>JAJMJT010000011.1:0-330034 GCA_030569035.1 Kuraishia borneana
AGTACGTGGGTTTACGGGTAAAGTGACTTTGGTTTTACGGGTAAAGTGACTTTCGGTTTACGGGTAAAGTGGTAGTACGTGGGTTTACGGGTAAAGTGACTTTCGGTTTACGGGTAAAGTGGTAGAGCTTGGGTTTACGGGTAAAGTGTCTATGGGTTTACGGGTAAAGTGGTAGTACGTGGGTTTACGCGTAAAGTGGTAGTGCGTGGGTTTACGGGTAAAGCGACTTTCGGTTTACGGGTAAAGTGGTAGTGTCTGGGTTTACGGGTAAAGTGACTTTGGGTTTCCGCGTAAAGTGGCACAACTCTTGACTTGTTCATGTGAACAGCTCGTTTTTGGTAGTGTAGAAACCATTTCCCTTAATTTTAGAGCTATTGTCAAGATTATTAGATCAAACGAAAGAGACGCCTTTCAGAATCTGGAAAAACTTATTTAATAGTCATGATCTTTTAAAATGAATGATAGGGAGTGAAATATGCACTAATATGCACGAATATGCAAGGTCAAATGTTCAGGTGTCGTGTAATAACCATGGAATTTGTTGAAATTTACAAAAACCGATATAACTCCTGTAATATAATTTGGAATGAAAAAAAAAGCTTTACACAAACGTATCGATGAAGAGTGAACTCATTGACCTGACTCAAAAATGAATTTTCAAGGGTATAGAAGGTCTAACCATAGCTTTAATAGAAACACATATCGTGGGTTACACGACTCACTTAAGAAGGCAGATTTGAAAAGGTTCAAGGGAAACGATGAAATAATTGTAATTAAAGTGCCCAAATAACTTTGATGACTCACTGAAAATTCACGTAGATCAATTTTGACCAATTCGATCGTGTACCGTTCAATTGTGCCGCACTATGAGTCAGCAGTTGAGTCATAGCACCTTTAAATTGACAGGCTAATCTATTTTTTCAATGATCGAATTTGGGAAGAATTGCCGCTCGCTTTTTCCCTTTAGCGAGGAAACCATAGTCGTTAATCATGGCTCTTATGGGTCTGTGCCCACCAGTGTTATTGAAAAATTCAAGCAACACATTGATGAGGATTTGAGTTTCCCCGATTTATATGTGACTTTCCAAAGCCCGGAGATCATTTATAAAGCATGTGAAAAAGTTGCTGAGGTCGTAGATGCGGATCCGGGAAATTTGGTTCTCGTTTCCAACGCTTCCACAGCAGTAAATACTGTTTTGCGGTCGTTTCCGTTCCAATCTGGTGATAAGATCGTGATGAGCTCAACTATTTACGGTGCTTGTAACAACACCGTGAAATTCTTGGAGCTTCGTCACGGCATTGTCCCCGTAATAGTCGAACTGCGGTATCCTCTTTCCGATGCGGAAGTTGTCTCTCAGTTCGAGCAAGCTTTCGATAAGGAGGCAGCCACAGGGGCCCCCGTGAAATTGGCTCTTTTCGATGCTGTCAGTTCAATGCCGGGTGTACGTGTACCTTTCGAGAAGCTCATCGCTCTCTGTAAACAAAAAAGTATTCTCAGTTTGGTTGATGGAGCTCATTGCATCGGATTGGTCGACATTTCTCTACGGGAATTGCAACCTGATTTTTTTTGTTCCAACATCCACAAATGGTTTTACACTCCTCGGGGTTGCGCCTTTCTGTATGTTGATCGTAAACATCATAGAAAAATTCACACGATGCCGATTTCTCATTCTTTTCTTCCGGACTCTGCAGAGGTTTCTTCTGAAAAGGAGAATAAATGGCTTACTGATAGATTTGCCTTTACTGGATCCCTGTCTTTTGCCCCCTATCACACCGTTTTGGATGCCTATGAGTTTGTCAAGGAATGTGGTGGAGTTCCCAGAATCGTAGACTACAATTATACGCTTGCGAAAAAAATCGGCGAGACAGTTTCCGAAATGTGGGGAACGTCTGTTTTGGAAAATGAGGAAGGTACACTCACCACCGCGATGGTGAATGTGGAAATTCCTCTAGAACCTTCAATTTTAGCCGTGTTTGATGCACACCCCGTCTTAATGACAGAAGCCAAGACCGTCATTGGGAAGCAGATGGTGGAAATTGACCATACGTTTGTGCCATTTGTCCCGCACAACGGCAAAATCTACGCGAGATTTTCAGCACAAATTTATTCAGAGCTAGACGATTTCATCTATGCAGCAAATAAGTTCCTAAACAGGTTCGAAGAGTTTTGCAATTCCCCACAATTTGTGGGTGCGAATGCGGCTGCTATTTCCTAATTAGGCTTGCGATATTGCCCGATGAGCTATCGATATTTAATTCCCCAATCTCACCTGATCTCGTAGTCTTCCAATGAAAGCCACTTCGAAAACTGTAACTTTGAACAATGGTCTCGTCATCCCTGCTTGCGGGATGGGTACCTTAGATCCATCTGCCCCACAGGAGGAGGTCGATGCGGCCCTAAAGGCGGCCCTTGATGGTGGATGTCGTTTCTTTGATTTTGCTTGGGCCTACGAAAACGAGGATGTGGCTGGCCGGGCCTTCAAGCGGGCCTTCGACGAAGGGTGGGTCAAGCGTGAGGATGTTTTCATCACCACCAAAGTCTGGCCCTCTCTCCACTACGACCCCGCACGGTCCCTCGATGAGTCGCTAAAGGCATTGCAGATGGATTACGTTGATCTCTTCTTGCAGCATTGGCCCGTGTGCTTCAAATCGGGCCCAGACGGACTCCCCCACGTCCCTCGTGACCCAGAAAATAAAAAACCTATTTTTGATGAGGGAAAGGATTATTTGGACACCTACAAAAAAATGATTGAAATTTACAAGACAACAAAAAAATGTCGCGCCATTGGTGTCAGTAACTACCCAATTGAGCGTCTTAAACGTTTATTGGCCGAAACGGACGTAGTCCCAGTGGTCAATCAGGTCGAATTGCATCCGGAGCTCACGCAACCTGATTTGTGCAAATTCTGTGCCGAGCACGATATCGTAATCCAATCTTATTGCCCACTGGGTGGTGGAGGAGCTCCCGTATTGAAGATTCCTCCAATCAAAGAGCTGGCTGCGAAATACGACGTAAACGGTGCCGATATCGTAATTTCCTGGAACCTCGCCAAAGGGTACATCCCCATTTCCAGATCTAGTAACCCTGATAGATTACGTAAAGGTTGGGAATTGGTTCCCTTGACCCCCGAGGATATCGCTTTAATCGATGATTACGGTGCTAAAAACCCACATAGGTACGTCGTGGACGATTGGGGAGTGGGTATGGGATTTGATTATTGGGTCGTTCCCCCAGGTTGGGTGCCTTGGAAATGATGCGCGACTTTCCTAAAAGGGCAAGTCTTATCTAATCTGAACTTCCACTTTTATTCTTCCGTAGCATGGCCATTGACGAGTTTTTCGAATTGAACAACGGGTACAAAGTTCCTGCGGTTTGTAGTGGTACTTTCATCTTTACGGAGGGTCAGGAGAAAATTAATGCTCAATTGAAAGCTGCTCTTGAAGGCGGGATTCGATTTTTCGATTTCGCATGGGCTTACGAAATCGAGGAAATGGCTGGGATTGCGCTCAAAAAAGCGTTTGATGAAGGTTGGATTAAAAGAGAGGAGGTTTTCATCACTACGAAAGTTTGGCCGTCTTTGCACCACGATCCAGCTAAATCTCTGGAAGATTCTCTAAAAGCCTTGCAAATGGACTACGTCGATGTCTTGCTTCAACATTGGCCCGTATGCTTTAAATCTGGACCGGATGGGGTTCCTCACGTTCCTAGAGAAAATGGTAAGCCTGTCTTTGACGAATCTGCTACGTTTATCGATTTTTACAAAAAAATCGAACACATTTACAAAACTACAGACAAAGTGCGTGCCATTGGAGTTAGTAATTATTCGATTCCCTTTCTGGAGAAATTATTGGCCGAGGTGGAAGTGGTTCCTGCTCTCAACCAAATCGAATTACACCCAGAATTACCATCCACTGCTCTGTGTAACTTTTGCAAGGAAAAGGGAATCGTCATCCAAACTTATCGTTCGCTTGGTGGCCGCGGGGCAAGGGCTCTACAGCTTCCTATTATTCAAGAAATCGCTTCCAAATACGATGCAGACCCCATGAATGTGATTTTGTCTTGGAATGTTTTGAGTGGTCGTATTCCCCTGTCGAGATCCACCAACGTGGACAGACTCAGGAAGGGCTGGGAATTGGTTTCGCTGACCCAAGAGGAAACCGACAAGATTGACGCTTTTGGTGAAGCTAATCCACACAGATACGTCAACGACGATTGGGGTACAGAGCTCGGATTTGACAATTGGGTGGTTCCTCCCGACTACGTGCCTTGGAAATAGTGATCTAGATAGTTTCTTTAGTTTCCTTAGTTTCTTTGGTCTCCTTTCTTCTTCTCATATCTCTTGCATTAGTCTTACTCGCGTCTCTCATCATTTCCTCGAATAATTGAACCTCTTGCTGCTCCTCCTCTGTGCGAGCCGCATTTTTGAATCTCGTCCCCATCACCACAAGCAATCTTGCACGCAGCATTCTGTCCTCGGGCTTGACTTTGGGGTCTTTCAAAATCAGATCGCACACCTTGTTGAGGGTGGATTGAATCTCGTATTTGGTGCTTAACCAAGCAGTTTTAATTAATTTACCAGTTAAAAGTCTGGAAATCTCGGCCTCGTCAGCCTCATCGAGCTCCAATTCTCCATTCTCTTGCATCTTTTCAAAGTCGCTCATGGTACTTTGGATGTCCAAAGCACTTTTGGCCATGCTCACAACGCTTTTGGCCGTGTTTGTGGACTGTTTTACGCTAGAAAAAAATTTAGAAACTTTCCCAATGATCGGTTTTTGCGATTTCACAAAAGCTCCACCTTTGAAAACGTAAACTTTACCCATCGTGTGCAAGATCTCCAACCCAAACGACTCCATCTTAAGCTCAGCGATCTCCGCATCGATTTTCTTCAAAAAATTTAGGATGGTCTCCTCCGATTTGTCCGATTCCAGAACAGGAGCCATCTTTTTCAGCAATTCTACACTCAATTCCTCGCTCTTCTTCTTCATTTGCAACCGATGCTCCTCTTGCATCTTCCGAATTTTCTCTCTGTCCTCCGCAGAACTCTTCTTTTCCGGTAAAACGGCACTGTCCTGACCCATCTGGACCACCTCGGTGCTCTCACTAAGCTCTGTTTCGTCACCACCCATCATACTCTTCAGCAACGTCAGCTCTCCGATCCAGCTTTCGAAGGCCTCGCCGCCAAACATCGACTGAAAGATCTCAGAAGGGTCCTCGTACCCTGCCTGAGGCACGGCAGACTCTTTTCCAAACTCGTCGTACGCTGCACGGAGCTGTGGATCGCTCAAAGTTTGGTACGCCTGACTAATCTGCTGAAATTTGGCCGCTGCGGTCTCGTCACCCGGGTTTTTGTCCGGGTGGTACTTGAGGGCGAGCTTCCTGTACGCCTTTTTGATATCTGCGGGTCCAACATCCGTGGGGACACCCAAAGTGTCGTAGTATTCCGTGTCCTTAACCATACAGAAAACAGCGTAACACGCATCGCCTACTATCCATTTGAGCCGCACACTAATGTGGATTATTCAATGTCTAAAACGTTCCAGGACCCCGTCAGGTCCCAGCGAGACCCGGGGGCACTGTCACTGACGTATTTGGTAAATTTCAACACCTTCGGATCCCGAAGGATCAAATTGAAAGTGTTCCAGGACGCCTGTGACGTGAAGATTACGCTATCGTCATTTTCCTTATATATTGCGGCTTCGTCCTCATTGAGAGAGTTTTCCGATTTTTCCGAAACTTCTTCGGGATCTTCTAGCATACACAGTTCGTAGCCTCCCAATTCTCCCGTGCTCCATCCTTGGCTGGGCGTCAGGTTCATCGTGCCTTCCAACATCATGTCCAACAGACCGGATTCAATGGAATCCAACTCTGTGGCCAGGATGAAATCGCAGCCGGGACGGAAACGTCTCACCAAAATCTGATCTTTACAAACAACCAGCCCTGTGATGAGGGCCAGGAATTTACGGAACGCTATGCTCTTTAGAAAAGATGCAAGACTCAACAGAGTCTTGTCGACTTGGTCCTGTGCAATGGCTTGCAAAAGCTCAAAATTGGGTAGATTTTGACTTGTGACGTTGTTGAGAAAATGGATATCCTCGGCAGTGTCGATTTTTTGGCTCTCCAATCCATCCATGTACATGAATCTTTGCTTATGTGGAGGGATAGCCAATTTCCAAGGGAATTTTACTTCTGATTGTTTCATGGGCATCTTCGAATTGAACTCCAAATTCAAAATTTGTTTCTTCAATTGAGAAGCAAACTCGGGATTGAGAAATTCGTGAATGTCAACCATGCTGTCCTCCTCAAACATCGAAGACAATCTTTTCAGACTGTCCTCAGTGAGAAGCAGAGGATTTAAAAATTTACTTAAATAATCAATTTCGTCGTCCGCCAATTTGGGAGACTCACAAGATTTAATGCAGGATTGATCAATGTCGTTTCTGATCAGCTTGGGGAAATCAAACTCCCGCAACTCCTTCGATTCCAACTGCTGTAAAGTGGATTTTGCCTCGGTTCTCTCCTGTTCACCAGGAATGAATCCATCTTCTCCCTTCTGAGGGATGTGGAACCAACCCTGGATCGAGAGCCGTTGCTTATCGACCTTCACCTCTTCAACCTCGTGGAAACTCAGGCCCGGTTGAACCGTGAAGAAAGCAATTTGGTTGAATTGAGGAGTAAATTTACAATGATAATCCGATTTTGGGACGTTCGGGACGATCGAATCGAATAAACGGAGAGACCCACCGTAATGGGGCTTCCAAACTTTGCCAGGTTCGGGCAAATACAGGATGAAACTCACTCTACGAGACCCAATTACGTCGTCATGAGTCAGCAAATGACACCCTTTGGTGTAGGTGTTGAGACTCATATCTGTCTTAATTCCGCTCAATTTTCCGCACCCAGTGACCTCAGAGATGAAATCTCGGAAGCTCTGTGAATAAATGGCGTTTCTAAGCTTTAAAAGGTTTGGTAATCGACTCAAATCGTCCCCGTCCAGTCCACTCAGATTCGCAAGGTCTCCACTCTGATAAACTTTGTAAATGTCCGTTTCCTTGCGGGTGAAATGGATCTGGCTCAAGATCTCCTTCCGCACATCCTTCAGCAACGCATCGTCGACCAAATCCGACACAAAGCCCCATCTGTAGGGCTCCGAGTTGGCGATGGAACTTTTCAGCTGGTCGCGGAAATCCTGTTGGAAAATTTGGGCGTTCAAGTTGCGGTGCGCCTGTGCCTCCTGGTCCTCGCTGGGGGCCAAGGAGATCTTTTTCTTGGCCTTTTCCCCGGGCGAAGCGCGTCTTTTCATGGTTTTCTCCATGAAAATGGTACGAGATTTCGAGTGTGGCCCGACAGAAACGGGCGCCGCACACTGGCCGCACACGACCAAAAGAAACAACAGAGAGATCATCTTTACCACTTTCCATCTCGATGTTGACACCCGTTGGAGTGGTACAACGTCTTTGGGATGAATTCCAGCTTTGGAAGCGGAGCGGCCAGCAGCTGGGCTCATTTCTGAGCTCCACGGATCCGACACCGGTCTTACGGAGTTACAAGCTCACAACAAAGGAAATGTTGCATTACGGTTTCATCGCCAGCGTTTATTTGTTTGTGTTGTATGTGCTAAATATCAACATTCTCATCAAATTGGTGGCGGTTTTGTTGCTTTGTGGGTTGGTGGCGATGCCCGTGACCGGTCAGTTTTTCCTCCACGCCCTCCCGGTTTTGGCCTGGGTGGCTCTATTTTTCAGCTCTGGGAAGATCCCTCATAGCTGGAAGCCCCCAATCAGCGTCAAGGTGTTGCCGTCGTTGGAGACCATTTTGTATGGAGACAACTTGAGTGATCTTCTGGCGGCCACAACAACGAGATTCCTGGACGTTCTGGCCTGGTTTCCCTACGGGATTTTGCATTTTGCCGGCCCGTTCATCGTGGCGGCTCTCACCTTCATTTTCGGCCCGCCCACGGCCGTCAGATCGTACGCTTTGGCGTTCGGCTACCTTAATCTAATTGGAGTCATCATCCAGAACCTCTTCCCCTCGGCTCCGCCCTGGTATAAGCTTTTGCACGGCTTGGAGCCCGCTAATTACACTATGAAGGGCTCGCCGGGCGGATTGGCCCGGATGGACGAGATCTTTGGCTTCGACATGTACACTTCTGCGTTCACAAACTCGCCCGTGGTGTTCGGGGCGTTCCCGTCGTTGCATTCGGGGTGCGCCTCAATGGACGCACTGTTCCTCATGTACCTCTTCCCGAGCCTCACGCCCTTGTGGTGCGTCTACGTTTGCTGGCTGTGGTGGTCTACGATGTATTTGACCCACCATTACTTCTTTGACCTCACCGCGGGCTCGACCATCGCGCTGACGTGCTTCCTCTACGTGAAATACACACATTTACCTGTGCTGGACCGCTCCAAGTTCTGCCGTTTCTCCTACACGGCGATTCAGCTCTACGACGTGGCCGCACACGACCCTCTCGGCTCGTCCTCGTATTTCCCCGTGCCCACCCCGGCCGATTTGGAGTCGGCTGTAGAGTTTAACCAGGACTACGAGCTGTCGAACCTCTCGTCAAGGTCAAACTCTCGCTCCAGAAACACAAACTCCTCGTCCAGCTCCATCTTCGACGATACCCCGGCAACCTCTGTAACTACAAAATAGAGCCGCACGACCCTCGTAGATTCATCTCTCGCCGCGTATGTCGGTTTTGCTCCACAACGGCTCCCCGCTCTACGCGCCGACGGAATTTGGCCGATCTCCGTTCCCTGACGTTCTGCCCATGCTGGTGCACGACGTCAAGGCCCTCAAATCCGTCGCACAGACCTACGAGCCTCTGATCCTCGTCGGACTCGACGACACGGTCATGTTCGGAAATATCCCGGTATCTCAGGTGGCTGTGTGCGGTGTCCTCGAGAGCGTCAGCGTCAAGCAATTGAAGGATCGGCCCGATTTACGGATCCTGACCCTCCGCGATCTGTCCGGCCGTATCAGCTGTCGTGTACTGGACCAAAATTGGTCCCCAGAAATCGCACAGTTGGAGTCCACAAGACCGGTTTGTACCGTCACTGGGCATGTGGGTTTTTATAAATCAGTACCAGAAATCATCGTAGAGTCCCTGGTTATTTGCGAAAACGAAGTTGAAGCAGCCCAGACGGCCCTCAATTACCGTTTTTGGCTGTCAAAACCATGGCAAATAGACGGAAATTATACAAAACTCGTGGAATTGAACGAAAATTCCCAAATCAAACCGCAAAATTCGATCCTACAGATTAAAAATGAACCCACACAAAACGATCCCATTCATCTAATAAATACTAAAATCCACATCATCAATATGGCCTCACAATTATCTTCGAAAATTCGTTACAACCAATTCGTGAGTCAAATTGATTTGCCCTCTGTCGACGATGAAACGATAAATCTCGCTCTAGAATCTTTGGCAAACGACCAAATTTTGGTGGAGAAAAATGGTAACCTTTCAGTAAATAAAGAATTCTTCGGCCTTTTGAAAACCTGGAAGAGAAACGCGAATGAAATGCATGAAAAATTACAACAGATGGCAGAGCTTCATCAGAATGGTAATTCTAATTTAACAATAACGACTCCCTGGCAAAACATCCTTAATCAGTGTCTATGTGCCCACATTTACGATGAAATAATACCCAAATATGGTTGCTACATACAGAGGGGCTCCACGACAATCTGGATAGATTATAAATTCGGAGAATCGATCAGAGCCACAGTTAGAGTGTTGGAGCCAAAGTAAATAGCTACAGTAATAAAGTATTGGAATATTGAATTTACATTATTGAGAAGTGTTGGCAGCCTCTTGAATGGCTCCAACAGATCCACTTGCCAAAGGCACAAATGGTTTGGAAGATTCAGCCTCTCCCAATCTCCAGAATTCGTCTGAATCGGTGGCCTTACCAAATCCTCCTCCACCTGGGGTGAGAACTTTGAGGATATCACCCTTTCTCATGCTGATTTCAGCTAAAGAGGGCAATTGAATCCATTGGATCACCCCATTTCCTCTATTTCTACCCAAGTAATTTTCTCCCTTCTTACCGTCGTCACCTCCATAGATTCCCCATGGTGCGTGAACACGTCTTTGGGTCACCAAGGATAAATGAACTGGAGAATTAAATTGAACCTCTCTTATCAATCCATTACCACCGTTAAACTTACCCTTACCTCCAGAATTTTCTCTGATGGCATATTGAAGCAAAAGACAAGGATATCTTTGTTCCAAAACTTCAGGGTCGGTAATCTTGGTGTTGGTCATGTTGGTTTGAGTTCCCGAGAATCCGTGGAATCCAGTTCTCACTCCGTTTTTCTCGATGATACCAGCACAATTTCCTTGCCCAATGGTTTCAGTGTAACCGAAACCCTTGATCAATTCTCCCTTTTCGTTCTCTCCTCCAGTACCGAAATTTAATCCGTTCATGCATCCACCGGTGGCAGATGTTTGGCCAAAGGCACGGAAAATACAATCAGTCAACCTTTGAGAGGTCATACCGTTACCGGCACAGACGGCAGCGTAACGACTTGGGTTGATTAAACTGTTCTCTGGAACAATCAACGTACAAGGGTCGAGACATCCTTGGTTCAAAGGAATGTCCATGTTAACCAGACATCTCAACGCATAAACCACAGCAGAGTAAGTGATACTCTTTGGAGCGTTCAAATTGCTGTAAGATTCCAAAGAGGTGCCGGTAAAATCGAAGACAGCAGATCCATCTTCAGAGATATCGATGGTAACAGCCACCTTGGTTCCGTCATCCATGTAATCTTCAGCTTTCAAAGGTAATTTGTCTGCATTTTCCTTGGCATAGGTCTTGAGATAGCTTCTGACAGCAGTTTCAGCCGTCTTCTTGACGTTTCTCATGTAGAACAACACGGTTTCACTACCATATTCGTTGAACAACTCCTTGAGCAGCAAAATTCCTCTTTGATTAGAAGCAATTTGAGCTCTCAAGTCAGCGAGGTTGTCATCCAAATTTCTCGTTCCGGAAACTCCGTATTTTCTTGGGCCCTCGACGAAATGCTTCTTAAGACCCTCATAATCGAACTGACCATTAGAAACAATCTTCCAAGTCTCAATGTTGACACCTTCCTCGTAAATCTCTCTTGCATAAGAGGAAGAAGATCCTGGAGCACTTCCACCAATCTCAGAATGATGGGCACGAGCAGCAACAACAAATTGAATTTTACCCTCGTGGAACACTGGAGAAATAATTGTGATATCTGGAAGATGGGTACCTCCCACACTTGGTGAGTTGGTACACAAAATATCACCCTCGTGCAAGTCATTGCTCCAAAAATCGAGTTGATACTTAATGGCAGCAGACATGGACCCCAAGTGAACAGGAACGTTGGGAGCATTTGCAGTCAAATTTCCCTCGTTATCGAAAAGAGCACAAGAATAATCCATACGCTCCTTGATGTTGGCACTAACAGAGATTTTCTGTAAAGTACGAGACATATCATCCGCAATAGACATAAATCTGTTGGCAAAAATGGCCAATTGAACGGGGTCAACGTACTCAGTACTGAGCTTGGTCTTGGCTTCAACTTCCACGTCCATGACAACGTGTCTAGGGAGGATGGTGGCCACGGAATCTGGGGTAACAAGCAGAGTTTGAGTAGCATCCAAAATCAAAGCAGGACCACGGACCACGGAACCAACCTCCAAATCGTTCAAGAAATAGACGTCAGCATCCTCAGTGCCCTCATCGAACATGATTGGAGTTTTCTTGACTGCTTTATCTGTAACCTCGATCCTTTCCACGTTGTCGTAGTCAGCATATGGAGATCTCTCCTTCACGTCTTGGGAGGTATTTCCAGTTCCACGAACACGAATATCGGAAACCAAAACGTCTCTGTCCATATCATTAAATGCAAATTCACGCTGATGAACCTCGTAGAAAGAAGCAAGGAAATCGTTGTTCTCTGGTTGAGCAATCATGATTCTTGTATCGGATCCTTTGTAACCCATATTCAAATAAACCTTGAAACCGACGGTTTCCTCAGCAATACCTTGAGAGCAGAGATCACTCAAAACAGAAGCCTTCAATGTATCACACTGTTTCAACAATTCGTCTCTAGAGGTTTCTGAGTAAATTGCAGCTACAGGTTCTTGGGCTTCCTTGACGACATCGGCCAAAAAGATACCGAAGGCGGACAAAATAGAGGAGTGTCTGTGAATCAGCACCTTGTTAATTTTGAGAACTTTGGCAATGGAAGCAGCATGTTGTCCTCCAGCTCCTCCAAAAGATGCCAAAGCGTGTTTTGTCACGTCGTGACCTTTGGCATCGGTGAGGTCTCTAATTGGTTTTGCCATTTGGAAGTTGGCCACCTTAAGAAATCCCAAAGCAATCTCTTTAGGAGTCTTCGGAGTTCCTGGATTTTCTTTGTTGATAATTTCAGCCAACTCAGCGAATTTCTTTTTGGTGATTTCAATGTCCAAAGGTTGGTCCTCATTGGGGCCGAAAATGTTGGGGAAGAACTCAGGCAAAATACGACCAGTGAAAAGATTAGCATCTGTAATGGTTAAAGGACCTCCCTTACGGTAACAAGCTGGTCCTGGATGAGCGGAAGCGGATTCAGGTCCCACAACAAACACTCCATTACGATAAGTCAAGATCGATCCACCTCCAGCGGCCACAGTATTAATGTCCAATTGAGGAGCTGCGATCTTGATTCCAGCGGTGATACTTTCGAAAGAAAATTCAAAATCACCAGCAAAACGAGAAACATCCGTAGAAGTTCCTCCCATATCGAAACCAATGACGGGAATATTATTTTCTGGGTCATAACAGGTCTTGGCCTCTCCAACGACACCTCCAGCTGGACCAGAGAGCAATGATCTGAGACCGCTGAACGATCTCCAAGAACAAAGACCTCCATCAGATTGCATGAACTCCACTCTAGTGTGTTTCTCGAAATCCGATTGGAATCCAGCAAGGAAATTATCGATGTAGTCCTTGACGATTGGAGTCAAGTAGGCATCAACCACTGTTGAATGACCACGAGGAACGGCTTTGATGACTGGTAAAAGCTCATGGGACAAGGAAACATTCTTGAAACCAAGCTTTTTAGCAATGTCACCTGCAAGTTTCTCGTGAGTTTGGTAATTGTAACCATGAACAAAGACTATGGCTACCGATTCGATTCCATCGGCCTTGAGAGCTAACAAATCCTCGGTAAGTTTGGCCGTGTCTAAAGGCTTGATCACTTCGAATACTTCCTTTGTCTCTCCATGTACGTATTTTTCACCATCCACCAAATCTTGGGCATCGTAACCGGTAGGATCCACCAAGAAAGCTGGCATAGTGACTCTTTCATCGGCCTCAACAACTTTTTCAAAAAGTACACCAGGTTTGACGATGTTCAATGCAAAAAGATCGGGACGGGATTGGTCTCCGATATGCAAAAGGTCCTTGAAACCCTTTGTGGTAACCAAAGCACACCGAGCGCCTTTACGTTCCAAAAGAGCGTTTGTAGCGACCGTAGTTCCTAATCTGATGGAAGAAATGGGGGAAGTGTCCAAAGGAACACCTCTTGGAATCTGTTGGTTTGTCACCTTCTCTAACACCCTTCTGATACCTTCGATGTTGGCATCTTTGTAATTGGCAGGGTCCACAGATAAGAGTTTAAAAGTTTCTTCGATTGAACCCTTTCTGTAGATCACGTCCGTGAAAGTTCCACCTCTATCGATGGCAATGGAAACAGTATCTGGAACGGTCATGATGAGTTGAAACTGGCAATCAAGCTATTTTAAACATATGGCTTTTGTCCTCGGTTACATCGTCTACGCTATCCAATAATTTTCTTATCGTATGCAGGTCGATGCGATGACCGGAAACCCTACAGAAGGTCGAGACGAGATCTTCCAAGATGGCTGAAACCGTAATCGGTCCCAATAATCAACAAATAACGGAATGATAATGGTCTCATTTTGGTATCGATAAATAATGCGGAGTTAAGGTTAGGTTCGTCGAGGGAACGTCCCAAATAGGCAATGATATCCACTCTACAAAAAATAGCAGGTTAAAAATTGAATAGATTAAGTAACGTATCTAAAAGTAACTTGTTCCTTGTCGGTAAGATCCAAGACCTTCTCGTCCTCGACACCCTCGAGACCAAGGTTGGCTGTAGCAACTTTTTCTTGAGCATCCTTTCTCTTGTTGAGGATGGCACAAATGACCCAGTAAACTCCGCAAAGCAAAATACAGACACAGTAGGCGACAATCATGGAGATGAAACCATCGGTGTATTGAGGAGCTTGGTTCGCTCTGAAAGTCTGGGTACCAGTGATGGCACCACCGGAGTAACCGAGATAGTTGAATCCGTAGGTGACGGCCTTCTTGGTGTTACCAGCAGTGTTGGCTTGGACCAGAGACATCATAACGACGTAAGAGGAGAAGTAGAAGTACATCATGTAAAGACCGACCAATTGGGCACCGACTCTGTCTCTTGGAACAGCGTAAATGACGATGGCACCGATCAATGGGACGATCAACGAGATGATGGCCACCAAACAACGACGGTTGGTCCAACGGGCACCCAACCAGGTGAAAAACACCGTCGCCAGCGAGGCAATGACACCGGTAGGCATACCCATGAGGGAGGATTGGATTGGCGTGAAACCCAAGTTGTTGATGATAATAGCGTTGAAAGACGAAAGACCTCCATTTGGAATGTTGATACCGAAGTTGAACAACATAATGATGTAGATACGAACGTCCAAGAAGGCCTCCTTGACCTGGTCCCATTTCCACTCGCTGGACTCGATACCAGTAGCGTTTTGGGCGACTCTCTTAACCATAAAGAGCTTTTCACGGTCACTCAACCATCTAGCGTTGATGGGGGAGTCAGGCAAGTACCAAACGACGAAAATGGACCAGACGAACGAGACGGAACCGACCAAGATGAAAATGTATCTCCAGGTCTCGATGGCGTCACCGAAGGTGGAAGCCAAAGCGGCCAAAGCACCGTTGATGACGGACGAGGCAAAGACGAAAATGATGGCGGTTCTGTGAGGGGATTCGGTCTTGAGGTAGAACACGGAGATCATCAGAGAACATCCAGGAACAACGACAGACTCGACAAATCCCAAAAGGAAACGAAGGGCAGCGATACCGGGGAAGTTATGGGTTGCACACATTAACAAAGCCAAAGAGGACCAAGTCAACGAACAGCATCCCAAAAGCTTACCCAAACGGAATCTTTGAATACAGTAGGACATAGGCCACATTCCACAAAGGGATCCGATGTAGACGATCGAGTTAACCCAGGAATATTCTTGACCTTGGAAGTTGAAGTAGGTACGGAAGTCGAAAATGGCAGCGGTACCAATGGTGACTCTGTCAACGGCAGACATGGTGGCAGTAAAGAATAAAATTGGTAAGAGGATGTAATCAGACTTTCTGATAGCCCATCTACCCTCTTCTTCAGTCAAAGGCTCGAGTTTTCCATCGAACTCGAGAAGGAAACGAGCAGCAGCGTCGACACCTTTAGTCTTAACGGCCGCTAAAGCGTCGTCGCTGATAGGAGAAGATCCGTCTTTGGAAATCTCTTGGCTCATTTCAATGCCAACCTCTTTTGTGTCAGACATTTGTTAATCAAAATGAAGACATCGGACGCTTATATATTTTCGCATTGTGAAGACCGAAGATAATGCAATAATTTCCGTTTCCGGTCCCAGGACCCTATTCTGCAGGTGTAGACGAACGATAAGCGGAAATCTACGAAAATTGGTTAAATGATACGACGATAGAAATTAATCTATTGTTTAGGCTAAACTTAACGTATTGCACTTATCGCGAATAATATCTCTCCAACGAAGGCAGTCCAACCCGACGTCTTTCTCCTTCCAGACGCTTAGAATCACATTTTTCGCCGTTTTAACACTTCTAAGCTCTCTCAAACGTTGCATTCTGGTTAAAGAATCCAAAACCACCCATCTAATGTGTTCGTCATGAGCACAAACAATCCCCATGATGAAAATCGGCCAAAGTAGAGTCACATAAACGTCTGGTAGCGATTCAATCAAAGAAATCATCTCTCTTGCAACTTTTTCCATCTCCGATAACTTGTCTTTGAACTGTTCATTGCTGATTCGATTCCCGTAATAATGGCATTCGACGTCCACACGTGCGAATAAGTATAACAAGGAAGCTCTTCTCTTAATTTCAGCAATGGTGCAAACATGAATTTCGGATTCGTCGTCCGAATGGAAAGTTTGCACGAGATTTTTCAGTTCAGTCTCCAATGCTTGCTTCTTGATGAGAATATCTTTCTCGAATGACTGTATTGATTCAGAAGGTTCCAGCTCCAAATCCTCGTAGCAAGTTCCCAAAACAGAAATTTTATGAATCAAAGTGATTAGACATGGACTGCACCCAAGAACCAGATCGATCTCAGTGGAGGAATCGTTCTTTAATTTGAGCATGTGAGCATCATCACTGATTGGTTTTATCGAAGCTGGTTTATCTCTACGATTTTCCCAAGACGTTTCTCCCATCACTTCGTGAGAAACAAAGTATCGGACGAAAAATTTCGAGATGGGACTCAAGGAATTGCGCACTCTAGAATCTCTCAAGAATTGCTTCGCCCCATTCAAATGAACCAACCATAAACTGCCACAATTGGACGCAATGTCGGTGAAACAAAGCATGATAACAGTGGTTAGCACATCGTCCCAATTTGAATCCTTCGAAGCCTGTTTCTCTCTGATGATTTGAGGAAGAGCACTGAGAACCTTCGTGGTGTATTCCTTAGCCAATGGTGCAAATTCAGACTCTCCCAACATCACCAGTTGCTTCGCACTGGCAGCTACCAAGACGTCAAAGACAATTTGGCTTCTCATGGCCAACGGAACGATCAAATACATGTAAGGATTGAACTCTGGGTTGGGCTGTGGTGGTTGTTTGACGTTAGGATAGCAAATACAGTATGGGCAAATTGCGTTGATGAAATAGGTAAGCATTTGTTGCTCGATAGGTTTAACTTCATGAAGCGGTTTGAACATGGGAGGGACCCACGAAGAGTCGGGATACGAGCTCATGGCAAAGGACATGAGAGGCGGGGAAAGGGGAGATTCTCCAAATAATCTCCAGAAGATTTCGTCAACGTTGACGTTGACAGTTCGCCTTTCCTCCTCTTCCTCTTCCAAACTGCTCCCAAACTGGAAGTCCACCGCTTTGGTGTTAATGAAAAACACCTGATTCTTGGGCAGTTGCCAATCTTTCTCTCGAGCAACTTCCTTCGTCAAAACGGAGCTTTTCCTGAAATCTCCATCAGCGGATCTACCGAAGGCTATACCCTTTTTCAAAGCATCCTGTTCCCAGGTCAACACAGTAACATACTGGCACTCGCGACCGAGTCTCTTGCATGCCCCACATATCGGATGCGATTCTAAGTTAGTAAATATCACCCAGATATTTGCATCTTGGGGTGACTGTTGATTGAGTCATCCGACCGGAAACCAACGATCACCTCAACACACTCAGTTCCACTCACCATCACACTTAACTCTCCGTTTCTTACAAGTCGCACAGCCGTTTCGACTTCGAGTACCGTATTTTTTCTTCTCACCCATGGGAAAGAAAGGAAGTGTAGACGAGTTAAGCTCGCGTCGGAAATCTCGTCTGCACCTTCCCTCCGATTCCGGTATCGCATCAGCCCAACGGCTCGTCTCGAGCTTCCGGACCAAAATGAAACGATTATCAACGGTAATCGAATGATCGCTTCCTCTTTCCTACGATAAAAGAACACTGTAAATTTTGGGAACCCGCTTTTTCAGCATCTCCGTAAACCGTCATGGTCGTTATTATCGGAGCCGGCACTTTTGGCCTTTCCACTGCTTTAGAACTGTTAAGAAATGGACACGAGGATGTCACGTTGATAGACTCTTATCCTGTACCTAGTCCATTATCTGCTGGTAATGATGTGAACAAAATTTTCCAATCTCTGGTGAACTCGGAATTCTACTCCGATTTGGCCTTGGAATCCTTAAAACTTTGGAAGACGGATCCTGTGTACAAACGGGCCTTCCACGAAACTGGAATCGTCTATGGAGGTACCGGGTCAGAAGCACAAGCGGATATCAATGATAGAAAGGCCAGGTTAGCTTCTAAAGGTATAGAGTTTCAATCTTTGGAATCTCCCGATGATTTTGCTAAACTCGTCAAATTCCCCACTGAGTTGGAAAATTTGAGTCTGGAATCAACCAGATTCAAAGGTTGGAAAGGTTATTTCCAACCGAATGACTGTGGTTGGACCTATGCGGCCTTGGCTCTCAACTCGGCCGCTGAAGAATGTCTAAAGCTTGGTGCCAAATTTATTCAAGCCGAAGCGGAAGAAATCTTATTTGATTCTACGGGTGCTGTCAGTGGTATTCGTACGTACATTGGCGACATTATCGAAACCAAGCAGGTAGTTATCGCTGCTGGAGCCAACAGTTTTAAGTTTTTAGATTTTGAAGGCCAACTTCTTGCTAAATGTTGGACTGTGGGTCACATCCAGTTGACTGAGGAGGAAGCCTCTGGCCTAAAAGATTCACCAGTTGTTTTGAATCTAGATGAGGGCTTCTTTTTCGAGCCAGATCAAGACGGTCATCTCAAGTTTTGTAATGAATTTCCTGGTTACATCAACATGGAAGCTGGGAACTCCGTTCCACTCTACAGATCTCAAATCCCACAAGAAGCAGAAGACCAAATGCGTGGATTTCTCAAGCAAGCCTTCCCTCAATTGGCCAAAAGAGACTTTGTAGTGGCCAAGATTTGCTGGTGTACCGATACTCCAGATAGACATTTCTTGATTTGCGAGCATCCCGATCACAAGGGCTTAGTCCTGGGGACAGGAGATTCTGGCCAAGGATTCAAATACATGCCCGTGATTGGGAAATATATTGCTAAAGTGGTTTTAGAAGGAGATTCAGGTCTTGAAACTTTTAGAAGAGAGGCGTGGAGATGGAGACCGGAGCAAGGAAAAACTCGGGACATTCTGGATAAGCAAACCAGAATGGGGGGTAACAACAAAATCAAAGATCTCAAAGAAATCGACAATTGGACTAACGCTAAATTCTAGTTTAATATAATGAATCAGTGATGCTCTCAACTAAGTAATTATAAGCTGAGCCGCAAAGCCCTCGTCGAGGGTGGTCGTCCCGACCTGCCGCATTAACGTGCATGGACGGAAAAACTATAAATCCTTAACTAGGGCATTTTTCCGTCACAAATTTCAATCATGTCAATTACACTCAACAATGGATTTACCATGCCCCAAATTGGGTATGGATGCTGGAAATTAGATAAAGCCAATGCATCTGATCTTGTTTATAACGCCATTAAAAATGGTTACCGTCTCTTCGATGGAGCTCAAGATTATGACAACGAAAAAGAGGTTGGTGCCGGTATCAGAAGAGCCATTGAGGAAGGAATTGTGAAGAGAGAGGAATTGTTCATCGTCTCCAAGCTTTGGAATAATTTCCATGCCAAAGAAAATGTTAAGCCAGCTTTACAAAGAACTTTGAGCGATCTTGGACTCGACTACGTCGATCTGTTCTACATCCATTTCCCAATTGCGTTCAAATTCGTTCCATTCGAGGAGAAATATCCACCAAATTTCTACTGTGGTAAAGACGTTGAAGGATTTGCCTTTGAAGACGCTCCATTGTCTGAAACTTGGAAAGCTTTGGAGGAGTGTGTTGAATTGGGTATGGTCAAATCTCTTGGAGTGTCGAATTTCTCTGGAGCTTTGATTCAAGATTTACTCAGAGGTGCTGCCATTCCTCCAGCTGTTTTGCAAATTGAACATCACCCATACTTGACTCAACCTCGTCTCATTGAGTATGCTAAATTGCAAAACATTGCCGTTACCGCCTACTCATCATTTGGACCCCAATCGTTTTTGGAGCTCAACCATGACAAGGCTTTGAACGTCCAGACTTTGTTCGAGCATGACACAATCAAGACCATTGCCGAGGCTCACGGAACCACGGTGCAAGCCGTTTTACTTAGATGGGCTACCCAAAGAGGATTGGCCATTATTCCCAAGTCCAACAACCCAGAAAGAGCCAAGGCCAATTTGGCTGTCAACGAGCTACAATTGACCGAAGCTGAGATCGATCAAATTAGTGCTTTAGACATTGGACTTAGATTCAATGATCCATGGACTTGGTTAGATGCCAAAATTCCAATCTTTATTTAGAGATTATTTAACAGCAAATGGCTCTTTTTTACTCAACACCACGACTCTATTACCATGGGAGATGTAACCTTTAACGTAACCGTCAGAAATGAGACCAGCCACTATAGATTCCGTATAATCCAGGGAAAACTCTGAAGCAGTAGCAAAATTCAAAGCAGAGGCAATGATTGAGACAGGCATTTGTACCTTCTGGGTGATATGATAGGTTTTCATCAATAGCTTCACCACCACCAATTTACGTATTTTTAAAAATACTAGATACAGGTTTGAAAACAGCAATTGGACTTTGTGTTTCGAGATTTGGGTGTCAAAGTCAGCCAAATTTCCCGATTTGACCGATTTGAAGATTTCCGAGTAAAAATCGTGCCAAAAGGTGGATTTTAACATTCCCAAGAGCTCTGGAGTTGGTAACAGTTTGTAAACCAAGAAATTTAGTGGGATCAATTGTTTCAAAATGGTCGATATCGACAGCTCTGCGTCTTTGTGTACCATTTGGAAAGCTTTTGTCAATTTACTGACAGCTGTTTGATAGTCTCCGTTTAAAGAGGCCAATTTACCCGAATGATACAGGTAGATTATGGCGTCAGGTTTTGGAACTTCCGACAAAGTGGGCAATTCCTGAGATGCTAAAGCTCTCTCTATACTTTTACTAAGCTCGTAACTTTGCATTTGGCCATAATAGCGCATCAATTGGCCTGCAAAGAAGTAAACGGCTGGTTT
This sequence comes from Kuraishia borneana, assembly GCA_030569035.1. Taxonomy (NCBI): domain Eukaryota; kingdom Fungi; phylum Ascomycota; class Pichiomycetes; order Pichiales; family Pichiaceae; genus Kuraishia; species Kuraishia borneana. The sequence continues at coordinate 20,921 of JAJMJT010000011.1, forward strand.
TTTGCTATTTATCTCTGATTTATCGCTCAGACACAGCTTGAAAGGGCGATTGACACTCTCAACGACCTTTTCCAGTAACATTTGTTTCTTTTCGGGTGTTAAAGAAGCGGAATAGACGCCGAAAACTTGAGCTAGTTGTCTTGTCACCTTCACCAGCACCGGCAAAATCCAATTATCTTCCCTTTCTGCGCACCGCGATAATTTGACAAGCATTTCCGTCTGTTTCTCCACAAAAACAGCCGTGTTCTGCTGCACCAAACCGGCTTGTATGGCAGCAAAGTAAACTTCTAGAACTTCTCTCCATCTTGGATCGAACCTCGACAGGTTTTGCGGCTTTATTTTCAGCCGATTTTGCAGAATGGGCAACGCCATGCTCAGCTTCTCTGCCAATTGATTCCCATCGTGACTCGACAAATGGTACGCAAACTCGTTGAAGTACTGAGAGGACATGTTTTACAGTTGGAATCGTGAATGGTAACCCGTTTTGGTTGGTGCACTATACAATGGATTAATTGAAGTAAATTTCCGACATTTTTTCCGCAACGTTGAATCCCAGCAGCGTGAGGACGAGCCAGAGAACGACAAACACTGGGATCGGCAGCAGGATCAGCTCGGTCCTCGTCAGGAAGGGCAGGGCGTTGTAACCGTAGAAGGTGATGACAAAATAGTAGCTGAGACTAAATGCGTAGAGGGTGTTTCCGAGTAGTGTGGAGAACCAATTGCTCAATGTTAGCAGCGGTAACAGCACGAATTGCACCAGGTACAGACACAGCCAGATCATCAGGTACGAGTTGCAATGGACGTCGAAGCAGTACGCCCATTCCAAGTTCGAGTCTGAGAACGAGGTTATATCTCCCGTGGCGGAAACGACGTGGCGGTTACGGAAAAATTTATTCGCCAGCGCCCACCCAATCGACGCTATCACCAATCCGGTCAACAAAAAATCCACAATTACCATGTAGCCGATCAATTTGAAGATTGCCAACGGCCCCGGCGAGTAGGCCAACCCCCACGCCACGGCGCTTATCGTGATGAAGAACGTCAGCAGAAGCACGAAACTGGGGTCGTCCCTCGACCACGTGTTTTTCGTCTGTTTGTGATAGTAAAGACTCTTGTAGACGCGTTTCGGTTGCAAAATCAAGTAGAAAATCTCCCACATTGCCGTTTCAAAGTCCAAAGTGGGCGGCCTCAACAGCCGCTTGAAGAAAACAGGAACCCGGAACTCCCGAGACGCGAGCGAGTGCCGCTGGCCATACCGAGACCGCTTCGCCTTGTTCGCAAACGCAGAGAATGATGAAGACGCAATGGACGGCGCACTCATGATCAACACTAGTGGCTCAGACTACGTAATCTATTGGGGGACAGTGCTCCTAATCAAGATACCTATCTAAGGGCTCGCCCATAACTTCCTCGATAACCTTCACGAGTCCGCCTCTGACCTCGTTTTCGACCTGCTCGTCTTCATCTTCAAGCAGCTCCGCAATCAACGGAACCAATTGGGGCAAAAATCCGATCCAGCCCTCGCCCGCTCTCTGGTAGATCATCTTCAAAGTGCGCACAGCCCAGAATTTCTCGCGTGCGGCGCACTCGCTTCTCAGATGGCTCAATAAAAGCTCGCACAGCGCCTTGTTGTGCACATCTGTGCAAGTTTGACACAAGCTGGTCACGGCACGGACCAGGTACTTGGCAATACTGTCCTCAATTGAGGGCAGCTGGTCAAAAAGCAGCTTGGAAATGCCAAAACGTGCCTCAGCCTGCCAATACTCGGCTTGATCGTATTTAAATGACGTTGCCAACGAGATCAAAACCAGTCTCTTGAGAGAAACGTTCTTCACGCCCGAGGCAAACTTCTGTAGCAAACTCATCACCGAGTCGAAAATGTACGAGTAGTAACCAGTGATGATCGACTTCAAACTCTCTTGTAGTCTGTTGAAAAATCTAAAGAATGACTCCATTCTTTCGTATTCTCCAATGTCTGTCTTGGTGTCCTCCCCGTCAAAAGCCCATCTGACAAGACCTGCAAACACAGGTCTGAAACTCTTGTCGCTGAGCTTGAGAACGTACTGAATACCGCACTGGTAAAGAGACGATTCGATACGGTAAACTGTGTTTGTGTCGAACGAGGTGACGGCTCTGTACTCCAAAGCGTGCTTGAAAAACGCGACGAAAGTCGATGCCTGGCTGGCAGCGGTCTTTCTATCGCATCTCTCGACGGTCATCTCCATTCCGTACAAAAACAGGCCGATCGAGGCCGCATCCAGTTGCGAAACGTGAGGCCAAAGTCCACACAATCCACTCAAAACGTCTACAGGTTCCATGGTTTGAACCACAAGAGACAACACAGCGCTCTTTGTGGTTTCATCCAGACTACAATCGAAGATCATCTTCAAGATCTGCGCAAGATATGGGATGACAAAAGATGGCATCTTCGACACCAAACATCCAAAGAGAGCAATGACTGCACCTTGGACCAGATCGGACTCCTTTTGCGATTCAAAAAGAGCAAATGCTGGAGTGATGATCTTGGGGAAAAATCCAATAGCTTTTACGCCAACGACAGAAACAGCTGCCGCAATACAATTGATGGAAGCCACCACCACAGCAGTCTCGGAACTCAACAAACCTGTTGAAGAGACGGCAACCCCCAAGATTTCCAGGACCAATTTGGAGTCGAGAGAGGTGTTGAATTTGGTGATCAAAGCTCCCAACGTGTCGAAGGATGCTTGACAAATCTCGAGGTTTCCATTCACGTTTTCCAAGAGACATGGCAACAGTCTCAAAGCTGCTGCTAATCCCTCCGAATCGGCAGGTTCCAAATTGAATTTGGCCATGGATAACAGAGTTACGTGTCTCACCACAGAGGAAGAACCGCTTGTAACGATTGGGATGATGGCATCGACAAACTCGCCAATTGGCAGAATCTCCAACACCTTTTCCAAAAGTTCGTAGATTTCCGTCAATTGATCGTCGTCCAAATTGGAGGATTCACCATCCTCCAACATCTTGAGAACCAGTTGAACGGAATCTCCGAAAACGGACAGAACTCTTTTGTCATTTTGCAAAAGAGCACGGGCAACGTCCACTTTCAATCTGGTTCCCAAGACACTCTGTTTCAAGAACTCCAGCAGAGAAATTCTAAACTCCGAAAGTTTTTCCGTAGACATCGAAGCGATTTCGGAGTCCAAAACTGGTCTTAGAGAAATCTGTCTTGCCTCCTCCTCATCTTCAGCTTTCAAGCCCAATTGAGGAACGAGTTGCCAGAGTTGCAAGAATTTGGTGATGGAACCCAATTGAACCAAAGCTGGGAATTGAGCCATGAAAGACCCAACAAAGTCCATCAAGGCTTCACGTTCCACACGATTTTGGGAAACGTATTGCTGGGCACAAAGGAAAACCACGAGATGGATCGTGTTTTCCGCACCGAGAGACTCGCAAAGACGTGCGAAAAGCATCACTCTTCTGTGTCTTGGGATGTGCTGGAAAGCACTGACGAAAGAGGCCATCAAAAACTCGATTTCGGCCTCGATTCCGTTCTGTGCGGTTTGCGCCAACGCGGGGATCACACATTGAACGGTTTTCTCCAACACATGAGCGGAAAATTCGTCGTCTTGTCTGATTGTGTGAGCACCCATGAAGGTGAAAATGGGCATAACAGAGTGCAAAACGGTTTCTGGCGAGAGAGAAGCGAGAGCTGCCACCACCAACAACAATTTGTTTTGCACTTGGATGGACCCCGAGGCTCTGATGGATGAAACAACCACATCGGCTCTCACAGCCACCTTCTTTATGTTTTGCAATTTGGAGATCACAGCCAACATACAAGAAGCAGCGATTTCCTGGGTGTAATAAACAGCCAATTTCCCGTCGTTGGCGAGCGTTTCCAGCTCGTCTAAAACGTCAAACAGCAATTGCAAAAGCTCGTAGGATCCGTCGCAATGGCTGGTTTCCACAACCTGTAAAACAACAGTCAATCTCTCCAGATGATTCACAGCCATCTGAGAAACGTGCTGTTGTTTGAGAGCAGCTTTGGCGGAAGCACTCGATCTTCTTCGTCTTTTGGGCACGTCCGAGGTGGTGGAATCCTGGATGCTGAGGCTCTTTAGCAAGCGACAGAACAAACGTTCCGACAGATCAAGAGACTTCAAGAATTCAACGGCATCGTATTCTCCTTCTAAATGGTTTACGACAAACTCCACGAGCTCAAATTGCAAATCTGACTTGAGTTGAGGGAAGACCTCGACTAATTTCAACTGGCAAAGCTCACTCAGATCTGGGATGAGTAAACCGGATTTGAAAAAGTTGGTAAACACCTCTTTCTCCTTTGGAGAAACCATCGATAACACGCTCAATTCAAAAGCTTCAAAGGAGACTCCATCACTTTCACAAGCAGATTTGTAAAGGTCTCTTTGAGTGAAATAATTCTTCAAAAAATCAGACATCACAGAGGTGTGTCCGATCATTTTGAAGAGTGTCATCTTAACAGATGGTAGAGTCAAAGTTTGAGCGTATGAGGCAAACATTATCAGCAAAATTTTGCCCTTTTTCTCGGCAACTAAAGACTTTACAATGCTGAAAACGGCCTTTTCGTCCTCGATACAATCGTCGATTTTGCCAACGAGAGAACTGACAAAGTTTGCACCATCAGAAGGACTCAACAAGCTTAAATCAACCCCCAATTTAACCAAATTCTTGGAGCTAATGGGCAAAGTTTTGATGAGAGAAACAGTAAGAGATCTCACGGATTCCTTTGGATCAGCCAAGAGAGGTAAAAGCAGGGGAACAACGGGATGGAAATTGGTGGTTTTGTCCATTCTTGCCAATTGTTTCAAGGCGGTCAATCTTAGTCTGAGAGGTAATCTTGGAGTCAGAGCCACTCTGAGGTAGAAACTAAGTCTGGAAAGCTCGATGAAACTTTCATCAAACATTTTCAAGAGATGGCCATCAAGGGCTTTTACAAACAGTTCCAAACGAGAATCAAAGGGTTCACAAAGATAATTGGCGTTGGGAGCATCGGAAATCAACGAGGAAAGCTCCTCCTCGTCTTCAGCAACCACGATTTCTTCCTCCATGACCACGTCCTCATCGTGTTCGACCAAAACGGTTTGCAATTTCATTTCCAACCATTCCAAACTCTTCTTGGTCGTGACAGTCTCCATGAAACCGTCTTTTGGAAGCAGAGTCTTCACCAGGGGAGCGTAATTTTGAGAAGTTTTCTCTAATTTCACCAAAATGGCTCCAGTTAACTCCACGGTTTGGGATCTGGTGAGTTTTGATTGAACCAATTCCAAGGCATAATCCAAATCCAATTCGTATTCGATCAACGATCTGGCGAGCCAATACAGAAACTTGGAATTTTGAGGCTTCGTGATCATCTCCTCGTAGACTGATTTCTGTTTCAACAGTTTTTTGCAAAGTTTCAGGTTGAAAAATTGCAAGGCATCCAACTGAACCGTTTGGAAAAGCTTCAAGATGGTGGCCATTGCCTGCTGAGAGGCATGTTTTTCAAAGGACAAGATGGTATCGACCACAGCCAAAATCACGTCTTTAGATAGGGGAACAGCCGTGGCCAAAACAGCCAAAATGGTGTAGGCGGCGATTTTGGATTCCTGAGTGGAAGACAAGAGCTTTGAGCTGATTTCCAAAATGACAGGAACAAACTCGGCAAACGCCAATGAATTGTTCAATGCAGAGATGATGGAGATGGAGATGGAAATGTAGAAAACCAAAGCTTGAGAGTAAACGGTTTTGGAAGCCATCATTTTGGCCAAATAATTGGAATAAAGAGTGAAAAGTTGCAAATCAAAGTGTTTAAGCAGCAATTCTCTCGATGGATTCTTCAAAGTCTTTTTGAAATCTGCGAAAAAAGTAAAAAGTGGTGGATACTGTGAGATGACGTTCAGCACTCTTAGAAACACAGGAGTATCGTAATGAGGCAAAGAGGCCAACAACAGCGACTCTGCGGAGTACACGTGGATCTGAAACCTTCTCACGAGCCATTCTGTGGCTCTCAAAGCGATGCTCAAGTGAAAAAATGGGGCCACTAACAGCAGAAAGGCATCCACACTGGCGTCTAAGTCGGCATTCTGTTCCGCGGTTTGAACGGAACGGTCGATAGAGACGGATGTAATGGAAAACAGAGAGCTTTCAAACGGTTTCAAACGGGGTTCCAACTCCGTCAACTCTTGAAAAGCTTCATAAGCATCTTGATAGATCTCCTCATAGTCCTGGGATGCTGCGAATTTCGGCTCGAAAATCAGAGAGACCGAATGGATCTTGAACCTTGTCTTTCTATCAAGAGCCACGACGGTTTTAGCCCTTGTTTGGGCGGCCAACTGGTCTGAGAGACTCATGATAAAGTGTTAGTATGCTCGCTCTGAAATTTTTGTTGTGCGGTGCACGTCTGGGATGCGCCGCAGGGAAGCACATGGGAATAATATGGGGATAACAGGGAATAACAGGGAATAACTGAGAATAACAGGGAATAACATGGAAAATAAAGTGTCCATGAAGTCTGATAGATGCGAATGTGAATGAATTGACGATTTATTCTAAAAACAAGAGATACTCTCATTGGTGTAGTGAGTGTACTGAGCAGAGGGCAGTGTAGTACAGAACGTGGTGCGCAGTGTAGTCTGTAGGTAATGTGGTACTGTAGTGTATCAGTGAAGTGGTGTAGTGTAGTGACATTCATGGTTGCCGAGAACCCCTCATGCGGCTGGGGCACATGCACGCTCCGCAGTATTTAACAGCAAGCGAATTTCTCGAATCATGAAGAGCGAACAATCACTAAAAGATCTACAAGCATTGCTGGAGTCAGACACGGCTCTCAGAAAAAATGCAATCAAAAAAACAGCCTCTGTAATTACATTCACCATCAAAGGTCAAGAGCCCCAATATTGGGTGCTCGATCTGAAAGAAAATGGGACTCTACAAAAAGTTGACGAATTGGGGGAGAGTGACGTAAGCATCACGGTGAAGGATGCGGATTTGTTCAAACTCATCAACGGAAAAACCTCTGCTCAAAAATTGTTTATGAGTGGCAAACTCAAAGTGAAGGGAAACGTGATGAAAGCCGCAGCGGTGGAAAAAATCTTGCAGGCGGCGAGAAAGCCCGGCGCAAAGCTGTGAGCCGCACGATGAATCCCGAAGCGTGACCGAAAATTTTGCCCTTATCATAAATTAAGGTTGCCACAATCCAAGAATGAAGTGTGTTACACATTTTTAGGGAATTTAATGGAATTGATTGAAAAACCAATAGGTTTCCGTAGTTGTAGTTGGTAAAACAGCATGGTTGCAATTTCGAAAATATCGGCGTACCGTCGATGCAGATGACGTTTGCATGAAAGGAAAAAAAACGGATAAATTGGCCGGATGATCAGGGACATTGATAACCTTATTAATTGTGGCGCCAACGCCACGGTAAATACATAAATAATTGGTAAAAAACGGTAATCTTTGTAAAGTTAAAGCAACTATTGTCGCCTGACGTCAATTAAGTTTGACGTGACTCACCGATACTTCCTTGATCCATGCTGGAATCCCACGTTTGCATCCCGGCTATCGGACCAATGAGATGTGGAGATCATTTTCCGCTAGCGGCCCGGTCCACAAATTTTTCAGAATAAATACTATACAGATCTTCCTCTACCCTCAACAATGGTGCAACCAAGTGAACCCGAATTCGAACAAGCCTACAACGAATTGTTGTCTACCCTCAAGGACTCCACTCTTTTCACTCAGCACCCAGAGTATGAAAAAGTGATCCCAGTGGTCTCCATCCCTGAACGTATCATCCAATTCCGTGTCGTCTGGGAGGATGACAGCGGAGTCATGCAAGTGAACCGTGGTTACAGAGTTCAGTTCAACTCGGCCCTCGGCCCATACAAGGGCGGTTTGCGTTTGCACCCAAGTGTCAACCTCTCCATCCTCAAGTTCCTCGGATACGAGCAAATCTTCAAGAACGCCCTCACTGGGTTGTCGATGGGAGGTGGTAAAGGTGGATCGGACTTCGACCCCAAGGGCCGCTCCGACGCCGAAATTAGAAGATTCTGTCAGGCCTTCATGAGAGCTCTTGCCCGTCACATCGGTCAGTTCACCGACGTGCCAGCTGGTGACATCGGAACCGGAGGCCGTGAGATCGGCTTCATGTTCGGCGCCTACAAGCAGTTCCAGAACCAATTCGAGGGTGTCCTGACCGGAAAGGGTCTCTCCTGGGGAGGATCGTTGATCAGACCCGAGGCCACCGGCTACGGATTGGTGTACTACGTCGAGAAGATGATCGAGGTGGCCACCAACGGCAAGGAGTCCTTCAAGGGCAAGAGAGTGGCCATCTCTGGATCCGGAAACGTCGCCCAGTACGCTGCGCTCAAGGTGATTGAGCTCGGCGGAACCGTTGTGTCGTTGTCGGACTCGAAGGGCGCCATCATTGCCCAATCGGGCATCACGCCAGCCCAGATCGAGGCCATTGGCGAGGCCAAGATCAAGTTCAAGTCGCTCGAGACCATCATCGGCGAGTACTCCGCCTTCTCCGAGAGCAAGGTCGAGTACATTGCGGGCGCCAGACCATGGATCCACGTGGGCCAGGTCGACGTGGCGCTTCCCTCGGCCACCCAGAACGAGGTTTCCGGCGACGAGGCCAAGGCGCTCGTGGCCGCCGGCTGCAAGTTCATCGCCGAGGGCTCCAACATGGGCTCCACCCAGGAGGCCATCGACGTCTTCGAGGCCGAGAGACTCAGCTCGACCTCCAAGGGCTCCGGCATCTGGTATGCCCCCGGTAAAGCCGCCAACTGTGGAGGTGTCGCCGTGTCCGGACTCGAGATGGCCCAAAACTCGCAAAGAGTGCAATGGACCTCCGAGGAGGTGGACGCCAAGCTCAAGAACATCATGGTGACCTGTTTCGACAACTGTCTCAACACGGCCGTCAAGTACTCGTCCGAGTCGAACGACAACGCGTTGCCCTCGCTCGTCAAGGGTGCCAACATCGCCGGGTTCGTGAAGGTGGCCGACGCCATGTTTGCCCAGGGAGACGTTTTTTAGTGTAACCAACTTGCCGCCGCACCGTAGCCGCACCGTAGCTGCCCCCACTAGCCGCATCGTCCCACCGCGTCACCCATGAAGTTCATCGACGAGTTCGACATCGAGCTGGTCAACCAGTTCCTGACGTTCGACACGAACGACTCCCACGTCGACGGCGGCTGTGACCTGTTCACCACAAAGCCCGTCGGCGCAGACAGAAAGCTCTACAAGACCATCGACAAGCACTTTGACCAGCTCATCCAGGACAACGAGCTGTCCAACTCGCCCCCCTCGCCCATAGCGCGCCGGCGCTCCAGCTCCAGCAAGGCCCGCCCCGTCATCGCGTCCCTCAACCGCCGCCAGATGAGCTCCGAGATGTCCAAGTCCTACCATTTCACTCCCTACACGCCCAGCTCGCTGGACTCCAAGTTCCTCGTCGACGACTCGCCCTTCGGGCCGCTCAACGAGCCGTCCAGCCGCAAGACCTTCGCCTACCTGGTGGCGATCCTCAACGCCACGTATCCGGACCACGACTTCCAGTTCCTCCAGCCGGACAACTTCCAGCTTTTGAAGTCCACCGCGGAGCTCATGTCCCGCTTCAACAGCCTGCTCGTCTCCCTGGGCAAAACCCAGGACTTCCACTGGATCTGGGAGACGATAAACTCCCACATGGACCTCGCCGACTGCGTCGTGTACTCGTACGAGCCCGAGGAGTCCATTCTGAACGACATAAATCCGGGCACGCTGTGGTTCGTCACCTGGTTCGTGTACAACAAGAAGCGCAAACGTGTCGCGTTCCTGTATCTGCGGGCCTCGGTCCCTCAGACGAAGTACACGCATCGCCGCAACTCCAAGGTCAACACGCTGGACGAGGAAAACGGCCTCGAGAGCCAGGAGTACGACCTGGAGATGGACGAGGACGCGATACAGGAGGACGACGAGGACGACGTTTTCGAGATGGACCAAGATTAATGCTATTTAGACCGAATTCCCCCATTCCACACCTCGTACTCCGTCTTTTTCTCCCTCCCGGCCTCGACGTTGGCCGAGAACGCCAGCTTCAGCGTGCGCTCCACCTCCCAGTTGTAGTTCTTGAGGTACTCGTTCGCCTCCAGCGCCTGTTTGAGGTTCTGTGAGTCCGACGGGATGCCCAACTCCTCCGAATACTCGTCGATGAGCTGAGACCCCAGAATCGGCTTGTACCGCTTCTGCAGAACGATCCGAGTGTCCAGACGGTTGGTCCACTCCAGCCCCAGCGCCGGGATCTTGTAATCGTAGCCCTTGGTGGGCTCGTAGAACAGCTGGTTCGACTCCAACCGAAGACGATCGCTCACGGTCTTCCGACTCGGATCCAGAGACAACTCTGCGTATTCGTCGTCCGATTCGCCCTCGAAACTGCCAGTTTGACGATACTCGATGGCTCTTTCGTCCCAGCCACTGAGCCAGCCCAGCTGGTACTCGAGCTGCCGGGGAGAAGGCCGGATCTCTTCGTCTATCACGTCGCTCACCTGGTTCGCAACTACACACGCAAACTGGTACTTGGCCGCTAGATCCTTCAATTGCTTAGCAGTGCGCAGAATGGCGTACTGTCTTTCGCGGTAATCGGTCTCGGCTCGAATATGATGAGCTATACTATCTACAATGACCAATTTCACCTTTCCGTGTCGACTCTCCAGCAGAATCGGCAGGTCTCTCTCCATCATTCGTTCCTGTTCTTCGTAGTTATTGCAAATCCGTTGCGACGGCAACAACACGTTGTCCACACTGGGCAGCATCTGAGGGTTTTCCACCCCGTTCTCCTTGAGTAAAACGCTAAAATGTCGACAAACGTCTTCCAACCGTCTCGTCTCCATCAACGATTCCGTATTTATAAACACCACTTCCGCACAGTTCTCGGAGCCCTCCCCAAGATCTGCTCCCAGTCCTCCCATCTCCTTGGGGAGCTGAACAGTGATGGCCAATTGGATTAAAAATTGCGTCTTTCCAACGGCACTTTGACCACTGACCTCGGTCAACTGCCCGATTCCGATGCCCTGGCCCAGAACGGAATCGATTTTTTCGTCCCCAGTGGTGAAGAACTCCATTTGCAACTCATCCAAACTTTGAAACTCGAAACTCTCCGCCATCTCCCGTCGTATTTGGTCTCTTAACCGCTGAATCTCTGCGACGCTACGACCGGTCCTCCTGGCGAGCTCGGGCAAAACCCCCGTCAAGAGCTCCACCGTGGACACTTGTGCCCTCGACAAAGCACTTATCACCGGCTCCTGCTCGACATCAAACAGAGCAGAAGTGTTGGGACACTGCTGATAAAGATCCATACGCGTCGATGCCGTGCGGCGTGAAATTTCAGCCGGGGAAAACCAATTTACTGTTTATCTGAAAATTAACATAATTTATTTTAAATACCAATCACCAGACTCTTCACCACAACGTAATCGTCGATTCCAAATTTGGAACCCTCTCTTCCGAACCCGGACTGGCCAATGCCTCCAAATGGCATGGCAGCTTCACTAATGGCTCCAGTATTGACTCCAGCCATACCGCTGTGGAGAGCCTCGCCGAATCTGAACACTCTGGCGTAGTCCTTGGTGAAGAAGTATCCAGCGAGACCGTAATCGGTGTCGTTGGCCATCTCCAAGGCCTCCTCTTCGGTGGAAAACTTGATGAGAGGAGCCAAAGGTCCAAAAGTTTCCTCTTCAAACACCTTCATTCCCTTCTTAACGTCGGAAATCACGGTGATTTCGTGGAAGTTGGGTCCAATGTCACTGATTTTTCCACCAATGAGGATTTTACCACCTTTAGAGACACAATCGGCTACATGGTCTTGGACCTTGGCTACGGCTCTGGAATGAATTAATGGGCCGTGAGTGGTGCCCTCGGCGAAACCGTTACCCAGCTTCAAAGTCTTCACCTTTTCGACGAGTCTTTTCGCAAACTCGTCGTACACACCCTCTTGCACGAGGATACGGTTGGCACAAACGCAGGTTTGGCCCGATTGACGCAATTTACACGCAATGGCTCCTTGGACAGCCACGTCCAAGTCGGCATCGTCAAACACTACGAAGGGAGCGTTTCCACCGAGCTCCATGGATAATTTTTTAAGCGTAGAGGAGCTCTGTTGCATCAATAACCGTCCCACACCGGTGGAGCCGGTGAACGAAATCTTATTGATGGCTGGAGACTCACACAGAATTTTCCCAACTTTTTTAGAGGGTTCTGTGTCTACAGGTACAATGTTAATGACACCTTTGGGCACTCCAGCTTTTTCTGCAATTTCGCAGAGAGCCAGAGCGGACAGTGGGGTCTCACAGGCCGGTTTGATCACCGCAGTACATCCAGCAGCGATGGCAGCACCCAATTTACGAGTGATCATGGCACTTGGGAAGTTCCAGGGCGTTAAAATTCCAACAACTCCCACGGGTTGTTTCATAGAGATGATACGGTTGGATCCATTGGCCGAGGGGATAACGTCTCCGTAAATACGAGGAGCCTCCTCAGAGAACCATTGGTAGAAATTGGCAGCGTAGACAATCTCACCTTTGGCGTCAGCGAGCGATTTTCCATTTTCCAAAGTGATCAATTTGGCCAAATCGTCTGCGTTCTCCATCATCAACTCGTACATCTTACGTAAGAGTCCGGCCCTGTAACGGCCTGTGGTTTTCTTAAACTCTTTGAACGCCTCGGTGGCCGCTGGAATTGCCTCATTCTCGACGATTTTCAGTGGGGTATCGAGGACATCGGCAACTTTTTCGCCGGTAGCCGGGTCCCAAACGGGGAATGTGGGACCTTCAGTGATCCAATTTCCGTTAACGTACGCTCCAGTGCGAACGAGAGCCTTGTTCACGATGCCAACCTTGCTCAAAGTTTCAGTCATGGCTTTGGGGAAAGACATTTCGAGGTAATATATACTATTGCGCGCGGGGTAGCCTAATCGGGTAATGCGCGATCACGACCTTAAACGGGCAAAATTTGTGAATTTTGAAGTGTTGAGTCGAAAAATGCAAAGACGGTCAATTGATCAACCAACTCAAATAACAGTTCAATACGTAGAGCAACAAATACCACATTTGTTTGCTTATCTTAGGTAAGCCGGCTCGGCCGGTGCGGCGCCCCAACTCGAGTCTACGAAACAACAGGACCGCATGGAATGGCCAAATTGGTAGATCTAGAAGATGAATCCACACAAGATCGCTTTGACATATAGAGTAGCGTTAAGCGCTTAGTCATAGTCCCATCTAAAGACAATCTGCTTATCGAGCATTTCCCTCGGAATCTGCTGCAGATAATATGCATCGACCCTACATAAGAGCACGTCCGATTCTCATTTACTTTAATGAAGTTGTCATCAGTGTTTTTGCCCCAATTGGCGTTATGTTCCGCTGGATGGGCCGATATGATCAAGTCCCAACAGTTTTTGGGCGAGGAATCCGTCCCAAGCTCGTTCATGGATGACGTTTTTGGACCCTTGGTTAATACTCCAGAAGTGGTGCAACGCAAGCGTGAAATGGTGGCCGAGGGCGTTTTGGAGTTGCCCCAAGAAGGCGAGGAGCTGGGCTACGGAGCCATGGGCCAACACGAGAGTTTTTACGTGGCCTCGTCGAAGGCTCTGCGTGCGCAAAAATTAGTTTTACCCTCCGATGACGATATCTCAGATTTGGTGTACGACAATGCATTTTCCGGTATCGTCACCTTCGGGCATTTCCCACAAATGGCCTGTTTCGATCCTGCTCATTCCGATGACAACATCGATATCGCCATTGTGGGTGCTCCGTTCGACACCGGTACCACTTTCCGTCCCGGTGCTCGGTTCGGCCCCAACGGCCTCAGACAGGCTTCCAGACGGTTAATGGGCGCCCAGACGCCTGTGAAGGGTAAAAATAAAAAATCTAAAATGCGTAGGACCAACCCTTGGACCTCTGGTTTGAAGATTGTGGACTGTGGAGACGTCCCCATGACCCCATTCGACAACAGAGTGGCATTGAACCAACTGTACAGAGGCCACAGATCGATCCACACGCACGGGTCCGAGAATTCCACCGCGTACAAGAGTCCTCGTGTCATCACCCTCGGTGGAGACCACACCATCACACTAATGGCTCTTCGATCCGCCTACGAGATCTGGGGTCCCATCAGTGTGGTCCATTTCGACTCGCACATCGACACCTGGGACCCGGAAGTGTTGGGTGGAGGAGTCTCGCACTACGCCGGACTCAACCATGGGACTTTCCTACACTACGCAGCAGAGGCCGGGTACGTTAATAAGAGCAGTAGCATGCACGCAGGTATTCGTGCACCTTTCGTGGACGAGACGAGTGAGCAACACGACTTGGACTGTGGATTTACCATGGTCACTGCGCGTGAAGTGGATGAAATTGGAGCCAAGGGAATTGCTGAGAAGATCAAGGCCCGTGTCGGGAATAATCCAGTGTACATTTCGTTGGATATTGACGTCCTGGACCCTGCGTTTGCTCCAGGCACAGGAACGGAAGAGGTTGGTGGATGGTCTTCCAGAGAGCTGGTGAGTGTGTTGGACGCTTTGGAAGGAATTAACCTTATTGGAGCCGACTTGGTCGAGGTGGCTCCACCTTACGACACCAATTCGGAGATCACGGCCCTCGCAGGAACGCAAATGATCGAGTCGTTTCTGTCCCTGATGGTGGTTAACGATGTCTACAGTAAATGATTGAATCTTATAATCCGCCTGCAGCGATCTGTTTAAGCACGTAGTCCAAGATCTCAGGGTAGTACTTTTGGGCAACATCCTGGTGAGATTTAATTCTGTTCAAAAACACGGTCCATCCCACGGGGCGAGGATCAACGGCCTCGTCGTCGTCCTCCGTCTTGAATTGGAATCCGATGGCCTCACCCTTCCTGTTCTTGTTTCTTTCGTCTCTCAATTTCATTAAGTGTTGAGGTAAAGTTAATTGAGATCTGAAAGAGTGGTTGCTCACATTTTGGAAGAATGGGATCGAGTAACGGTCTCCCAAACCAGGTTCTGGAGTGATCACTCTGTGGATCGTTGCGGTACAAACTTCACGAGTGATATACTCCAAACTCTGGCCCACAGCAACCACCAAAGTGCCTGGGATTGGTGGCACGTCGATCCACAACCCGGTATCGAACTGATCCTGGATTTGCAAAGACACATGGTCTGTGGCCTGGTAGATGTAGGTCAAGAAACTGAAATCACGGTGAGGTCCACAGCCTTGATGGAAGTCCACGGGAGCAGCTTTAGCGGCATCTGCGGTCTCGCTCAATTTGGAAACGTCCTCAGACTCGGTAGCGACCTCTGGGTATCTGATAAGTTTCATTTTGGCCTGAGCATCCTCACCCAAAAATTTATCAAACGTTCCAGCGGGCAGATCCAAAGCCTCACAGACGAGATCGACGAACCATTTGGAGAAAATGGTCATTCTACGAATGTAGTCCTCGAGAACGGGGCGGAACTGGGGCAAAACTTTTTCGTTAGGCCATTGGTTGGGACCTTCCAAATTTTCCCAGGCCCTCTCGTTATCGGTCAAAGTCTCAACGGGTGGAGCGTCCATCTCCGTAGCCAAATCGATCTGTTCTCTCAAATCAACTTTGGCACTGGTGATCTCGTTACCGAATCTGGAATAACCCAAAAAATGTGGTGAATGTTTCATTTCAATGGCTAATTTGTCATCCAAAGGCAAATCATAGAAAAACTTTTCCGTCTCACCCTTGAGTTGATCCAGCACAGCCACATAGTTTTCGATGGGGATGTTGTCGATGTAGAAAAATCCAATGTTCAAAAGTGCATCTTTAAGCTGAGAAATTAAGTGTCCACGACTTGATTCGTTGAAGGCAAGAGAGAGATCCAACACGGGGACCGATTTCAGTTGATTAGTGGGCATCTTTGTTGAAAAGAATTAGTTTGTCCGTTGAGGAATGGGGAGAATTTGAAAACTACAGAACTATTTGTAAGCCTCGAATGGGAAATATTACCGTTTTCGGTCCAGCTGAAATAAATTCTGCAAGACGCATGAAATTTCGTCATCCTCACACAGTCGTCCAATAACCGAACGGCATCGGCTACCGGACAAAACCCACCAAAGAGCTTACCCGGCAATCTGCCATTTTTTTCTAGTGCGTTCGACGAAACTTCACACCGCCACATCCTCTTCATCCGTCAGCAAACTTTACAAAATGCTTTCAGCTGTTGCTAGAAATTTGAGGACTTCAGTCCATCAAGCGAAATTTGTTCGTTTCAACTCCCAAAAGGTGAGCGGTCAAGTTATCGGTATCGATTTGGGTACCACCAACTCTGCCGTTGCCATCATGGAGGGAAAGACGCCCAAAATCATTGAAAATGCGGAAGGTTCCAGAACCACCCCATCCGTGGTTGCCTTCACCAAGGACGGTGAGAGACTCGTCGGTATCCCAGCCAAGCGTCAAGCCGTGGTGAACCCAGAGAACACTTTGTTTGCCACCAAGAGACTCATCGGTAGAAGATTCGAGGACGTTGAGGTTCAACGTGACATCAAGGCCGTCCCTTACAAGATCGTCAAGCACACCAACGGTGACGCCTGGCTCGAGGCGAGAGGCGAGAGATACTCTCCTGCCCAAATTGGAGGTTTTGTCTTGAACAAGATGAAGGAGACCGCTGAGGCTTACACCGGTAAGACCATCAAGGACGCCGTCGTCACCGTCCCAGCCTACTTCAACGACTCCCAGAGACAGGCCACCAAGGACGCCGGTGCCATTGTTGGATTGAACGTTGCCCGTGTCGTCAACGAGCCCACCGCCGCCGCTTTGGCGTATGGTTTGGAGAAATCCGACGCCAACGTCGTGGCCGTCTTCGATCTCGGTGGAGGTACCTTCGACATCTCGATCCTCGACATCGACGGAGGAGTCTTCGAGGTCAAGTCCACCAACGGTGACACCCACTTGGGAGGTGAAGATTTCGACATCACCCTTGTCCGTCACATCGTCGAGGCCTTCAAGAAGGAGTCCGGCATCAACCTTGAGAACGACAGAATGGCCATCCAAAGAATTAGAGAGGCCTCTGAGAAGGCCAAGATCGAGTTGTCCTCCACCGTCAACACCGAGATCAACTTGCCCTTCATCACCGCTGACGCCTCTGGTCCAAAGCACATCAACTTGAAGATGTCCAGATCCCAATTGGAGTCTCTCGTCGAGCCCTTGATCAAGAAGACCGTCGAGCCAGTCAAGAAGGCCTTGAAGGACGCCAACTTGGCCACCTCTGACGTCTCCGAGGTCATCTTGGTCGGTGGTATGACCAGAATGCCAAAGGTGATCGAGACCGTCAAGAGCTTGTTCGGCAAGGAGCCCTCCAAGGCCGTCAACCCAGACGAGGCCGTCGCCATCGGTGCCGCCATTCAAGGTGCCGTCTTGTCCGGAGAGGTCAAGGACGTTTTGCTGTTGGATGTGACCCCATTGTCCCTCGGTATCGAGACTTTGGGAGGTGTCTTCACCAGATTGATCCCAAGAAACACCACCATCCCAACCAAGAAGTCCCAAGTGTTCTCCACCGCCGCCTCTGGCCAGACCTCTGTCGAGATCAGAGTGTTCCAAGGTGAAAGAGAGCTTGTCCGTGACAACAAGTTGATCGGTAACTTTACTTTGGCCGGTATCCCACCAGCTCCAAAGGGTGTTCCACAAATCGAGGTCACTTTCGACATCGACGCCGACGGAATCATCAACGTGTCCGCCAAGGACAAGGCCTCCGGTAAGGACAACTCCATCACCGTGGCTGGATCGTCCGGATTGTCCGACTCTGAGATCGAGAAGATGATCAACGACGCTGAAAAATTCAAGGAGGAGGACAAGGTCAGAAAGGAGGCCATCGAGAACTCCAACAGAGCTGACCAATTGTGTAACGACACCGAAAAGTCCTTGGAAGACTTCAAGGACAAGATCAACGCCGCCGATTCCGAGCCAGTTCTCAAGCTCATCACCGAGGTTAGAGAGTTGGTGATGAAGGTCAACTCTGGAGAGACCGTTGACGCTGCTCAAATTAAGGAGAAATCCGACGAGTTGCAAGACGCCTCCCTCAAGTTGTTCGAAAAGTTTTACAAAGAACAACAATCCCAAGAGTCTGAGGAACCAAAGAACTAATGTACATAGTGAATAGTTTGTCAAGTTTAAGTGATTATGTAAGCATCCCCCGAGATGAGCTCTCGATTTCGAGCTGCGTTTCTAAACAACCATGAAGACCTCGCCTCTGGCCAAGATTATCTCGCTGAGTGGGTTGTTGGCCACCGGATTTTTGTTCACCGTGCTGTCGTGTGCGTTGTTCGATAATTGGCTACCTCTTTTCGACAGTAAGTCCATGGATTTGCCCCACTAATCAGTCCTCATCTTCCTCATAGCGCCGATTCCAAACGCTTTGGCGTCGTCGTTCCAAACACAATACGATGCCAATTTCATGATGGATGCGTCCCAATCGAACTCCGTGGTGGAGTTGGCCGAGTATATGACCGGATTCCTCGTCGTGAGCGGATTGGCGTTGCCTCTCGTGTTTTTCCACGTGAATCTGGTGCCGTTCTGGAGTTTCCTGCTTTGCGAGCTCGGCGGACTCATCATTTATTCTAGCATAGTTTTGTTTGGCTGGTCGTTCCGCGAGGAGACCGACGATTACGATTTTTGATTCATAACGGTAAAAAATAATGTTGTATACACACCGTCGTGCTCCACTCGGCTTCTAGTAACTTCTGCCAACCTCGCGTGTCTCCAGCAGGTGGCGTCTCATCTCCACATCCCCAATCTTTATCATGGGAATTTTCAGGAAGGACGAACAAGTCGATTCGAGCGATCTGGAGGTCATGGATCCGAACCAGGTCGAGTTTGAGAAAACTCTGCACAAGGTGGAGGACGCGTTCCGCGACGTTTTCAGTACCACAAACACAGTGTTGCGTGATGTTGTGGGTAAATCCTACGATCTGTGGGACAAAACCGTGGAGAATCCAGGTGCTCAGGACAAGTTTTTCGGCGATTTGGACCGGTTTCTGTCGTCTAATTTTGGAACTTTCGGGTTCAGCAATTGGCCCTTTGCCCGGGGTAGTTTCCAGAAGGCCACCCCCCATGGGATGTGGGCCTTCCCAGCACCCACCCCAGAGTTGTACAGTGCCTGTCAGGAGAAACAGGGACTCTCTGGATGGGACGAACAGGGCTACTGGCGTTGTCTGTTCCCACGGGCTGTGGTTCCTGACGGAGTTTTGGCCAGGGAGGACATGGAGAACGATACCAGCAACGTTAACGGTAGATTTTTCCCCCAACTCACCGACTATCTGAGCTGGAAGAGCCAGATGAATCTGGTTGCGAAGGAGCAACGTAGAAAGATGTGTGCTGAACGGAAGGAGAAGTGGGCTGCTTTCGGTGATCAGGAGCTCAAGAAATGGACTACTGACTCCAACGTTACGGGATCCTCCACTTCCTACACTTATCGCACTCTTCCCGATGGATCGTCCGAGAAGATCTCCACCACTCAGGAATGGTTTGGAGATGGGACGTCCAAGATCAAGGAGACAAAGACCATAGTGGACCCCGTTGGTGCGGAGACAACCACGGAGAGTTCCAAGACTTTGAACGAGCCCTCTGGGTGGTTTTGGAGCAAATAATGAAGCTACATTTTTCTAGTGGAGGCGTTTGTACTTTTGTACATTTTTGTAAACTTTAAGATTTCAAGATTTTAACCAAATGCAACGGTATTACAATACGCCACTATCAACTCATTGTTCACGTGGAAGTTCTCGAACAAATTCGCAATGGTCTCGTCCGGCGACGGTGCTATCGAATTGTGTATATAGCAAAACAACGGACCACCAGTCAGAGGGTTGACCTTGGGTTCCCCAATGCGCCGCACGCGTCTCTCCAGGAATTTGATCAGAGTGGAAAACGGCTGTGCCGATGAGATTTTGAACACACGAGGGTTGATGTGCGGCACAGACCCGATGGGCTGGAACCGAATCGTCACTAAATTAGTACGCAAACACTACGCAAACTCACCCTTTTCCCCTTTGGGCTTCGCCAGCTCGGTCACGACCTGTGTTGTCTTCTGCGGGATCTTGCTCAACACCATCGACGCAGCCATCGTCACCTTGGTCTTGACCTCCTGCTCGCCAATATCTGACTCCTCCGAACTCGTCTCATCCTCGTAATCGGAAACGGGTAAATCCATACCGGAACCTTATCAAGCTGGGGTTTGGTCGTGCGCGACACGCACATACATCTGTGCAACTTACGCTTTGTGGTTGTCATGTCCATTCAGGTAATCAACGACGCCAAACAGTACAACCAGGACCTATTGGAGTACATTCGCAACTCCTACAGGGGTTCCGACCAAGACGGGTTGTCCTACCACATCGTCTCCGTGTTCGGCTCCCAGTCCACGGGGAAATCCACACTGCTCAACAACTTGTTTGGCACACGGTTTGACGTCATGGACGAAATTCAGAGACAACAGACCACCAAGGGCATCTGGTTGGCTCATGCCGATCACATTGCGTCGCAATCGGAGGGTGGCGCCGTGGCCAACGACAACAACATCTATGTGATGGACGTGGAGGGAACCGATGGCCGGGAACGAGGCGAGGACCAGGATTTCGAGCGGAAATCTGCGCTTTTTGCGCTGTCGACCTCGGAGGTTCTGTTGATCAACATCTGGGAGTACCAGGTGGGACTTTACCAGGGAGCCAATTTGGGGTTGTTGAGAACGGTCTTTGAGGTGAATCTCGCTCTGTTTTCACAGGAGAGAACAAAATCTCTCATTTTGTTTGTCATCAGAGACCATGTGGGGAACACTCCCTTGGAGAATCTGTCAGCGACGCTCACGGCGGACCTGGAAAAGATCTGGTCCCAATTGAGCAAACCTCCGGGAACGGAAGAGTTGACTTTACAAGACTTCTTCGACCTCAAATTCGAGGCCCTTTCGCACAAAGTGTTACAACCAGAGCAATTCAAGGCAGATGTGGCCAGGTTGGGCGACAGATTCGTGTCGGAGCTGTTCAAGCCGGAATATCACAGAGGCGTCCCCATCGATGGTTGGACCGTTTATTCAGAGCAAATTTGGAACCAGATCGAAAACAACAAGGATCTCGATCTCCCCACGCAACGGATCGCTGCTGCGAGACAGAGATGTGATGAGATTTCAGCTGAGATTTACACCGATTTCATCGATAAATTTACACAGAATCAACAGGATTATCGTTCGTTGAGATTGGACGCTTTGAACCAATTCGAATTGAAGGCTTCCAGATACATGGAATCGGTTTATCTGGAGAGAAAATCGGATCTACAGGACAAAATCGATGCAAAGATCAGAAGGACTTTGTTGGAGAAAGTCAAAGTACTGTGTAAGACTGCGAGCACCGCTTTTGGAGTTGGAGTGGATGCTGCGAAACGGAAGAGAAGCGCAAAGACGTTTGAAGCTGCTGTGATGGAGACCTTAGAGACTGTTCTGGAGGAACTCAAGCAGAAGTTGGACGAGTTCAAGATCGTTGAGAACGACCTGGTTGTCATCAGCTTCGATTCGGAATACGAAGAATTGAAAATCGATCTAACCACCTCCGCACAGAATGCCGTGATGAAACAGAAACAAAAGGAGTTGCAATCGGGAATCACCAAGAGTTTCCAATCCGCAATGAAGGCCAAGATCTCAGATGAAATTAGATCTCCCTCATCAAAGACATGGGATAATGTCATGGATGAGTTCACCAAGCAAAGTGATTTGCTACTTGGGAAGTTTGAAACCGAGGGAGTTTACGATTTTGGATTGAATTTGACGATCGCTGAAAATGCCGCAATGTATGAACAGATTGTCAAGACTTTCTGGATCAAGTTCAGAGATTTGTTGCGTTCTCTAATCTCAGAGGACTCTGTCTCTTGGATTTTGCGTAACCAATTCGAAGACGTTTTCAGATTCGACGACGAGGGAGTGCCACGTCTTTGGCGCAATGCCACCCAAGTTGACGAGCAATTCAAGAAAGCAAGAGCTGAGGTGTTTGACTTGGTGCCCATATTGAGTTTGGCTGTTTTATCTGACGGAACCGAGTTGAGACCAGCCGTGGATATCGCTCACGAGGAGGAGGACGAAGACCATGTAATTGC
Organism: Kuraishia borneana; assembly: GCA_030569035.1. Classification (NCBI taxonomy): domain Eukaryota; kingdom Fungi; phylum Ascomycota; class Pichiomycetes; order Pichiales; family Pichiaceae; genus Kuraishia; species Kuraishia borneana. The sequence continues at coordinate 43,025 of JAJMJT010000011.1, forward strand.
ACATCTTTTGAGTGAAAGAGAACAGTCCAACGTGAGGGATCGATTGAAAAAGGAGATCAATGCCATCTACGTGGAGGCCAAGAGAAGCACGTTACAGAGCACCACGCAGATCCCATACTATATCTACTTGATCATTCTCGTTCTCGGATGGAACGAGTTTATGGCTGTGTTGAGAAGTCCCTTCCTGTTCACTCTGATAATCGTTGGCTGTGGAGGCTTCTACATCTGTTATCAACTCAAGCTGATCGGACCCATCATCAGTGTGGTGAGTGCGATGATCGAGGAGACAAAAGAGGTGGCCAAGACCAAGTTGAAGGAGATGCTATTGGAGGAAAGAGTGGAGGCTCCGATAGAGCTGGACACTTTGGACGAAAAGGGCACTACAAAGAACAATACATAATCGTTAAACCCATGCAATGATCGTTTGGAAACTGGTGTAGATCATGAGAACGGTTCCGAAAACCATGATGGTGAATGCAAAATATTTAGAGCCTCGATCCTCTGCGGAAGCCTTCAAATACATGAGAGGTGGATAGATGTAGATGAGTGGGACACAGGTGAAACTACCGACCAAAGAGACGAATTTGTCGAGATCGTTGGATCCGGTGTAACTGATGAGACACATCAGAATGACCAGAGCGAATCTCGCGGCATTCTTGGACCATTTGATGGTGGAATCGAGTCTTCCAGACATGGTTCCATCGTCGTTGACGAGACTTTGAGTCGAGGCCTCTGATTCTCTTCTCAATTTGCGTTGCCAAGGTCTTCTGCTTGTGGAAAACAGATAATTCTCCATGATCTTGATGGCTGGGAATAATTGTAGTGGAGTCGATAAGAAGATGGCCACGGAATAGAACAACTGTGCCGTTTGGGTAGCGAGATTGTCTGGGAAATTGAGCAAGATGACCGTTTCCACGTCGTTACCGAAACTGAGATATGCCACGGAAGCCACGCTTACAAACACAAGAGTGACGATGATCATCACCACAAACAGCACCTTGTTGAAATCCTGGGGTTTGGCCATCGATTCTCTCACTGGAATCAAGAGACCGATACCCTCAAAGGCAAAGACGGCCGTTCCGATGAACAGAGTCCACGTTTGCGAGTTGAACATGTCGACGTGAGCGATTCCGTTATGAGCAAGATGTGCTGAAGAACAGGAAACGATGTAGATGAGTCCAAAAAGCAGGAAAAGATTGGCCACAAGAGCAGCGGAACTGAGTTTGGAGATCTGTCTGGTGAGACATAGAGGTAAAAAGATCAATAGTTGAATGGCAATGAACAATTCCAGGCTCGCCTCTGATCCAAACCAGGACGAATACAAGGAGCGTAAATTCTCAGCCACGAAAACGGTGTAGGCACTCGCAAACCCCATTTGCGAAAGCACCAAAGATGTCAAAATGGCCAACTGCATTTTCCGGCCAAACAAAACCACCCCCAAATCACCGTAGCCAGTTACCCCAACGACTTGTGTGGTATCCACCAAAATTACAAAACAGTAGTATGATATCAACGAGAATGCCAAAATAACCAAATTGCAAAAGGCGAACCCACCGTTGGAAAAAGCCTTTGGCAGAAAGACGATTCCCGTGCCGATGAACGCCTTCAGCAGCAGGAAAACGGCCTTCAAGTTGGAGATTTTGTTTGAGGTTTTGCGATTTCTCGACTCCAGAATGCGTCTTCTTATCGTTGCGCTGTTAAACGAGCTGAAAGACCCGTACGTCTCCTCGCTTTCGCTTTCCGTATCGGTTTCCACCTCAGACTCGAGCTCTTCTCCCGCGAAATGGCCATAGAGGGCAAACACTTCACGCATATTTCTAGTGACGAAACCGCCTCTTTTCGCGGAAACAACGCTCCCGGACCTTTGCATCGACACTGCGCTGCCAGATCGTTGCATCATTGTCGGTTGCGGCTGAAGTGTCAAATTTAAGTACGCTGCCATCATCTTCCCGGGCCACTTTCTAAAGGTCCAACTTCCACCCACCATGGAGGAATCTCCCAAACCCAATATGTTGTCGCTGGCATCGCTGATTAACCCGTCGCAACCGGACGCGACGCCCGTCGCAGAGGTGAAAACGACACCGGAGCCCGAGCCCAAGAAGCCCCGTGCGAAGCCGAAGCCCAAGGCCAAGCCGGAGGAGAAAAAGCCCCGCAAGAGGAAGACAGACGACGCGATTATCGTGAATGGCGTGGCCATTGGCGCGGAATCGCCCAAGAAGAAGCCCAAGAAGGACGAGAAAGTGGCCGTTCCGCCCGTTTTCGTGCCCCCCAAGCCGCTCGTCACTGCGGCTCCAGCCTCCATCCTCGCGCCACCGGACAAGCCGATCGACGAGCCGATCATCGCACTGCACATCCCGCTGAAAGTGGCTGGAACACCCGCGGGCAAGGCCCAGAACATCGTCAACGTGATGAAACTGTGCGAGGAACGCTACGGCTTCAGAGCGATGCATCCAAACGCCAAATTGGCCGTGGAGGAGCTCGACGATGACGTCGAGGAGGACGACGACGGCGAGCAGGACCAGGAACAGGACCAGGAAGAAAAGGAGGAGAAGGACGAGAAGGAAGAGAAGGAAGAGAAAGAGGAAAAAGAGGAAAAAGAAGAAAAGGAGGAGAAAAAGAAGGGAAAGAGCAAGATCGGAAAGTACGACACGAACGACCCATTCATAGACGACACCGAGCTGATGTGGGAGGAGCAGCGAGCCGCCACGAAAGACGGCTTTTTCGTCTACTATGGGCCCCTGATCGAGGAGGGCCAACAGGCTCGGATCGAGAGGGCCGACGGAAGTGTCAAGAGACAGAGAGCACCACGCCAGTTGGCCGTGAAAAAACCGCGTGCAAAGAAGGAGAAACCCGTTGCTCTTGCTCCCAAGGACAAAGAGGCGACGCCCGAGACGAAACCAGCCAAGACGGCGACGCCGACTCCCGTCACCCCGACGCCGGTGGCCGTGGCCCCATCGACCTAACTACGTGTATATTAACGGTAATTACATTATACATACTTCGCCAGGTTCTCCAGGGCGAGACCAACCAACTCCACGTTGTAGCCGTTCTCTCTGTCTTTGACCTTTTGGTCCTCGTCGCGCGTGGAGTCGTAAGTCTCCGTCTTGGACTCGACCGCATCCAATATCCTCTTGAGAGTCTCCTTGGGGAGACTTTCCCGGATGAAAAACACCAGATTCAGATACGTCAACAGCGTTTGCAGAATTGGGGCCGATTCCCCATCGGATTCCATGGGTAATTCCTCCGTTTTCTCCAGCACGAGCTCCACAATCTTGTCCACACGTTCAGAGGAGAGCTGAATGTATGGAACTGGAGGCGCAGGAACGGGTCTTTTTTCGCCCAGAGAAAAGTTGGCCAATTCCGTGGTGATATTGGCTCTTCTACGGACTACCAAATCCCTCAGAATGCCCACCATGATGGTCTTGACGTTTTCGAAGGGACATGTCTCCAACGAGTTGACCAGGTAGTCCCATGCAAATTTCTCGGGGATTACCGTCAGAACCTTTGCAATCAAACTGTAGATCATCTTTGATTGTGTCCTGGTGGATGCGTTGGTGCTCTCGGTGCTTAAAATCTGTAGAAACGTGAAAATGACCACTGATGGAGCCGACTCCAAGCTAGCACTGTCATCCAGAGATCTCCAACACAGATACAATAAGGCATCCTGGAGTCCCACCAGAGGTTCCCCCATAACCTGAGGCAACGAGTAACGAATATATGTTTGCATAGCCTGTAGAGCATCCATGTGCAACTCTCTAGGGGCCATTTGGAGAGAGTGAACGTACATGAATAAGACTCCAAGGGAATTGGGAGCTAAAGACGTCTTGCGAAGTCCCGAGCTGTTGAAATTTTCAATCACTTTTTGGAAAAGGGCATCGTTCTGAGCCTCCAGAGACATGGACTCGTCGATCTGGGCGAAAAGTTCCGTGGTGGTCTCGAGATCTGACTCAAACAACGAGTCCAGATCCATGTCGAGTGACCAGGCCAAATTGACTATTCTATCCAGCAATTCCAACGAGTTTTGTTTCATCAAAAGATCCACATCAGTCATGTTGCTCAATTGCTCGTTTCCAATCGTGGACCCTTTCTTCTCCAGGTACGAAAAAGTCCAGTCAGCCTGGCATCTGCTCATGCCCAGATTGACCAGTGTGGACAGCAAGAACCGCAATAACGATCTTTGAACGCCATCTTCGGTCTTGAGAATAGCAACGACGGCTTCTTTCTCTTCCTCGGAGATCAACGGAGCTGGTGGCGGCGTGTAATCCCTGATGAACGTGTAAATTCTTCTCATGAAGAACACTTGGATGGTGTTTTTACCCACGTTATCGAAACAATTGATGAACGCAGACACAGCCATCCCCAGATATCTGCTCGGATAGGTTGTCTCGATCTTTCTCAACGACGCAGTGAGCAATTCAATCAGTCCATGGAGCTTGACCTTGACGACATTGGTCGGTAGCATTCGGAAAAACGTCTTTTTCTCCTCATCCTCAGCTTCAGCGACAGCTTTCTCTGAAACTTCACCCAATTTCATGGTTCCCAGAATCTCACAACATCTCAAAAACACCTCCTTCCCGTTCCCGTCCCGTGCAATGAGCTCCAAAATGCGTAGAATCTCCACTATCCCGGTGGCTCTCCCCAAAGCCTGGGTGTAGGGCCAGGTGGTCTCCATCATTTGGAACAACAAGGGTGGGATATCCCATCCGATCTCGTACGTCAACTCTTTGTGCTCTTCGAGCGCCTTGTGAAGGCTTTGTAGAATGGCCGCCTTTTCGTCCACGGTGAATTTTTCGTGGTTGCTGAGGGTGATGTCCAAAAACGTCGCATAACTCAAGAAATCACCTGTTCTCACTGTTTCGGGCGCAGCTTGCTCGATAAACTCGCATGCTCGCGAGGCACTAGTTTCATTCTCAGTGTCTGACATGGCTTGGACAGACGAGTGAGCCGATGCGGCTAGAGTGATGGGGGCTTTTAATCCTACAAGTTGAACATTAAATGGTTGCCATTAAATCCGTTATTGCCTCCTCATCAATTCTAAAGGCCAAATTTTCTCTGTGGATCACGTACTCACTATCGGCAAACCCCAAGATCGACTCGATCTGGTTGCTTTGACACCCTTTGATCCTCTCAATCTCCGAACTCGTATAATTGCACCGACCACGCCCTATATACACTGGAGCTTTGGAATCGTCCAAAGATCCGTCCTCCCTTCTCACCCCGACTTTGAGCTCCACACATTCGCTTTCGTGGAACGTGCCCTCGATGCTGATCACTCCAACGGGCAACAACCCAGCTTTATCCTTGCGCGTAATGGCTCTATAACATCCCGGATCGATGATCAAACTTCCGGCCGGTTTGAGTCCGTGGAGCAACCAGAACTCTTTGTCCTTGATCATATTCTCGTGACGCACAAACCGGGTGTGCAGAGGCAGTTTGTGCTTCTCCAAGTATGCCAGTTCTTCCGCGTTGAATTTCTCAAACTCTTCGTAAGTCTCATCCTCCCAATTCTCAAACTCAACGTCTCTGTCCACACTATGCCTGACAATGCTCAATATGCTCTCGGGACTGGTGCTCTTGCAGATCACCGTGGTGACCCCGGCACTGATCCCCAGATCAGCAGCTATTAATTTGGTGGTCATCCCACCGGTTCCAATGGACGATCCAGACGATTTGGTGTTCACCGCCAGATTCCTCATGTTTCTCACCACAACCACGGGTTTCGCCTCCGGGTTCGATCTGGGGTTATCTGTGTACAGACAATCGACATCTGTGAGCAGAAACAGGTAATCTGCATGGCACATCCCCGCGGTGATGGCACTCAATGTGTCGTTATCACCGAACTTGATCTCCTGCACCGACAACGTGTCGTTCTCGTTGACGATGGGAATCACCCCCATCGATATCAATTCCTCCAAAGTGTTCTCTGCGTTTCTAAATTGCGTGTAGTCACTGATATCGTTTCTCGTGAACAAAATTTGCGCCGTTACCTGGTCGAAATGACGGAACATGCTATCCCAAAGCGTGATGAGACGTCCCTGACCAATGGCAGCCAAAGCCTGCACTTTCGACAGCTGTTTGGGGCGTTTTTCAAGGTTCAAATGCTTCAAACCGGTAGCGATGGCTCCACTGGAAACAATCACCACCTTGTGTCCCTCACGACGGAGCTGGACGAGGGTCTCGACGATACGTGACATCACCGAGATCTTGGGCTCTTTGGTCACCTCATCGACGATCGACGAGGATCCCAATTTCACCACGATTGTATATGACATGAAGACGAAGAATGAGGTGTCGGTGTGACTATTATGTGTTTGGGTGCGGCACTACCAACACACAACTTGCAATTGGAATAAAAGGTGGTTCTTCCATTTCTCGAGTTTGTGTCATCAGTATTCGTTCATAGTTTTTAGTGCTCCTCCTCGAACCCGTCGTCGATCACCGGGGGCAACTCTATATCTTTATCCTCCACGGTAAACGGCTGTCTGCACATGGGACAAAGGCCTTTTGCCGTGGACGTGTGCAGCCATTTCAGGATGCAGTGCATGTGAAAGGAGTGCTGACATCCTCCTACCACTAAGTTAGTGTTGTAATTCCAGATCACTTACCTAGAGGACACTCGTCCCCCGGGAACTTGCAACCGGGACACGTTCCATCGAAGGACATTCTGCAAATACCGCAGACCTCGTCCTCGGGAACTGCCCAACGCCACGCGTATATGGCGTGCCAATTCTTGACGTTTATCTTCATGGTGTACTACAACATTACAATCTGTTGAGTGCGGCACGTCTGCCAACCGAAGTGCGGGCACGTATAATTTTTCAAGCCTCACGTTAAAGTTTTCATGGTGAAAAAGTGGATCGATAAAAAGAATGCAAAGACTTTTGCGTTGGTGCATCGTTCTCACGATGATCCTCTCTTCTACGATGACGAGGCCGGGAGCTCCGTTTTCGTGGAGTCGGGGCCTCAGACTGCCAAAGAGATCAGATTAACTACGGCAGATGAGCTGAAGAAGGAGTTTGACGGCAAAGTGAGGGGCAACGAGGGAGAAGCTGGGTTGTATGGGATCCCCTTTGACGACTCTGAGTACGATTATATGCAGCATTTGAAGCCCATGGGCCAGGGCCAGGGAATATACATAGCTAAAGACGATCCTGTTCCAAGAAAGAGCAAATTGGAGGATTTGTTGGTCTTGCCCTCGGAACAGAAGTTCTCTGTTGATTATCAGAACCAGCAGGCGATTCCGGATGAGATTGACGGCTTCCAACCGGACATGGACCCCAGATTGAGGGAGGTTTTGGAGGCCCTGGACGATGAGGCCTACTTGGATGAGGCTCAAGACGTGGAGGAGGGGGACATTTTCGAGGATTTGCTCCGTGGAGGAGCCGTGGAAAACGACCAGGAAGTCGATGAGTATGATCTGGACAACTACGAGGATGAATACGAGGAATACGACAGTGACGGGAATTGGGAGGAGAATTTCAAGAAATTCCAGAATAATCAGAAAAAAGTGGTGAACGATTGGGACTCCGACGACGATTTCGACGAGGACGAGGAGGAACAAGATGAACTCCCCGATCTTGTGCAAGTGCCCACGGGGTTGAAATCGAGTAAAAATACAAAGAAACAACGCCGCAAGAAAGGTGCCATGACAGACACCTCGTCATTTTCCATGACATCATCAGCATTGGAACGTACCTCGGGTCTGCGTCTACTGGACGACCGATTCGATGTCGTCCGTCAAAAATACGAGGAGGAACAGGAGGAGGAAGATTATAAACCTTTTGATTTTAAAGATGAGAGAAACGATCTGGAAGGGTTGATCGATGACTTTTTAGACAATTACACCCTGGAATCTGGAGGAAGAAAGATTGCCAAGAAGAACGCCGAGTCAGAGAAGCTTCAGAAGGCTGCTCAAAAGGCCTCAAAGGACAAGGGACTCGTATCCAAGATGAATTCTTTAAAGTTGAAATAGCTTATCTATTGGTTGGGACACGCATACTCATTTATTTATCGTAGCCTCATCATCCAAAACACATGTTTAGTAAACGTTACGTGATACCGAATCGGGGAGCGTTGGCTCGCGATCATGTAAGTAGACATCCAAGTTTGTCTAATTAGCTCGCAAACGAACGAACAGCTCTCGCTTACGTGAGAACAGCTTTAAATTTCGCCACGGTTGGCGTTTCAGTGATCCAATTGTTTAAATATTCAGCCGTCATCTCTGGTGATGGCGTGCAATATCTAAGGGATAAGTATTTACTCGATCATTTCGCCAAACCGATGGGGATAATGCTGCTAATCTGTGGTTTACTCACGGTGATACTGGGGTTTCTTCGGTATGCCACGACCATCAAATACCTTTCGAAAGACCAATTTGCCATTAGTCGATTTTCGATTGGGATCGTGTTGGTTGTTCTAGTTGCTGTAAGTCTTGTTGTTGCTTCTACTAATTTAGTTCAATGGCGTGTTGATTGCCGCCTTGGCCCAGATCAGTCTGGAGTCAGATTAAAAGCCCCGGAGGCCCAATTGCCCGATGGTGCAGAGCCGCATCATGTCTGTGCGAAAGCCCACCCATTGGTACAACAAAGGGTCGTTACTGATTGCTAATGAGGGATCCGTCGCTAGGGACAACCTTGCATTGGAGAGAACGTATCTAGCATGGCTGAGAACGTCATTGGCTCTGGCTGCCGTGGGGATAGCCGTGACCCAGTTACTCAAGCTTTCCGAACAGAGATTGGAACTGGAAGCCGAAGAGGCACGACTGGCTAAAGCCGTTGGACTCATCTGTATGGGTGGTGCCCTGATTACGATTCTGATCGGGTGTCGACGTTATTTCCAAGTCCAAAAATTATTGCTAGATAAACGGTATCCCCCTACCGATTACGGGATCTCCTTCATTGTCGTGACTGCCATAATAGTGAGTATTTGTAACGGTCAAACTAATCTAGGTGGTGGCTCTACTGATAGCAGCCGTGATTCTGGGGTAGTCGTGTGCGAGCTAGCCTCATTTCGCAGTCCCAGAACCCATGTGTAAATATATTCACGCTCACCGTACATCTGATCACTCTGTAGCCTTTGGTTGGTGCACATTTTGTGTGCGTCGCACTACCCATTACAAGCAGAAATCTTCTTGTGGCAAAGTCTCATCTACAGTATCGACATTGCAAAATGGTGAGTACAACTGATTTTGAAAGATGACATGGACAAGTTGTATAGACGAGGACGCTGAATGGATCGACGAATTGATTATATTGATTACTCTCAAGATGAACGGAATAGACAAGTGACGAGTGAAGTGGCGACTGAAGCGTTGCTGAAGTCGGTGAAGTTGAGTTTTACTGAGCTGGATTTGTTTCGTTTGTTCCGGTTTGTTGGTTTGTTGGTTTTTTGTTTGTTATTTCGTTGTCCGTTCCGTTGTCCCGTTTAGACCCCATGTCAGATCACAATTTAGAATAAACTAACATCTAGGGAAAAGTTCACGGATCCCTCGCTCGTGCCGGTAAGGTTAAGTCGCAAACCCCAAAGGTTGACAAGCAAGAAAAGCCAAAGGAGCCAAAGGGCAGAGCTTACAAGAGAAAGCTCTACACCAGAAGATTCGTCAACGTTGCCACCACCGTTGGTGGAAAGAGAAGAATGAACCCAGGTCCTTCTTCTAAATAAGTATAGGAAGACTTAATTGATCGATTGTAGTTATCAGTAAATTAGTTAAATTGTCATCGGCGCGGCCCCAGTGACATGACCCTTTCGTCCCTCGTCAGTCGATTCCAACACGAGCGTCTGCTCACCGCGGACGCCTCCGAAAAGCGCATTGCGTTGCTGGGAACCATCGATTCCCAGTATGCCATTTTAAAACTGGAGAAAACCGCGTTTGATTCGGAAAACGCCGCCTCCATCGTCCAGTCCATCACCGACTACAACCAACTCGCTCACAACGACGTGTACCGATGGGGACACGTCTTGCTCCAGCAATCGCTACAGGATCCAACGTGCAAGATCGACCTGATCTATCCGGCCTCGGAGCAGCACATTGCCAAGTTCAACGTTTCTCCGGTGCACATGGTTACAGAGACCCCTGAAATTTACAATGAAATCGTTAAACCTTACATAGAGACGATGCGCGGAGATCGCATCCAATGGGTGAGAAACATCTTGTTCCACGGGGCGGAGGCTGAACGCGTTGTGTACCGGAATGAACGGTTTGTGTTGATTCCAGACATGAAATGGGACGGGATCAACGTCGACTCTCTTTATCTGTGTGCCATCACGCTGGACGACGTGACCAGCATCCGTGATTTGAAGCGTGGTCACATTGAGTGGCTCGAGACGATCCAGGCCGAGATTAGAGAGCAGACTGCGGCTCGGTACGCGATCGGCAAGGACCAATTGCGGATCTTTGTCCACTACCAACCCAGCTACTACCATTTCCACATCCACGTCGTGAGTTTGTCGAATGTCGGGATGCCGGGAACCACTGCGGTCGGCAGGGCCGTGCTCTTGGACGACGTCATCGAACGTCTCCGGTTCCAGGACTATGACCAGGCCACTCTCCACTACCCGTTGGCCGAGTCGCACGACCTGTGGAAGCTGCTCAGCTCGTCAGCCACAGAATAGTCATACACGTAACGATCAATGCTGCCATAATCAACGTATCTCTCTTCTTTCTCGTGTTAATCCTTGAGATCACCACGTTGATCCCCGGCACAGACGCCAATGCGCCTCCCAGCTGGCTCCCCGCGTTCCCGAGAACGCCTCTCTGGCGGTTCAACTCATCGCGGGTCTCGTAGGCTTGCGCCAGGAGTCGATCGGCGAACGAATTGGCCCCGTCAATGCGACTTCTTTCGGCCATCATATACGCCTCGCCGGATTCGTCGCCTCCAGAGGTCATCTCCGTGCGTCTTCTGTGGTCCTCGATGTCGGATCTCACGGAGAAAAGCAGATTGATCCGGTTCCGCTCCTGTTGGATTGCGCCTCGAATCCGCCCAAAGTCTCTCCAATGGTCGCTCAACGTCTCCTTGTGCCGTTGCAATTGCTGCAGCTTCGTCGTCGGCAGCGAGATATCCGATTCCGCTATCCGGTTCAGGATGTTCAACACCTCCTCGCGTTTGTGGAGAGAGTTCTCCACTTTCTTCTCACATGACAATTCTTCCGCGGTGGGCGAGCTGCTGGGCGAAGTGGCGAACCCTGAGAACTTTGCGAGCAACGACTCCGTCTGGGTCTCCAATTGTAGCGCCTGCGAGCGCGTCTGACCGAAAGAGGCGGAGGACATGACACGACAAAGACAAAGTTGCGTGTTAGGTATGATTTTGTTGTGGTACACGACCCCGAGTTTTCGCGATTTTTGTCGTTATTTATCATTATTTATCAATTGTGAAGAGTCAATTTTACACCGGTAACCTTTGCGTAGATGCTGAGCCACAGTTTGAGCCATTCGAGCGCATTCGTGTTTGTGTAGAGGGTGTCCATGACGTCTGCGCTTTCGCAGGGATGGAGATAGAACCAGGTGGACCCGAGCAGTCTGTGTTCGTGTAGCGAAATGTTTGATTTTAGTTGTATTATTTCGTCGTTGGTGGTCAGTCTCGCCAGGAATTTGTCGAGTTCGTCGGGGGCGAACACCAGCTCATCGTCGCGGAACAGACGGAAAAACACCTCAGGGACCTCGTAGGGAGCGCTGAAGGAGATGGTGGAGTCGACGCGGAACTCATCCAGCTGCGTCGTGATGGAAATCAATGGATGTCGTTCGCGTGCACCACCACGGTGGACCCCCGATGAGCCATCAGGGACCACTCTTGGCTCGATGGATCGTGTGTCAACCCGCTGGACATTGCATTGGGCCAGGAACCCCGCAAATTCATCAGCGTTCGCAGCGAAATCGGGATGACAAAGACGCATCGTGGCCGCACGGGCCGCAGAGTCTACGTATAGTGTTAATGTGCTACCCTTACTCTATATGCCCTAAGCAAACGACATCTGCTTCTTGATCTCAGCAATGGCCCGGCCGGGATTCAATCCCTTGGGACACGTGTTGGAACAGTTCATGATGGTGTGACATCTGTACAAACTCATCGAGTTCTCCAACATCTCCTTCCTCATCCCAGATGCCTGGTCTCTCGAGTCGATGAGCCATCTGTAGGCCTGCATCAACACGGCCGGGCCCAGGTACTCCTGCTGGTTCCACCAGTACGAAGGACACGACGTGGAGCAGCAGGCACACAAGATGCACTCGTACAACCCGTCCAGCTTCTTACGGTCCTCGATCGATTGCAAGTTCTCCTTGCCGTCCTCGGGCACGGAATCCCGCTGCAAATAGGGCTGGATCGACTTGTATTGCTTGTAGAAATGGGTCAAGTCGGGCACCAGGTCACGCACAACGTACATGTGGGGCAACGGGTAGATCTTGGTCTCGCTGGCCGTGTCCTTCTCGATCTTACAGAGACAGGCAAGCGTGTTACGACCGCCAATGTTCATGGCACACGATCCGCAAATTCCCTCACGACACGATCTTCTGAACGTGAGCGACGAATCCTGCTCGTTCTTGATCTTCAACAACGCATCCAAGATCATGGGGCCGCAATCGTTCAGGTCAACTTGATATTCCTTCATCACGGGCTTCTCGTCCGGCTTGTCTGGAGACCACCTGTAAATTTTGAAAGTCTTCATCATTGGTGGTTTTGTCTCGGTGGCCATGCCTCTGAGAGACATGCGAGCTAATCTGACGTTTCTTAGCGTGTTGCGAAACATAATAAATAGGGATGAACAACGGTGTGTGAGGATGTGGAGCACTTGGGTAATCGGAATTGCCTAATTCGGCACGTTGGGGGCGGCCGGCGTAAAGCAAATTCTCACCCTCACCATTGGTCCGCCCCTTTTGGTGCGCGCACGTCCCCCAGGTGGAGAAGTCGTGCACGCCCATTCGGAGCCTTTCACTCTGACAATGTTTGCTCGCACTCTGATTACGCGCGTCCCCAGACTCAGTTTGAGAGGATTCCACACGGGAGCCACTCTGTTGAACAAGCAGACTAAGGAGCTGGCGTCGATTTTGGCCAAGGAGCTCGAATACGAGCAGGGTGACGAGTTCGGCCTCGAGCCCCACCACGAGTCGTGGTTGGCCAACTCCGGATTCCAACTCGCTAGTAACGAGGGGAAAGTGCTCGCCGAGTTGGTCAAGATGACCGCCACGGAAAAGATCCACGTGTATTTTGACGTGCAACAGGTGACCAACTCCACCTTCAACGTGGAGCCAGAGGTGGAAGAGGAGGAGATGGAGGAGTTTATTGATGATTCTTTCGCCAGCGTGAACGTGGTTGTGGAGAAATTGGCCGACAAATCGGCCGTCGGGTTCGATCTTGCGCTCTCGGTCAAGAACCCTCAGTTCTCCGTGAACGGAGTCACGCACTTCGAGAACGCCGAGCTCGCCACGACCGAGTCCGCTGAGGCCGAGACAAAGAGACAATTGCAGTACACAGGTCCCATCTTTGAAAACTTGGCGGAAGAGCTGCAAGAGTCGGTGCAAGGATACCTGATGTCGAGAGGAATGGACGAGGAGATGGCCGAATTCATCGTGGCGTTCTCGGCCTACAAGGAGAACGAGGAGTACGTGTCCTGGTTGAACAAACTGGGCAAATTTTTCAATTAATCACTGTATATAGAACGGTTTCAAGTACGTTATTGTAAGCCTCACGGGTGTGACTGCTTTCTGGGGGCATCTCGCCCGCGCACGACCACAGTGCAACTTTTCACGCAAACCGACACACGACAATCACCAACTATGTCTGAAGCCGCTGTTTCTTACGCTGCCCTCATCCTTGCTGATGCTGACCTCGAGGTCTCCAAGGACAACATCCTTGCCTTGACCGGTGCCGCTGGTGCCGAAGTCGACTCCATCTGGGCCGAGATCTTTGCCAAGGGTCTCCAAGGCCAAAACTTGAAGGAGCTCTTGTTCTCCTTCTCTGCTGCTGGTTCTGCTGCCCCAGCTTCCGGTGCTGCTGCTTCCTCCGGTGCTGCCGCTGAGGAGGCTGCTGAGGAAGCCGTTGAGGAGGAGAAGGAGGAGTCCGATGACGACATGGGATTCGGTCTCTTTGACTAAGCAAATAGCATAAATTCTCTTGATACTGATCGTAGAAGCAGGGTTGCGTACCTAGTCTTATATTTTCACCCAGACATCAATCATAAAGTCATAAATCCAAATTCAAACTGAGATCAGATCGATCAAACCTCCCCCTCTTTGCTCTTGCGTCTCATCCTCCTGTTGTCCGCGCTCGTCGTCACTTGCGAGTCCAGCACGGGCGTGGGCTGGTAATAGTGGTGGAAAGTGTGCAACTTGAGGCCCGAGTCCTCCACCTTCCGCCTCTTGGGGCTCTCCGGGGTGGCGGGGTACACGGTGTGTCTCTTCTGTGTGGGCGAACTGTAGCTTCTCTGTTTGATCATCTCCATCTCGGTAATCACCATCTCTCGCTCCAAACTTTCCCGGTCTTTGTTGACAGATTCGCTAAACTTGTTGAGCTCCATCACCACGCCTAGCCGTTTGATGTGCTTCAACGAGTCCTCCAACACCCTTATACATCTCTTGACGTCCTCCTTGGTGAGCGGGACCTCCTCGCGGTCCATCTGGAGCAAAATGGCGATCTCAGCACTAATCGAGTGTTCTATTTGGTTCATTACCACGATGGAAATGTCGCATGTGTAAGGGGTCCCCATCTGTCACGTGACCTTCCCCAGATTTGGATCACAATTTGAATCAATTTATTTAATTTGATTTAATTTGCATTAAATTTAAATTGATTACATTTGATTTCATTTTTATTTTATTTTTATTTTATTTTAAATTTGAGGAATTTGAATCTAATTACTCGTCAAACACCGCTGCCTGCGTCCCCAAGTAAGGCAGCCCATTCAAGGTCTCCTTCATAAATTCGTAAACGGTAAAGGTAACGGCTTGACCCGGAGCCACTCTCATGATTCGCGGCGTAATTCCCTTATACAGGGCCCTGGCACCTTCCTCCTGGATCAATCTGGAAGCGATACGGGTAAATCTGGCCAAGGAGCCCTCGGCCGTCTTCCCGCTTTCCCGTTGCATTCTGGTCTTGATTGTGTCCAGTGGAGCGTTGGAGAGAGGCCCTAAAGCACCGCTGACGAGTCCAATGAGCGACGTTTCCCAGCTGGGCAACACATCCACCTCCTGGCGTTTTGCGAGGTATTCCTTGAGCTTGGAATAAACGGTAAAGTTAACTCCCTGGTTGGAAGCCTGTCTGGCAGCCGTTAAAAAGACTCCACGGTACAAAGTCGAGAATCCCTCCTCTCTCACAACCGTGTACAGACAATGTGCTGCATTACGATATTTAGGAATGTCCAATGGGTCAGTCATCGAGTGGTGTTGGGCCTGAAGTCTGATTTTTATAACCTCCATCGGATTAACTACAATTACAGCCTCGGTGATTCCCGCCCCCACACCGGCAATAAACGTCTGTGCCGTGGTGATGGTGTCCTCTGGATTTTTCTTGAACCAATTACGGTACATTTCGTACGACGAAAATCTAATCCCCATCTTGGGGACGATTCCCACAACAACGGCCCCTAGACCCTTGTACAAAGCCAGTGCGCTCTCCTTCTTGGCAATGTTCAAACCTGTTTTTATGAATCCAGGAGGTTTTCCCTTATTTATCCCGGAATTTCTCCTATACAACTGCATTCTCACCTTGACTGTGTCCAATGGATGACAACACAGGGCCTCGAAAAGCCCTGCGGTGCCTCCAGCAATCAGATCCACGCCAGTATTTTTCTGCTTTTGACTCATCGATTTAGCTACAATCCGGGGTACATAAGGCTTTTATACCTATTTCTCACAAAGTCCGGGGTAATGGGGCCGGGATGGGCATGTGGAAGCCCGGGGAAATGGAAAAAGGTTGCTTACGTAACGGTCCATTTCAAGACTCACGATAACGTTTATAAAAACTACAAATTAAATATATTTAGTTACATTCATCTAAAGCTAAACACACGTTGGTTTTTTCCCACAAACAAGTCTGGGGTACCACGGCTCAAAGGGGCCATCGTTTGCTGCTGGATTCTGTACACGACTACATTGACGTGCATGGGACAAAGCACGCGAGCCGCACATTGTGTCTGCGATTATGTAAGCGCTAAAAAAACCGGGAATCGGCTTAGACGGATTACAAGTATGAAAACAAAATTTGAGTAAATTTAATTACTTTGTAAATTCGTTGTAAATTGCTTATCTCATGCACGTTGATTTGTGGGATCAAATTTGTCATCGGCTGAAAGTCGGGGTTTCTATCGGCTCGGAGCAACATTTGTCATCTAACGGTCGGAGATAGGAGGCGGCATAATTACCGATCGAGCCGTCACTCGGGGAGTGGAAAACACCACCACGGAATTATTTTATAGCGAAACCAACCACATAGGAATAATCAGGACAATTTTTAGAGTGGTTTGCCGCTTTTTCCGGAGTTTTCCCGCCTCGTTAAGGAGTTTACCGGGCCCGAGCCATGGCACGGAATTACTCATCAGCCGAGGTATATAAAAACGAAGGGTCCCCCTCCAACTCTAATTCACAACTCTAATCTACAATGTCTTTAGCACAAACATACTCATTGGCCTCCAAGGTGAGGACAAAGCTTACGAAGGAGGCAGTTAATCCCAACGCCGATTTGAGGTACCTGGTTCATCAGGCAAATCTTTTGGATAATTTGATGGAGTCGATCAGCTTAAAGAAACCGGTAAACTTCGGAAGATTGGAGACGATATCGGAGGAACCAAAATCTATCCTCAAACAATCAAATCCTGCTTTGCACGTCAGATTTCAGGAAAGCACGGTTACCACAACGGAGATTCGTGAGGACGAATTTACGTATCTCGATGAGTACAGCGATGAGGATTCGTACGAGTCCGATTCGGACGACGAATACGAAAGCGTGCATTTTACGCTACCCGCTTTAACACATTCGGACGATTCGGAATCCGAGGACGAGGAGGAGGAATCCACGATAAGTTTCGAGATGACTTCCGTGAAGAGTATACCGCAGTTGGTGGTGGCATAGACTTGTATATAATTTGGTTACGATATGATGATTACGATAAGCGTGTGTAGAGTCATTTCATTAATTTAGCTAAAATCTCCAGTTGGTAATCCGGTACCAATTTTTCCGTTTTTATTCTTTGCAGCTGAGTTTGTGCGAGATCTTTCAATTTCCCCTCGCCATTCAAGAATAATCCGTACCAACCCCTCACAAAAGTTTCGCACAACTCTACACTACGCGCAAAACTGAGGGCTGCCAGTTTGGATTCGCCCATCAGATGATAAACTTCGCCTCTTTTCGCAAAAATTGGATACGCAAAAGGCTCAACTAGCAGAATTTCGTCCAGACAATGTATGGCGAATTTGTAATTGTGCGAGCTGATGTAATCCTCTGCCAACTGGTACCACGCTTCCACGTCGTTCGGTTGCAAATCGAGGTAGTCGTTCAGTTTGCTACGGTCCAGGTTGGCCACTCTTTGGGTGATCTTCATGAGATCCTGAGGAACGTTGGTTTTCCCACCGATTTTGCCCGAATTGACTGTGGCGACGATTTTCTCTCCGTCTTTGATCAATTCGGCCTTCAATTCCTCCGTTTTCAACGACGTGGTGGCCTCCAAATAGATGTTACGCAGCACGGCGAGCCTCTCGCTCGTCTCAAACATGTCCCCGAGTAAGTCCAGACAGTATTTGGCCTCGATGTCTTTGCCTTTGATGATGCAAACGAAGAATCTCAGCTCCAAAAGCGTCGCTCTCTCCGCTCCCGAGCTTTTTGGCAGCGCCAATTCGAGTCTCAGATGCAATGATTCCAAATTTTCAAACGACATCGTGGCCACTTTGCCCGAAGCGGCGATTTCCACCAACTCTTCGATCTCCATCAGTAATGACACTTTTCCCTTTCAATGTTCAAGATTTTCAAATTCTGACTGCACCACTGCGAATCACGCAATAACGACCTGGGATCCTTGCCAAACAAAAGAGGTTCCAATTCCTGATACGTGCTCTGTTGCACCTTCGTCTCCCTCATCACCACACGGAGGTCAAAGTCCACGTACACCCTTGTGTCGTGCATGCGCAAAAGAACGTTATCCACTCTGAGAAACCATCTGAATAGCACCAACAAACATCCGTTCATCACTCGTATTTTCACGCTGGCAAGACTGATTCCGTTGTCCCCCAGCTCGTCCTCGTACAGAACCATGTCTTTAAACAGCAAAATCTGCGCCGTCGTGTCACTGAGCTTATCCAGAGGAATCGTCTCTTCTGTCAATTCCAAGGGCAACTTACGCTCCGTTCCCTTGTAACTTGGCGTGTAAGTCCAATCGAACGGTTTCCCCGCACTGAGAATCTCGTTTGTGTGTTTGCGGGCCTGGAACCACTCGTTCGCATACGACACCTTGACATCACACTCCGGTTTCACCGTCTGCAGAGCGTCAAAGGCCCGGAAACTAATCCCCATGTCTCCGTGTGATAACGTTATATGTGCCCCTCCGAAAATCATCTCCGGTAACGGGAATTGGAGTATGTTCTCCCACTCCTCAATCTGCGCCGCATTCAGTATCGGCGAAGTACTCGTCCTGACGTCCCAGCCGCAGACCTGCAACGACGTTTCGACGTTTCTGATGGTGTCGTTCTGAAACACGACGTTTTGGATGTTGCGTCTTTCTCTGGTGGCGTCTCTTCCAACTTGGGGTGGGGCCACCGGCTGAATTACGGGTTTTGAACCCCTAAAATTTGCAGAATCCGCTTCCTTGTTGGCATTGGGGTTAGGTCGGCGACCTCTCGTGGACGCCTCAGCCATAGCTCGCGCGCTCTCGACGTAATCCATGGTAGAGTACGTAGCTCGGTTGTGGGTCGTGCATCGGACCCAAGATATTGATGATCTGTCACTCCACCTCCTACGCTTAGACAATCATTAACATGGCACGCAGAATTGTGGTGGTGACCTTTTTGGTGATATGCGTGTTTTTCGTGTTCTTCACGAACACATCGATGCACTCGAATCAGCTGGAGGAGCCCACTCCGATCAAAACGAAGCCTCAGACGGGGTCCAAGACCGCCAAATCCGGCCTGGACACGCCCTTCATGCCCCAAATGGACGATAAGAAGGCGAAAGCGGAGCTCGGCAACGCAGCGTGGAAGTTGTTTCACACGATTATGGCCCGCTACCCCGACGAACCCACCGAGGAACAGAAGGCGCATCTGGAAAACTACGTCCATTCGTTCGCCCAGGTGTATCCCTGTGGCGATTGTGCACGCCATTTCATCAAGGTGCTAGAAAAATACCCGCCCCAGACGTCGTCGCGTAAAAACGCCGCGGTTTGGGGGTGTCACGTGCACAATATCGTGAACGAGAAGCTCCACAAGGAGATTTACGATTGTACCAACATCCTGGAGGATTACGACTGTGGCTGCGGAGACGACGAGACAGAGACAAAGAAACACAAGGAGGGAATTAAGGTGGAGGCGGAGAAAATGGCTGCTGGTGGTTAGAGCCGTCTGCCATTTGGCACGCGGGTCACTGCGGGTTTGCCATCGTTCCCGTTCATCTTATCTTCATTTATAATGGTACGTTTATAAGAATTTCAAGCTAATTTAGGATCATCCTTGTTGGTCATTGGCAGGTCTCACCATGTTCGGGGGAGCCATGGGCTACTTGTAAGTTTTAATCTCGAATTGGCTAACCTAGCCGTAAGGGCTCTGTGCCCTCTCTCGTTGCCGGTTCCACCATTTCCGCTCTTTATTTAACGGCCGGTTATCTTTTGAAGAACAACATGGAGTACGGTATCCACACCGCGCTGGGCACGTCCACAGTGATGTTTGTGGCCGGAATCAACCGTATGATCACCGCTAACAAGGGCTACAGAAAGCCCGTCCCCATCATGTTGACCGTTATCGGTGGCTTCTCCACATACTACTATGCGGCCAAGTACTCAGAATTCTACAGATAACTACAGATCATAGCGAAATATTTTTGCTTTTAAAATTTAAATTTTTAAATTAATTTTTGAAATAACTTTTGATTTTTTCGTAACTTTTCCCCCAATGCGATGACTATGCGTACTGTGTGCGTGTTCTGCTTACTGGTTCAACTTGAACTCAGAAACGCAGTCGCTCGGCCTGCGCATGCCAGCCAAATCCTGTTGCTTGGACTCAGTAGGAGCCAACCCCATGTCGGCGGCGGCGGCGGCCTTGAACTCTGGGGAGATTGGCGAGATGTTCTCAATGACAAATGGCTTGGAGATGGTGTTTGCGAGTGGAATGAAAGTTGGTGCAGTCATTTTCTGTTGAGGTAACAGGACAGATCAGCTCCTTATATACAAAACTGTGGAGAGGTCATTCATGCAGTGATGTCATCTCGTCGTGCATGACCATGAAAAAAAAAATTTAGTTAGTCAGCTCAAGCAGACCTAAACAACGGCCGACATCACCGAGCCTTCGGTTATAGTAAAATCCGACCCGGGTCCAATCATGTTGGCGAGCCCATTGAGATTGGAGTTGACCACGTGCGCCGCAAGGTGCCACACAACACATGCTCCAACGTGCATTATCGATTAGCTACTCAAAACGGACTTATAGGTGACTCAGGTCTCTCGTCATACGCGGCTAGCCATATCTTAGTCACAGGGTTAGTCACTTTAAATAATTATCTATCATCTTTGTGATCTCTTGGTCGTGTGATGACCGATAAATATACAGACACTATAATTCAAGCTCGCCAGGTACACTAAACACGCTAGATGTATCGAGAATACCATAAATTGATGAATTAATGATTGATGATCAATGACTGATCAACTCGTGTTGATCTCACGTGATCAGTCTACACTCGGTGGTCTCCCACCACTACAATCGTTATAACCAGTATTATGCTAAACTGTTTAAGCCTCAGCCAACTCTCTCAAACGACGGATAGAAGATCTGATGGTGGCGGCAGCTGCAGTGGAAACGGTGTAAGCACCTCCAGCGACGGTCTTGCTGCAGCTCTTGCAGTTCCAGATACCGGTAGATTCTCTCTTGACAGCCTTCTTACCGCAGAAAGAACAGTCGTATCTCGAGTGTTGTTGCACTTCGAGCTTCTTACATTGTCTTCTCAACGAAGAACCGTATCTCACACCGTACTTTCCGGTGATTCCAACCTTCTTAGTTCTCTTGGTCCTAAAGTTAGTTAGCTCCAAACCACGCGAATCACAATAAATCCACCATAGACAAACACTAGACTCCCACTAATCATCCATCTGTGATTTGCAAATCGTGATTCCATTTTGTAAAGATACATACATTTTGCTGTAAGGGTAGAGTTGTGGTGAACTGAAAAACTCTCATCTAGATGGGCGTGCAACGACAAGGGGGCGTGGAACCCTTGGTGTGGTCACGTGTCTCTGCGGGTGGGCACCGCCGCACGGGCAGTTACCCCAGTCGCCACCGTGCGGCTCGTGTCATGAATTCCTCGCCAATTGACGTTGATCTTTGGCGTTATATTCGTCTTGGATCGGATGATTCAGATTGGAAAAGTACTCGAGCCAATTTGTACTTCAACCTAACCCAGAAATCGTCGAGAGAGAAAAGATCGCCAAGTTGAACGAGTCACTGCCTGTGGATAATCAGCTTTGTGGTGTCATCACGAAGAAGTTGACGAGATGCAGAAACAAATTGACCGTTTGCAAAACGCATACTGAAGAACAGAAGAAAGGGGTGCCCCATAATCGAGTACAACATGCGGAGAGTTGTGCGCCGCAGCCAGCCGCACCAGAGCAGGAAGATGAGCGTGTGCGTTCTTTACCTCCACACATACTGTTTGAATCTGTTGTTGTTTCGCAGGATGCGTTTGTGGATCCTGTCCTGATGAAGAGCCACACGCGCAGGTGTCAGAATCGTCAAGTTCTACAGACGTTACGGGAAAACACGCGATTTATGACGAAGACAGCCACTCACCCCGTTGAATTTTGTCACTATTTCAACAAATTCGTCAATCTGGCCCTAGAGAGATACGAAGATCTGAGTCCCTTGGAGAGATGGACCGTTTTGAAAGCGGAAAGAGAACAGGACGGTTCCCCAGTCTTGTGAGTCGTGTGTGTGCCAGCGAGGTCTTCACCACCAGCACAGTTCTTGTACACACAAGATGCCGGATATCGACGACGACGATCAATTTCTCTATGGATCGGACCGTGAGGAGGAGCCTCAGCCAACCAACATCACGATTGGTGAGTATTTCGATTTGGAGACCCCTTGCTAACCTAGAACAGGCCGATGGCGAAAACAGAGAGAGTGAGAGCTCCACGGACGAATCGAGTGACGAGAGCGACAGCGACGTGGAGTTTGTGATTGGATCCACAGAGTCGAAACCGGTCGCCAGTGTCGCGGTGGAGACCACGGAACAACCTGTGGCGGTGCAAACGGTCGGGTCCAAAATCGACGTGGATGCCGTGGCAGAATACAACGGCCAACCGTTGACCCAGCTGACTTGGGACGAGCTGAAGGAGAAGCCCTGGAGGTTACCGGGCGCAGACGTGTCAGATTATTTCAACTACGGCTTTGACGAGATCACATGGCTGTATTATTGCTCGAAACAGGACAAATTGCATGCGGAATTCAATCCTTCCAAGGTGATGGCTGAGATTATGCAATCCAAGTTCATGCCCATGATGCCCAACATGCCAAATATGCCTAACATGCCCAACATGCCCAATATGCCCAACATGCCCATGCCCTTCATGAATTTCAAGAATAATTTACCAAAGATGCCCAGAGATTCCAGAGACAGACAGGACCGGGACAGGGAGATGGGCCATCGTAGGGACAGAGACAGGGAAAGGTGAATAGCTTAACGATCGCAATTATGTAGACTACGAGTAGTGCGCGCGAATATGATATAATTAACAGTTTAGTTCAGGCAAGTGGGGTCCTCTCCACTGGCAACGTTACATTGGTGCATGAGTCTCTTTTCCTCTGGCTTAAATTCACCAGTGACGGTATGCCAAACACCTCTGTTGAAGAAGATGGCCAAATCTCCCTTTTTCCAAGGATGAGCGTAGATGTGTTGAGGGCTGATGGCAGGTCTCATCAATCTGTGCACAATCTTTCTGGCCTCCTCCAGCTCGAAAACCTCGCCGGTCTTGTTGTTGACCAGCTTCCACACACAGCAGCCATGCACTTGCAAATGTGGCTCGCCAGTGGTGGGGTTGGTCCA
The DNA here is from genome assembly GCA_030569035.1 of Kuraishia borneana. Taxonomy (NCBI): domain Eukaryota; kingdom Fungi; phylum Ascomycota; class Pichiomycetes; order Pichiales; family Pichiaceae; genus Kuraishia; species Kuraishia borneana. The sequence continues at coordinate 66,244 of JAJMJT010000011.1, forward strand.
CACGAGAGGTAATCTCTTGACCTTTTCGTCCTCCCAAGGTGGGAGATCGTCAAGGGCCTTCTCTCTTCCCTCAGACTCGATGGTGAGTCCATCGGAGGTGGCTCTGGTGTCTCCAATGAAGATGTATGGGTGAGGAGCGTATACCACAGTGGTGTTGAGAGCGAATTCTTTGTCCTCGTCCGACAAAAGCTTGAAAGCAGTGGCTCCAGACGCAAATGCAGTGGCTCCCTTGACGAGCTCGAATTTCTCGTCAGAGTCCTCGTACTCGATGAAACGCTTCTCCGTCGTTGGAGGAACCTCAATTCCGAGCAACGTAGTCACGGCTGGAGGTGCCAGACCGTAAAGAGCGGAGTCAATGTGCCATCTGTAGAATCTGGTCTGGCCCTGGTCGACCTGTTCCTTCGTCAAAAGCGTCTTGTGGAACGAATCGTGTTGAGGATGCTCGAGCTCGAAGGCCTTCATGCCTGGAGCGTGACCAGCCTCAAACGAACCGTTTCCGACCATCACCACCTCGGGTCTCTGGGGGATGCATTTCCCGTCTTTGGCGAGGATCGAGGCCTTGTGGTGGAACAACTTCTCGTCGTGTCCGTAGTTACCCTGGCAGGTGGGGTCGAATCTGGTGGTCAACAGATGTTGACTCTCTGGTGGCAATTCCTCTTGGCCAGGAATAACAAGCACCAAGTAAGTGTGTAGTGCCCTCTTTAAAGTGTCAAATTGAGCCTCATCAAGCTTCGATGGGTCCGTGATCCCGTTGGGCAAAGTCACGGTGGCACCGAATGGTTCATTAAGTGGAGTAATCACGATATCTTGAGTCATTTGCGATGGTTAAACCCTGAGAAATCATAAACTTATATACAAATTGCTTATCGAACCCGGCTTGATACCGGTGCCATCGCTCCTTCCTAATTGGGACGTCCGGCGATAGCGAATGTCAAACTTTCCCAATTGGGACTCGGTAAGCGGCGTAGCTACAATAGGAAAAACAGAAAATTCATTTACTCATCAACTGGATCCAAGGTTGCTTTGCAAACTGTACACGTCCAACGACTTGCTCCACAACCCGAATCCACTCAGCCTTCTCCTCCTTCGTGTCAGCTCCGAAATCAATGGTCTCCCCATTGCGGAACCTCAATCTGAACCCATCATTAACCAGTAAAGTGTCCGAGAAATTGCGGCTCGAGCTGGCTGCCATCTGTGGGGCTTGGAAATCTTGAACGGACAAGACGTCCTTGGTTACATATTCGATTCCAGCCACTTTTTTCAGATTGATACGAGCCTTGGGTTTCAAGGTGGTTTCGTGGTGAGCAATCAGATCGGTTCCCTCCAATTTGAAGAATCTTCTCTTCCAGTATGGAGAGTCCCCACCCTCTTGGAACATGAACCCCTCGTGAACGAGACTCGATTGCTGTTGAACCTCCTTGATCTGCTCAAACGCCATCTTGATGCTCGACGGTATGATCTCGTTTTGCAAAGTACGAGGAATAAACAGTAATTTGACATCCATCTGGGCAACTTCGAACGACGATTGACGCCATTGGTTGGTCACAGCCACTTTAGTGGTGACCAATTGACCTCTGGCCCTCTCTTTGTAGTCGTCGAACGACATGGTGAATTTACCAAACGATCCATCCGTAGCCATGATGGAGTCCCATGGATCCTTTTCGGCTGGTTTATTGACGTATTTCGTCGTCGTTACCAGATCTTTGGCTCCGAAAAGTCTCGCAAATTTATTTTTACTCTTAACCGTTTTCGTTTCCTTCACCTCCACCAATTTGTCCTTGGGCTTCTCGTACTTGGCCTTGAGAGTCACGATGAAATCCAACTTCTCCGCCACAATCAGCTCGAATTCTTTGCCGATGTTGACGTATCCAGAGCCAAGAGGAAAGTATTTGGTCTTGATCGTATGGACCCCGTTATCCAACACCATACAGAATTCAGCCTTACGTTTGTCCACGTTGGGCAATTTCACGTTGAAAAGCCCTTCCAACCTCACAAACAGGCGTCCCTGTTCCCCATTGACCAACTTGGGAGGTTGCACCTCAATAACTTCAGCTTTCTGAGGCATCTCGACGATCTGAGCTGTCTGGGGTGTTTGAGAAATCACTTTGGCCTCCATGATCTCGGTCTTTGGTATAGGAATTTCGTTGACACGGCTCGCACTCGCGGGCATCATAGGTTTCAAATCTCTTCTCGCTTCTGGAACCAGCCCACCGTATCTCTGGACGGGTTTTGGATCCTCAAACACTTGGAAATCTCCGCTCTGGTGGGACTTGTGGTGAACGTGGTTCACCAGAGCGGCACTCTGAGTGTTCTTGAGTACAATTTCCGTGTCTGGATCCATGGCTTTGGCCACGGCTTCCTCGATCTGTACCGATTTGCGTCTCGTTGCGGCGTTCTTCTTCACAGATATCGTTCCATTTCTCCAAATTCGGGACACAGAGCCGTTTTTCTCCACCAAGTGGGGTGATCTGATCTCTTGAGGCTTATTCTCCGTGACCAACCAACTCTTGAATTGGTCTCCGAAGTCGCCAGGAATGTCCAAATACTCTCCAAGCGACACTTTGCGGCTATTGTCGACGCTGGTGTCTGGACTCTTCAAAGAGATGATCCTCTGTTGAACTCCACTCACGACGCGTGGAGAAATCTTGCGCACAGATTGTTTGGGCAGCGTGGGGCTGGGCTCCAGGGTGGAAACTTTGTGGTTCTTGATGTTCTGTGATTGCCAAATGGACCAGATCTCGCTCTGAGGCGAGAATTCTCCAGAAGTGGTGGCCTTGTGCTTCTTGACAGACTCCACACTATCGTCGAAATCCACGGAAAACGAGTGGGGATCGTCGTCGAATGGAGTGTCGAGGAAAATCGATGTGGAATTGGCAAAATCTTCCATGGCATCTCCAATGGTTTCCGTGTCTGTCTTATCCACGTTGCCCATCTGACTAAGCAATTCCTCGGTGGAATCACCCTCGACGTCCGTCTCGTCGTCTTCCTGTATCGTCTGGTTTTGTTCCTCGAATTCTTGCTCCTCACTAAACTCCTCCGCCGCAGACTTGTAGTCCTCGGTTTCCGTCTCCGATAAATCGTCCGTAGACTTCCCCACAGTGGGCACCAGAACATCGAGCAGCTCGTTGGAGAAGCCCTTGACCCCATCCCGTAACACCACGGGCTTGACCACCTCGTTATTGTCGTGCGTCTCGAGCAGGCGTTCACCAGAGAGCATCGAACTGGCCGATTGTTGGGAGGAACTTCTTTGCAGAACCAGTTTATTCTCCTTTGTATTTCTTATGTCTGTCTCGTACATGTCCTGAATGTCCTCCAAAACGGGCTCCGGGTCCTTCATCTTGTGCAATAACACGTTCTCCAGATACTCCTTATCGTGCTGTTTATTTCTGCGAACGTCCGATTTTTGTCTCAATAACCCCAGTCTCTCATCCTCCAGATAATTGTCGTTATCGAACAACAAATCTTTGTCGCCGTCGAGCATGGCGTCCAGCTTCTGGTCCAAGGGAATCGATTTCTGCTGTTGAATCAGCTCGTTGACGCTTATAACGTCGTCGGAAACGTCCGACAATTGTGAAACTTTCTCGGGACTCGTCAGAAGAACGTTCTCGAAGTGTAAATCGGGCATCGAATGGATCGAAAGGTCGGAAATTGAGGGCTTGATTGGGGGTAAAGGTTTCGTGATGGTTGACCAATTAACTGGAGCCTCCAGTATTTGATCGTCTTCCTCCGGCTCCACGTATTTCACAAACGTTTGGACCTCGGTGTCGTCGCTTATTTGTACCCTCTTTGGCGATTTCAGCAAGGGCAAATTGATATCACTTTTAGAGATGTTCAGAGGTTTCGTTGGGGATTTGGCGATAATGGACGTTTCCGAATCATCCGATACCGGTATCATCGTCTCCCCACGTAGCTCTTCCAGTAATAAATCCATGTTATCCAGTGACATGATAAAAAAATGATTAGACTAGACGTACGTAATGTCGATGTTTTGTTTGGTGTGTGTTTGGGAATTTCCTAATTGGGCGCACCGTCGTGCGGCGTGTCTGCACCGACTTTCTCGGGGCTTTCTAACCACTCTATACGGGTCATTGTCACTCCACTCGAGTCCTTCTTAGTCATCTGGATGCTTTGTGGTAGAGCTTTGTCCACGTCTTCCACGCTGGACACGACAAACACGTTCTTCTCGATGTCATTGAGTAGTTTACCCGTCGATTCAGATTCGATTTTCAGTAAAGTTGCCAATCTCTTCACGCTAAACGGTGGAGACTCGCGAAATTCGTCCAGTTTCGCTGCGATTCGCGTGGCCTGTTCTTGTAAGGTCTCTTTCAATTGCGGTTGTAATGGGTTTCGCACGAGCATCGGACCCGTCGTGGAATCGGGAATCTACGTTAGCGAAACTTGGCTCAAACTCACATTTTTTATCAGATCCACAATCTGCGCGTGGGACTCTCTCCATTGAGTAACGTCCCCCTTCTCCAACGAGTCCAAAACGTCTTTCAATTCGGAATCGATCATGTCCCCGTGTCAAGAATGGCGTGTAGTGTGTGGCTCACAACGCCCGGGCATCAAGCCGCTCAAGCTGCCAACTTTACCCTATGGGTGTTATAACGGGCGTGTTCATCGCAGATATCAAGGGGTACGTTTGTTCGTGGGTGTTTCTAACTTAGCAAATTGCTGTTCTCGCATAGTCTGGGGCCCTCGTTTGCCCAAGTGCTGAGCGAATTGAGCGAGATCCGCGAGTCCGATTTTGATGAGTGTTTCACCGATGGATTTCCGGGTTTGGTGGATTTGAGTCACGGCGTGCTCTCGTGGAAACGCTCGGGCAGTCTGGTTTTCGTGTGTGTGGGCGACGACGAGGGTACGGTGGCTGTCAACTTTGACAGTGACGACAGCGAGGACGAAAGCGATGAGACTGAGACGAGCGAGGACGATGAAGACACGAGTGATGACGAAGAGAGCGGAGATGAAGAAAGCGGAGACGACGACGAAGAGGACGACGACGAAGCAAGCGAAGATGACGACGAAGAGGAAGAGGAAGAAAGCGAGGAGAGCGAAAAAGAGGTGAAGCCAACCAGAAAGCCGCTCAAGATCGCCAAAAAGGTCAATCCGCTCATTTTGAACGACTTTCTCACCGTTCTGATCAATGCATTGTCACTTTTCTTGACCCCTCCCCTCACTCCAGCGAAAATTGAGGCTCGTTCAGACACAATTGTGCTTCTGCTCCAAGAAATGGTGGACGCAGAATTCCCCTACATCACCGATTTGAACCAACTCAAAGATCTGATGCCCAGCAACAGCATTCTGAAAAAGATCTTGAACACTACGAAGCAAATGACGCAACTGGCCGGTCAGAATACGAGGGCCTCCACGCCAACGAGCTCGAGAGGCACGGGATCGGGCACCGTTTGGGAAAAATCAGGAGCCTCCACGCCATGGCGTCGTAATAATGTCAAATATACAAACAACGAGATGTTTGTGGACCTCACAGAGAGAATAAGCTTTGTGATTCCTCGCTCGAAAGCTCACAAAAAGATCCCTCAAGGCTCTGCGTTCTACAGCTCCAGTTATTTGGGATCCACGTCGCGTAAATTCACAAAGCCAATTTTGGCACGCATCGATGGACGAATCGATTTTAATTGTAAACTTTCCGGGGTGCCAGACCTAGCCTTGGATCTCGTCTTAGGTCGTCATGATCTCGGTGTGCCTTCTTTCCACCCCTGTGTTCGTGTGGACAATTGGACCCGTTATCCAGGTAGACTCTCGTTTATCCCACCTGATGGACCCTTCAGACTCATGGAATATTCTATAGATTTGTTGGATTCGCCTTATGCTGAAAATTCCGGAGAATTGGCCAGTTATATGGGACTGGTTGGAGTAGATTTGAGCGTCGATGAGGACGAGTTTGAATTACAGGTGTCGACGATGAACTACACGAACGTGAAAGGAATCGACGACTTAAAGTTGGAGATCTCCGTGGATCCAGAGCTCACCGTGAAGTCTTTGAGGATGACCCATGGAGATTTGCGGATGGTCACCAAGGGCAAATACGAATGGGTCTTTGATAAGACTTTGGCTCTTGGAGTGAATCCAACGTTGAAAGCAACTATACTGAAAGACGATTCGGAGCCTGTCAAGGCCAAACCAAAGTACGTCAAGGTCTCATATAGCAACAAAGGGGTGTTGGCCAGCGGCATCAAAGTGGATTCGTTAAGAGTGGTGAGTGCCAGAGGACTGGGTGATACTGTGAAGCCTTACAAAGGTGTAAAATACACGACGGAGGTTGGAGATTATGTACTTAGATAACCAAAACCAGCTCATTCTGCATCGATTCTATTGATTTAGTTAATAACCTGCTTTAATGACTGCATCTACAGGTTTCTTTGGTTTCACTTCGATTCCCTCCGTGAACAACTCTATCAGTTCACTCAAATCGGAAACGACGTAGTCAACGTCAATTTCCTCAGCCAGATGTGCATTGTGTGCGTGTTTTAACAGTATGACAGCGCAACCAGCGTTGATTCCCGCAAACATATCGTCTCTAGAGTCTCCTATCATCACCAGTTGGTCTACTTCTACGTTCCATGCTTTGGCAATGTACTGGAGAGGCTTTGGGGAAGGTTTGGGAGGCTCGAAAGTACGTGTTACGATAGGTGGGTTTAATGAAACACCCGGTGGGAAATGATTTTTCGCCAGATGGTCAACAGGACCCTAAATTAGTAAAAACGTCAATTCCACTCACAATCAAATTTCTCGTAAGAATCGTCCTCGGGACGTTATTTTTGTTCAGAAAATTCAAAATTTCAGCCAATCCGGGCGTTGGGATCCATGTTAGTACGATTTTTCAACATACACACCATTTCGTTCATTGCCTTGGCCTCGATTTCCTCCACTTTCTGGTTGGCCACCACCTGCTCTGACGGGGGTAAAGATGCCATGTACTCAACGATATCGACAGGAACTCCCTCGATACCGAGAGCCTTTCTCATGTGCTCTGTAATTAGTGAAATTTTGGGTCAACACTTACGGAACATCCATTTCTTTGTTAGAGAAGCTGGAAACGAAGATACTCACTTGAGGCAGACACAGAGTGCCATCCATGTCGAAAACTACCCCGCTCAATGGCACATTGGGGTGCTTACCACCGAGCACTAATCGTCTGGACATGATAAGGTTGATAAGCTTCGCACGTGACTCATACAGAGGTGTAGTACAACAAATAAGTAAATTGACACTTTTCGCATCTTTATTTGCAATTACATTTATATCTTTATTTACGTCCAGAATTATATTTGTACACAATTTATCCTCATTTCTAGAATTTCCATTTTTTTCAAAAAAGTACACGAGTTGTAATGACAATTTTGTTTTTCATGTTCATTTTCATTTTTTATTTTTTAGAATTACCCCATGCTCAATCCCACCAGTTAACCATCCAATTGATTTGATAACCAAAATTGAAAACTAAACAGTGAAAATATTAAACATATTTCGTTAAACAAGTCTTGGTCGTGTACCCCACACCCACCCCGAGGCTAAGGCCCTACCACCTGTGGACAACACCATGACTTCTGCTGTTCCCTACGATCCTGATGATTTCGACAACAATCCGTTTTCGGAGCAGAGCGTGATAGATACGGGTGATGGAATTGGGGGGATTTCCACGGAGGAAGCCGCCGCCACCCCGGAGCCCGAGGAGGCTCCTCCACCACCACAAGTGGATCCCAATAGTGTATTCCACAAGACGCCCACCGAGGACGATTTGAAGAAGTTTATCCCCGAGAGATTCCATGCCTCCACTTTCGGGATGAAGGTGAAGGTGATGGACATCGAGAAGAATGGGAACACGTCATCAGCCTACAAGAATCCGGTGGTTAAGTTGAATTTTGAGGTGAGGAGATTGCCCGGTTTCCGCAAAACGGTTTACGAGGATGTTAGACGCACGTACAAGGAGCTATATGGACTGTATCAATACCTGATGTTCAATAACATTGAGGTCTTTGTGCCATCGCTGCCCAGCATCCCCACGCTTTACAATTTTGGCTCGATCGAATTCCAGACGACGTTGACGAATTTATTACAGGAATGGTTCAATCGGGTGGTGAGCAACCCGATCCTGGTGAGAAACCAGGAATTCGTTCTGTTTGTGGAGCAGAACGATTTCAGTTATTCTCCAAGCAAGACGCGGCCTGCTGCCAACTCTATCATGGCCACTGGACTCAAGAGAAAGACGCTGAAACAGTTGAATCCACCGTACGATGCGTGTCAGGAGCTGGCCGAATTCAGACCGCTGATCAAGTCTGTGTATCTGGCATCTCAAGGGTTGGTGAGGAATCTGGAGAGGTTGGCCAAATTGCAGAAAACGGAAAGCTCCAGCTTGTCTGATTTGTACTCTAAACTGCAGGACATGGCTCAGTTCGAGTTGAGTCAGGACATGACGACGATGTGGGTGAAGTTGAACAAAGTTTTACAGGTTGCCAACGAGATGGATTTGGTTAAACACCTGAATTTCTCCTCGATGTTGATTGAAGAGTTTTTGATGGTGGCTGAGGACACATACAACATCAAGGAGGCTCTCACGAACCGTCATTTGTTGATGAGAGAGTTGAAACAGGCCGAGGAGAGCACCAAGAGAAGACACCAGAACATCTCGAGACTCAAGAGCAAATCGATAATCGACCCCATCAAGGTGGATGAGGCCATCAAGGCTCTGGACCAGGCGACCAACTGGGAAAAGGAGTTGAATTTCCAAGTGACGAGAACCACATATAACATGATCCTCGAGACCCGGGAGTATCTTGAGTTTTTGACTGGGGCTTTGAAACAGACATTCAAGCAGTTCGCACAACAACAGATCCAGGCCGAACGCAAGAAGTTGGCCCTTTTAAACAACACAAAGTTGATCCAACCACACGACTCGCTGGCTCGTCTCGGACGAGAAAATGCAAAGTTCAAATCGCCAAAGGCCGGCGAGGACTCTTGGACGTCCAAACCGAAATTGGTGTTCGAAGAGAGACCCCACGAGGAGTCGGAGATCAGTGTAGATGCCAAGAGTGCCGCTGCTCTGCTGGCAGGTTCAACTTTTTAATGCTCAATAATTGCCCATTGTATTCTCCGTAGCCATGCGGCTCACCTCATCTCCCACGTAAACTTGTCTTCTTTATGTTCCGCAAAAACTCCAAGAGTACGCGAGCACCGATAGCCCCCTTGGACTCGATGGCAAACGCCATCAAGACAGTGGGAACCAAGGATTTATCCGATGGACTCGAATCCCGGATGTTCCGCGTCGACAGTCTCCACAATTACGGACTCAGTGGCGCTGTCGTGTCTTTGGCCTATGATCCGGTCCAATCGCTGCTTGCCCTGGCCACCGATGAAGGGAAAGTGTATGTTTATGGCCAACAACGCGTCGAGGCGGTGTTTGAGCTGAAAACTTTCCTGCCCATCACCACGTTGAAGTTTGTGAAGGGGGTCTATTTGGTGGCCGTCGATGCCAAATCCACCATTTTCGTTTTATCGTTGAGTGCCAATCGCATTCTGTCGACCAGCGTGGCACCCAGTCTGATCACGGCAATCGAGTCCGATTATTCGCTGGAATACCTGCTTCTGGGGCTCAATTCCGGCTCCATTTGTGCCTTTGACGTGGACAGATCCGTTCTCGCAGAGCTTCAAATTCCAAATTTGCAACGCCACGTAATGCCTCAGGCAGAATTATCGCGAGTCGTCGCTGTCAAATGGCATCCTCGCGACCTCAACACTTTACTCATCGCCTACGAGTTCATGGTGGTCACCTACAGTTTGGTGGATGAGAAAGTGGTCAACACTTTCGTCTACGATCTACCCAAGGGAGCCCCCGGTGGTGAAAATGCTGTTCACGAATACACGAAATTTGGTGTTTACAGACCCAAAGTGAGAGACGCTTTGTGGCATCCCAACGGATTGAACATTTGTGTGATTCATGAGGACAATTCCATCGTCTTTTGGGACGCAAAAACGGCCACTTTATTGCAAGCACGTACCCTGTTCGATACTTATGTGAACGAGGTAACTGGACCCGGATTCGGAGGAATGGGGAGAATGACTTCTATCCTCAAGGCCTCATGGGTTTGCCAAAAGGATCCGGAATATACTTCTCTACTGATCTGTGGAGGCGACTCAGGAGAAAGAGAGGGTGTACACAACCTGATACGAATGAATTTTGGAGCTGCTCCCAAATATTCAATCACTTCCTATGAAAAGATGGGTAAATATTACGCCCAACCTCAGGAACAACGGATTTTCCCCGTTCATTCCACTTCGAACATTGTCAATTTCTTCCCCTTGGGAGAATCATCCCCATATTTTGCAGGAAATCACAACCCGAGAATCGTGGCTGTTCTTTTCGAAAATGGAGAACTCAAATTCATGAACTATCCAACGGGGAATTTGAGTTATACAGCAGAATTGTTCCCCACTACTGTTGCTTGGCTCAATCCGAAAATTACCTGCTCTTTATCCTTCCCAGTGCCTAAAAACACGTGGTTAGGAATGCTCACCGCTAAGAAGAGGAAACATGGAACCATCTTGAAAGGTGGAACTCCCTCTGGACAACGGTACCGTAAATTTGATTTAAAGTCTGTAATCGTAACGGGTCACGAAAACGGGTTTGTGAGGTTATGGGATTCATCTGCTGGAGAATTGGATAGCGATTCGTTATTTGAGATCGATATTGCACGCATTTTACTCGATGATTCACCAGAATTTGGTGTTTCCAAAGTTTCCTACGCTGCGGAAACTTCAGAATTGGCCGTTGGACTCTTTAACGGAGACGTTCTATTGTTCAAGTACCAAAAGAATAGAAATTTCCAACCGAAAGAGGGGGATTTGAACAGGAGATTGTCGAGTTTGGAGATCAAGAAAACTGACAAGTTGCTGAACGATATCAGTGATAGAGCACCAAGAGATGATCCAGAGGGGTTTCTGCCCACATCTTTACTCAAAGTGAGAGGGAAAGTGACAGCTCTTTGTAACAGTAACGTGGGATTCGTAGCTGCCGGTTACGACGACGGGCAATTGATTGTCATTGATAGAAGAGGACCTGCCATCATTTTCAACGAAAGTCTTCGGGAAGGTGGACTCTCGCTCAAATTGGTGGCCACATCTATCGAATTTTCCAATTCTTCCCAATGTCTGGAACAAGGGGGCCAGTTCACGATGTACGTTGGTACAAGTATCGGTCGTTTGTTGAGTTACGAGGTGGTTCGGTTACCCAACAGACGGTACGAGGTTCGGTACACGGAATCTGTGGACGCCAACGAATCGGAGATCCACACTGTGATTCCTCTAAGTTCCACAACGGGTCGCCCATCCTTAGCCACCATGGCTTTTTCTCCCGATCCGAATCCCAATTACGTGGTTTCTGCCTCCAATTCAGGAATCAGAATCACAAAGGGCACGCAAAAGGTCGCCTACAAGAATCTGGGGAACCAAGTGGCTGCCGTTGGGGTCACTGGTCGTACTGTAAATGACAAAGTTGTGTTCTGTGTGGTGGCCATTCTGTTTTCGGGGTTGAAAGTGCTGTCTATTCCCTCGTTGCACGATGTCAAAACACTGAACTTGCCTGTTTTGAACCGTAAAGTGGCTAAACACAGTTCTGTTTTGCCGATGGGGGACGTGTTTTTGCGTACTAATGACGCGGAAGCATCGTTGATCAACATCATGGGCTTGAGAGATACTGGTGGATCGAGCCCGGTCAAGTTATTCAACAAGGACCTGGTGATCCCGACGAGACCGTGGGTTAACACGATGCACGTGATGGTGGGGAACGCAAAACCGCTTTCCTACGACGATCTGTGTCAGCTTGTGTCTGGATCTCATAGGCCAAAGGCCACGAGACCAGAAGCGGAGTTGGCCAATTCCGTTTCGCCTTATAACCCTGCGAATCAAACGATTCTCGGAAGCTCCTCGACTCCAAACGCTTACTATGATGAGGAGACGCAAATGAAGAAACAGCTTGATTACGCGACCCCGAGGTCACCCAGGTCGGGGAAATGGATCCCAGGAGTGACCTCCAACGTGCGCAAGGCTTACTATGCTGTGACAGATCAAATCGACACTGCTCAGGAAACGGTGGACGATTACGCTACCAAATTCAAGGATGAATTGAACGCGGAGGCAACCCAGGCAAGAAACGGGTTGCTTTCGTCGTTGGTAAAGACGAAATTAGGTATATAACGAAGATTACGACTACTGTGCTTTTTCTATGGTAATTAAATGACGTGCCTATCCTTGAGAGCCTCAAGAACCTGAGAATGAACAACATCGACGGGTTGATCACACTGTAGACGGATCACTTTATTCTGCTTTTCGAAATATTCCACGACGGGATAACTGGTCTCCAAGAAGGTCTTGAACCGTTTCTTGATTGACTCGACGTTATCATCGGATCTGCCACTGGTTTTACCTCTTTCCAACAGTCTCTTGAGCATCACCTCCTCGGGACATTCGAAAAACAGGGTGAATTCCGACTTGGCCACCTCCGATTCGAAAGTGAGTGCCTGGTCCATCTTACGAGGAAATCCATCAATTAAAAATTTGGAATTGCCACTAGTTTTGGCCTCTTTCATGGCTTGTTCCAATAGAGCAATGGTGACCTCTTGTGGCACAATCTGGCCATCCTTGATGTACTGAGCAATCAATTCACCGTATTTCGATCCTGGACGCTTCTGCTCCGCCCTCAACAAATCTCCAGCGGAAAGGTGAACGAATCCATGATTTTTCACCAATTTGGAACATTGAGTTCCCTTGCCGGACCCGGGACCCCCGAGCACAAAGAGCACGTTGACCTCACCGGGAGCAAACGCTGGTGTAATGACAGGCTCTATGTAGGCACGAGGAGCTAAGATTAGTGGGATTCCACGTTAGTAAAGCCAAATTTACTCACGTTTCACGGGACTGGTGGTGGTGTAAATGGTGGTTCCCACGGCCAAGAGACCCAGGGCTGTCAGCAAACCCTTATTGGGACCCTTTGATTGTGTAGAGTACATGCGAACTCTAGGTAGAGCCAGTCTGGTACGAAACATTGTCAACGATCTCTACCGATCGTGATCGAAATGGACCGAATCCACGGCGGGCGTGCACCGCGCAGTGCGGCGGAGCACGTTACCCTATCGGTAACCATGACACGTAGAGTGTGGTAGACAGTTCAACGATGAAACTCAAACAGTTCACCTATGACGTTGGATATCCCGTGTACGGGGCCAAGTTTCTCAACTCCACCACTCTGCTCATCTGTGGAGGTGGAGGAGAGGGAAATAATGGGATACCCAACAGACTCACAGCTTTGAAAGTTGATTTCTCGAGGCCCAAATCGATAAAGAAATTCAGAGAGATCTCGTTATTGGACAACGAGGATTCGCCCATGAGTCTCGATGTTGCCAACGATGTCATTGTGATGGGTGTGAACCAAAACTCCGCCTCCATCAAGAACGGTATCAACAAGCATTTCCGCAAGTTTGTGTATACCAACGAGCATCTCAAGCCCCAGGGGTCTGCTCAGTTATCCAAGAGTAGGGTCGCCTCGGAGTACCAAAAACTGACCGCTTTGACCCCCGACGGATCCGTCGCCGTGGCTGTGCTCTCGAAGGAGCCCTCCCCCGTTTACATCATCGACACCAATGATTTCGAGATCCAATACGAATTGGAAGCTCCAGGAGATGTGAAAGATCTTTGTATTTCTCCAGACGGTAAAGTTGCTTGTTTGATCACGGCAAACAGCCTTCAGACCATCTCTACCGTCACCGGTAGGGTCATTTTCAAATCGGAAAATTTTGATTTCGTCATGAGTAAAGCTGTGTTTTTGGACAACAACTCTTTGTTGATTGCTGGAGTCGCGAAGACTGGTGGTGTTTTACTTTCTGAGTTCTCCATCACCAAGTCTTCCGTGATACGCTCCAAAGTTGTGTCTCGTAAGCTGAAAGGAATCACATCCATGGATGTCAGTCATGGCTTGGTAGCTTTGGCAGGCAGCGATACTTCGATATCCTTGATTCGTGCGTCCAACTTGAAAACCATGAAGTTTTTCCCCCAGGTGCATAACTTTGCCGTGACTAAAATTGCATTTTCTCAAGATGGCTCGTTTTTAGCGAGTGTCTCTGCCGCAAACACTGTCAGTGTGATTCAGATTCCACCAAATTATGCCACAGCCAAGTCAAAGACGTCCTCCTTTTTCAGCATGTTGCTATGGAGCATCGTCATTGTGTTGATGGCTTTGTTTGCTCAATGGAGTCACACGTCGGGATATGCCGTCAAAGTTTGGGAGATGATTCAGAGGAAGCCTCAGGATAGCACTCCTTATTTCACGATTCAACCAATTGCCCAGAGCGAGACGTTTATCAAACTGACCAACACGGTTTCGACTCAGACCAGGAGCACCACCACAGAGGAACAAGCTTTCACGATTCTACCTGTCGGGGAACCTGTGGTGAACCTGGAAGGGGAACCAGAGCCAGAAGAGGAACAAGCTTTCACGATTCTACTCGTGGGGGAACCTGTAGTGAACCTGGATGGAGAGCCAGAAGAGGAACAGGTTTATACAATTTTACCCGTGGGGGAACCCATAGTGAACTTAGAAGGTGAGCCAGAGCCAAAAGAGGAACAAGTGAGTATTCTTCCTGTGGGAGAGCCGGATGTGAACTTGGATGGAGAGGAAGCGGTCAGCATCTTACCAGTTGGGGAACCAGATGTCAATTTGGATGGAGAACCCATGGCTACCATTTTACCGGTGGGGGAGGCCGAGACTGCTGAACAAGCGTCCACAAGCACTGGTGTTGAAGAAGCCGTTTCCATTCTACCTGTTGGCGAACCAATTGTCCACACCGAGTCATTCGATTCCCCAGAAATCAGCGATGATACTAACTCTGTTACAGAAGTGATCGACATTGAGGAAGAAACTGAGACCATCACGCAGACCATCACGCACACGAAGACTTCTGCTACAGAGTCAACTAATACACCAGAGCCTGATGTTGTCATTGAGGAACGTGCAGAACCAGACATTGTCGAAGAGGTGGATCCAACGCCTGAGGATATCCCAGAACCTGAGAGTGAGACTCCGTCAGAAGCTGCCATATCTGAGGATGAGGAACTGGAATTTCCCACTGAAACCGGGAGTGAATCTATGACCACGTCTTCAGAGAGCGAGAGTATCAGCGAGATTGAAACGGAAATTGCATCAGAGACCGAAACCGTTGAACTTGAAGCTGCAGTTGAAACTGAAACCGTGGCTGAGGTTGAACCTGTTGAAACCGAGCCAGAGACGGTGACTGTTGCTGAAGCTGAAATAGAACCCTCAATCGAGACTGAGGCCGCGACTGATGCCGAACCTGTTGAAGCCGAGCCTGAGACACAAACCGAAGCCGAGACAGTGGAACTTGAACAAGTGGAAACTGAATCAGAGACTCAGACCGAAAGTGAAATCTCCAGCACTGAGAGCGAACCGGAAACTCAGCAGGAGGCTGAGCCGGAGATTACCAAATCCGAAAATAAAAGTGAACCAGTTAGTGATACAGACGTTGAAACATCAGCTGAACCTGAAGGAACAGCCACGGAACCGTCAGTTGTCTTTGTCACAGTTCAGGAGACAGTGATGACGACACATGTGTCCACTGTCGTGGAATACGTAACATTGGCTGATCATCACGATGAGCTGTGAATAATAATGGATCGAAAAAGTAGACAATTAGATTGTTTTAAACGAATTTATAAAAATCATAAGTGATCCAAGGCACATCTTATTGAACAGCATCACTTTTTTCTCACGCAACGGGCATGTGGCGTAGTTGGTAGCGCGTTCGCTTAGCATGCGAAAGGTCTCCGGTTCGAATCCGGACTTGTCCATTTTTTTGCTTTTTTGAATTCTAAACAATAAAAACGGTCTTATCTACATCTATAAGGAGACATTATTTTTATTCCTTCTTCTCGTCTCTTTTGGCGTAAATCATGGCGGTGAAGGGTTCCTCAAACTTGAGAGCAAACGTGTACATCGAATGAACAAAAGCTGAGGCGAAAATACCTGCTGGTTTCCCGTACCACAATGCAGTTCCTAAGAAACACAAGAAGGATCCGTTATACATGGGGTTATCGGTGACGTTGAATGGGAAATCGGTGACTCTTTCATCCATCAAGATTCCAAAGTAATCACCGAGATAAGTACCGGTCACCCCCAATTTCCACATGGAGGTGATCACCAAGACGTTACCAAAGGCAAACGAGGCCAACCCCGCAGCCTTAGCGTAGGGATTGAGCAACAGATCAGAGACTGGTTGTTCGGCCAAAGCTTTCTCGTAAAGATAATCACGGAAAATTCCTAGCGAGAAGATGGTGATGGCCAACAGATAGCAACCGTATTTGGGTTTACCAAGAGCCAATTTGGTGATGAAATGGGTGTGGTATTCCGTTCTAGCGGCGATATTCCAGAAGGTTGGGTTAAAGGCAATGGAAGCCAAGGCGACTAAGTTAGCGGGAATTGGTTATGTTCACTCACTTTGAAAGCTTTGTTTCGAGAAATCAACCTGATTTGTGAATTCGGTAAACTTTTCCATGATGATCACTGATGATTGAATCGAAGAGAGTGTGTGAATTGTTGGCACGCATGTGATGAGGCCATCCCAAAAGGGTAATTACTTCTGGGGAAATGACAATTTCTATAAAACGGGCGTAAAACATCTTTCCATCAGACAACCTTGACACATTATGAAGCAAGAAATAATCGAGAAAGTTACATCGATTCGTTCAAAAAATAAAGTAACAAATCACCCGTTCCAGTTTGTGCGCCGCACAGACCTCCCCATCCTATTTCTAGCTTTTTTTTCAACTGCTGCGAGCTCTTCCGTGCCTGTTATCATGACCATAGTGTTTGCCATGATTTTCAACGATTTTACAGATTTTTTGCAAGGAGATTACCAGAACGCACAAGCTTTCCTGCCAAAGTTGGGCATCACGGCTTTCACAATCACCTTCGTAGGAGTCGGTGCTTGTATAGCCAATTGGATTCAAATCACAACTTGGATGAACATTGGAGAAAGGCAATTGATAAGGGCAAGATCTCAAATGATCCAAAGCTTTCTGTCCTCAGATTTGAGTTGGTTCGACTCCCAGTTGGAGCTCAACGGTCAACTCGTCATGGCTAACAGATGTCTTGAAGAATGGCGTCATGCCTCCTCAGACGTGACTTCTGTCCTTATTCAAAGCATTCTGTCCATGTTTGCATTATCCATTACGAGTTTCATTTATTCCTGGAGACTCACTCTGGTAACTTTGGCCACAGTTCCTATCATCGTAAGCTGTGCCTATACCATCGGGAAGTTCTATCAAAAATACTCAATTCTCGAAAATGAAAGAACTGCCTCGGCTACAAAGATTATAGATTGGATTCTGATGTCTCCTGTCATTTTGAAATGTTCTAATTGTTCAATGTTGGAGTCAATGAGATTTGAATCTGCTTCGAATAACTCTACCAAAGCGTACATGAAAGCAAATCTTTACGCTGCACTGAACATGAGTATCTTGAGATTTCTTGGACTAATGATGTTTGTTCAAGCATTCTGGTATGGCTCTTCACTGGTAAGAGACGGCTACATCTTTAGTGGATCTGTACTGGCCTGTTTCTACGCATGTCTTAGCATCATCCAACTTCTTCATACCGTTGCAAACCTCCTTCCTATTTTCCAAAAGGGTACTTTATCCTTACAGACAGCTCTTGCTGTTGTTCAGGAGACATATCAAGAGTCCAATGTTTATCCACCAATCAAACCTAAAGGAAAAATTACGTTCGAAAACGTTACGTTTACCTATCCTTCGCGACCCACCATTCAAGTTCTAACAAATGTTTCTTTCTCTCTTCCTGAAAACTGTGTTTCGTTCATAGTCGGCAAATCAGGTTCAGGAAAGTCCACTTTGGCCGCTTTGATAATGGCTGCCTATAACCATCAAGGCGTAATCAAAGTGGATTCAATCGACGCTGCGAAAGTGGATCCTAAATGGCTGACTGATAATATCACTTTGGTTCAACAGAGATCAGATTTGTTTACAGGAACGGTCAGAGAGAATATACTTCTTTCGAACCCTACGGTATCTCCATCTTTGTTGAACAAAGTCCTTCAGGTGGCCCAAGTTCACGACGTTTTTTCCTCTCTCCCTCAGGGAGATGCTACAGTATTGGCAGGAGGACTTTCACTCAGTGGAGGACAAAAGCAAAGAATCGCTCTTGCTCGAGGTTTGATTAGAGACACGCCAATTTTGGTTCTGGATGAAAGTGTGAGTGCTTTGGATTCTCAGCAGAGAAGAAGTGTGATCAGCAGTCTTAGAAAGATGAGAGATGGCAAGACAACGATCATACTGACACATGAATATTCTCAAATTGATCCAAAAGATTTCGTTTGCGTGATGGAAGATGGGAAAGTGGTGGAGACAGGTCCCAAACATCAGCTTTTGAAGTTTGAGGGAAAATTTCACGACGTGAATCCCGAGAGAAATCATTCTACCATCTTTATTGACCCCAGAAAATCTATGGTTTTATCTCAATGCTTCATGGAAGATGAAAATCCAGAAATTACCCAATTAGGAGTGTGGGGTATTTACAGGAGATTTGGAGGATATCTCAATATGAAAGCCAATGTATTGTTGATCCTTGGAATAATTTCATCGATTATCAACGGAGTGTCAAATCCTGTTTTTTCCTATTGTTTTGCGAGATTATTGACTGGTGTTGTCTCTACAGAACAAGAAACGGAATATTTATTGAGATGGAGTTGCTATCTAATTGCGGTGATTGGATGTGACAGCCTCACCACGTTTTTGAAACAACACCTTCTTGGAAATGCTTCAGAGCGGTGGATTCGCAATATTAGAATGAAATCTGTAGAAAAAATCTTACATCAGGACGTTTCTTGGTATGATTCTCACGCGGACAGGGCAGCAGAGACCTCAGCTTTGATCATGAATGATGCCAGAGATCTGAGAGCTTTGATTTCAGATTTGCCTGCAATAGTAGTTACTGTCATTGTAATCCTAGGAACTTCGTCGGTATGGTCATTGTTAAGAGGTTGGAAGTTGGCATTGGTTGCTATTGGATTTGTTCCATTGTTCGTCATCACTGGAGGAATTTACTCTGGAGTTTTGCAAAAAAGCGAGGAAAAATATAAGTCTGACGTAGCTGTGGTGGAAAATGAAATCTATGAGATAATTTCAAAAGCTTCTACCATTAAATTTCTTGATTTGAGGGCGCAGTTCAACCTGAAAATGGCAAATTCACTTGAAATACTAAGAGTTTCTGGTAGAAAACGAGCTCTAAGAACAGGGATTGGAATGGCTTTCTCGGTATTGGAACTTTATCTTGCTCAAGGGACAATTCTTTACTATGGTCTAAGACTTGTCGTTACTGGAGAATACAAGATGTTGGTCACTATGGAGGTATTTACTCTTATGGTATTCGGGTTGGTGAGTACTCTACTACTTTTGTCCAAAATTCCCGACATGAGTCGAGCAAAAAGAGCAGGATCTCATTTATGGGAGATAATGGAACTAACTCTTTCACGAGCAGAAACTTCGGGATATGCTCGACCAATTCTGAAGGTGAATCCTGGTCAGAATTTGATAAGAATTGAGGATCTCATTTTCAAGTATCCCTCTAGAAGTACGCCTGTATTGAGAGGTTTAGATTTGGAGATCAATCAAGGAGAGACAATTGCTTTGGTAGGATGTTCTGGATCTGGAAAATCAACTCTCCTCTCTCTTTTGATGAGACTTTATGATATTCCTAGTGAAAGTGTGTTCATCGATGGATTTGATATCAATGCGCTACAGATCTCTTGGCTTCGAGATCAAATTGCCTTTGTCCCCCAACAAACCGTATTTTTCAACGGGACGATAAGGGAAAATTTAACGTACGGATTACCATCTGGGATATGGGTAGAGGATGATGATATTTGGAACGTTTTGGAAACAGTGGGGTTACGAGAATTTGTATTTGGACTGCCAGAACGTTTGGACACACCGTTGGGGGATTTTTCAACTTGCCTGTTATCTGGGGGTCAATCTCAACGACTCTCAATCGCAAGAGCCTTGATAAGACGACCAAGAATCCTGTTAATGGACGAATGCACGTCATCTTTGGATCCATTAAATACTTCGAAGATTGTCAATCTCATCTCCCATTTAACTAAAAGACCCGATATGACTATCATTTTTGCGACCCATAGTCAGGAATTGATGAAGGTAGCTACCAGAGTTGTCACCATTGATAAGGGAAGACTACATAGTTTCTAAACATCAAGATCTAAAGAGTTACACAGATGTAAGGCACCTCGACCTCTTCGTCGTTTTCGTCATCAGCACAGATCTCCAAGATCAACGTCTTTTCGTGAGCAGGGATAGGTTTCTTGGAAACGGTCTCGACAAGCTCCGTGATCTTCAATGGTAATCTCTCCTTCAACTTCTTAGGTGGATGGAAAGAGGCATACAAGAGAGAAACGTTGTAAGACAACATGGAAATCTCCAAACCTTCCTCTTCCTTAAACTTTTCGAGCAATTCTTGCAATGTAATGTCACCTTTGACGTCGAATCTATCCCAGATGACGTCGAATTGCTTGCCGTTGTACTCCCCTTTACCGGAAGCAATTGGCTCGGAAAATCCAATGAATGGCAGGGCAAGATTGACAAACCCATTCTTGTAGTCCTCAACCTTGTCCTTCCCGGCAACGACTTTGTAGAGTTCCAAACACACGAGACCGGTCACCAAAGCAGTGGTGGTGGCAATGGCAGGGATGATTCTACCGGCAATGAACTTTGTCTTTTGACGATCACAAGTTTCGATGCTGTAGTTCAGAGCTCTACAGTTGGAAGCGGCAGAGATGAACTCGATGTGGTGGTTCGTGTCATCATCCTTTTCAAACTCGGCTGGAGTGAGTCTGTAACCGGCCAAAGTGGAAGGTGGGGGCAAGGACGAAGCCAACTTCTCAATGACATCGTTACCGGTGCTAAACTCTGCGTTAGGATCAGGATCCGAATCATTCACCTGAATCTTGACGTTACGAGGCACAAATTCTGGAATCTCCATGGAATCGATGATCTTGGCATAGGTTTCTTTGTCCTCTTGGTCTCCCTTTAACCCGTAGATGTAAGCCAACAGGTTGGCTCCACCAACAACAAAGTGGAAATGGTCATCGTTATTGATGTCGAAAACCAAGGGATCGGGAGCCCTCTTGGGGCCGGACCAGAATGGAGCTCCTGTATTGGTGGTTGCATCCTTGGGGAAGTTGTAGAGCAATTGCTTGATGTCATGGTTGAACTTCTCCTCGAATTGTAAACGAGCCCATTTGACACATTCTTCAAAAGTGTAAGGTCTGTTTTGAAGGTAGTCACGAACCGTTTCCAAGATACCCTTGACGTCTCCACTTTGCTTGAGAGTGGCCTCCACAAAGTTTGGCTGACTCAAATACATGTTCACATTTTCTGGAGCATCAGCAAAATATCCCTGGAACAACGACTTGGCCCATGCGATGGTGTGGTCGATCTTGTTGGGGAAAGATCTCAGGGTACAAAGAGGGATCGATTGTTCTGGTGGATCTTGCGATGAAGAGTACGATTCGGTAAGTCTTGGGATAACCACCTGGGTGTTACCCTTGGTACCCAACGTTCCCGATTCGAGCAATGGTTTTCTGAAAAACACACAGCGACGATCCACGTAGGTACGAGCATCCACGTTATCCAAAGCGTTGGTGACGAAATCAAGACCTTCCCAAAAAGCGTTGTCGAAGATGTTCTCCGTTTCTGGGCCAACCTTGTCGAGTTTGGCCTCCACTTTACCTTCCAAATCTGGGTTCATCACAGCCACAGCAGCTGCAGCACATTCAGACTTGTTCTTGCCAACGTCACGAGGACGGAACAAGAATTGTCTGTTAAGATTGGACTTTTCAATCGAGTCGTTATCGGTCAGGATGATTTTGCCCTCTGGACCGGATCCAAGACCCATCATAGCCCAATTCTTGAGCATTTCACAACCAATGGCACCAGAACCAACCAAGAAGACTTTGACGTTGGCGATGGCCTTCTGATATTTGAGACCGAAAACGGCAATTTGATTATCATATCTGGAGTTGATTGGCTTACAGGCCTCCTCATCTCTTGGATAAGCCTCACCTGGTAAAGATTCCAAAGAATCGAAATAAAGCCATTGCTTCACTGGGTTGAACTTACCAGAACAAGCTTTCAAGACTTCTTGAGCAACAAGACCTCCATAAAGTGCAGCCATTCCTGGAATTTCTCCTCTAGCTTGGTAGGCCAACTCCTTGAGAACTTCGACATCCACTTTTTCAATCAAATCTCCGGATTCTGCAATCGACTGAGCAATCTCAACGAGCTCCTCTGCATCTTGTTCGTTATGGGGTCTTGGATAGTCTCCATTTTTCAGTTTGAATTGATCCAAAGCACGGAATCCAACGTGGAGTTGTGGAGGTCTTTCGAATTTGGCAAAATCGGAAATCAAAAATTCAGGTTTTTCCAATTGAGTAGCCAATTTCTCAAACTTGATATCTTGAGGCATCTTGACTTCGGTGAAGATACCTCCCTTGACGTATTCACCCCAAGTTGGGTCGAGCTCTATTTGGAAGGCATAAGGACCCAAGTTCTTGATCTTGAAGACTCCATCGTTCAACTCTGGGATTCCCTGAACCTCCGTAAACTTGACGTAGTCACCATCTTCCAATCTATGACGGTTATCGTCCAGCATCGTCACTGTTCCATCCTTCTCGATATCAGACACAATTCCGGAGCGGGGTTCCTCACCTGTGGGGTCAATGACCGTGAAGCTCTCACCAAAGTCCACAAACAGAGATGCAAACAATCCTCTGACGTCAGCAGCCAAGAATCTAATGCCGTTGGCGTGAGCAAGCTCGTTGATCTCAATCTGTTTCGCGAGAGGAGTCTCTGTGGCCACAATCACTTGAAACTTCAACAAAACCTCCTCAGTCAACTCTTCCACCACCGAGATGGGCACGTACGAGTTGAGTTCGGCAAGTTTAGGCAGACTCGCTGAGGCTCTCGACGTGCCAATATCGGATTCAGACAAGAAAAACTGAGCTGAAAGATCTCCAATCGACACAGCCGTTGGATCGTACAACGATAAACTCTTAACACCGGCAAGAGCAACGTTTTTGGCGATTTCGACTCCGAGACCCTTGAGACCTATGATGAGAACGTTTGAATTTTGCATCTTCAACATCGCCTCTTTACCTAGAACGTACAATTGACGAGAGTACAAGCCCTCATCGATCTTATCCTCTTGGTCAACTTGCATTTCAGACATGTTACTAATCGGGTGGCACAAGGAGCGAAGAGGACACATAATGGTGATTGGGACCGGTACACGACCATGCCATTAATTAGTCAAATATTCTAATCTGATCATTGATAATTCAGAGATGGTTTAAATGAGGTAAATGATAATTGATTATCAATGTATTGTTGTCAAACGTGTTTCAATCTTATAGGATTCTTGGATTGGTGACCACTGCACTAAACGTGGCCAACGACGTCTTGGTTTTTCACGTGATTATCTACAATTAATTCAAGAAATTGTCACTATTGATGGATCTTTCTATATGTTTGCTCTGCATGAGTTTGATTGCTTTTAACAGTCTGGTGCGGCTGGAGCGGCCATGCCGAGTTACCATTTAGACTCATTCAAAACCCCAGAACCTCCAGAACCACTCAAGCGGTATTACTTATAATAACATCAACCTCGTAGAACATCTGGTTGCTCGATAATTAACGTTTTAACGTTTCTGTGTCATTTTTCAAAAGGGACGTGTATATGTACCATAATTCCATTATTTGAAAAACAAACACTCAATATCAAAGATATGACGTAGGTCTCTGTATTTTTATGAAGCACAGACTCTTTTGAACTGACCACATCCTTTTAACAGTTACTTACGTCTGAATTAAGAGCTTTATAGACCGATATGCACATATCTGCATATATTTGCATATATCTGCAAGGTCAAATGTTGAGGAGAAGTGCGATCACCATATGCAAGAGTAAAGATTGCGAAAAGTAAAATAACTGTCTCAAAAAGGATCAGAAATACAAATAAAAAAGCTAGGCTTATGGAATATAAATTTGTTCGTATTCTAGACTGTTTAAACCCGTAAAAAAAGACGATATGGGATGACTTATGGGCCTAAAACTTTTGCAAATTGAGTCATACACTGGCCGGATAATTAAATATTTAAAGCTCTCTGTTGACAGCAAATGAAGACCAATTCATAATTAAATTTATGTAGATATACTACTATTCGGAAAGTATGCGAGTAAGAAAATTTGTGAGTAGACAGCTCTTTGCTGCAATGTTATGGTGCAACAAAGAGTGAACTCCGGTTAATTGACTCCAGGTACCACAAATACTCTGGCCCATCATGATCAGAACAGAAGAAAATTGGAAATCAAGAGTATGATCTTAACATGTCTAAGTATTGGAATTCTGTCAATGAGAGGTGTAAATGTAGTGACAAATATATCATCAATCATGTTTTGGCACCCCTATAGGATGAACTAGCAGAGATTTTTCTCGAAAACTCAATCTTATAGAAAAAGCTGTTGAAAGGAATCTGTGAAATGAAGGAACTCTTATGATTTTTGTTTTGGAAGAGTTTAGAGGTGTCTGCAGAAATCGCGCATAAACTAATAAATCCGTGCATTCAAGTACATATAATGTCGTAGGAAGGATATGGGGTGTATCCAATTGATGAACCGTTGGTGCGTTATTGATAAATCAAAAGTTTGAAGAGATTCCAATTTATTTCAGGTAGTCAAGTTGCATTTTGTGTTTTAGCATTATCAACTCTACCTCCTCGTTCAGAAAGCAAAATCTTGTCTAACTAAATCCAGTACAAACTTTCCAATGTTGGCTACATTGAGAGACATGTCACCATCCTTCTACCTTCTTGGTTGGTGGGATATCGTCATTTGAAAAATAGGTCAAAAGGTCGTGTGTAACCTACATATCGAAAAGGTCGTGTACCAATTGGAGAATTACGAGGAGCGGCTTTTAGAGGGATTTGACCCCATGAGCGTGTAGCCCACCTGGTGCGGAGGTGTCTCGTCTTTTCGGAGGCGCGATTGGATCAAAATTGAGGGAGTTATAACCCAAATGGGTAATTTCATGGAAACAAGAGTTATGAACTAGCTATCATCGCTAGCGCCGCATGTGGCATCTAACAAAGAAACTGATGTAGTTAGGAATGTGAAATCATTTGTTTTGAAGGAGTTAGAGACGTTTGAACGTTTGACGGGCATCAGCAGATTTTGGCACATATTGGTTGTTACAGAAGCCCAATCTATTTGACACGTAGCCACAGATTTAATGCATCTGACTCGCACATCTTACGCCAGAAACTATTCATTTTGCAGCAGAATTGGGCTTCAAAAAGAGCATTTTCGGGTTCAGTACAATTGGGCATACTGTCTCACAGCAGAGAGATACAGATTTGTTTAACATCTCAGATGAGACTTTGAGCTTCTGACTTATCTCAGGTTATCATGAATTTCTTGTTAATGCCTTAGTTTTCGAGATATTTGCGTTTGAAAAACTGGGTAAAAGGTAGTGTATCAGTGCTAAATAAAAGGTAGTGTGTATACCGATACACGCAAAACTGAAGATATCGCTCTGGTTTTTGAACCAAACGATAGGTCTGGATTTGGCTAAGAGAATCAAGTTTTAAAATAGTCGATAACTTATGAATTGAAGGCTGTAGAGGGCAATATGCACGTTCATGCAAGGTCCAATCTGCTGTGGTCGTGTGACACTCATAGGTAAACAGAAAAGTCGAATAACTTCTTCAAATTATACAGGGATTGATATTGAAACGGCCTACCAGATGCGTCTGAGCAATATGTATACACGAACAATTGTACACGTCAGTAGCAGTTACTGGAGAGATGTTATGGGGAAAAGTGTATATAAGGTCGTGTGAAAACTGAATAGAGGTCGTGTACCAACTGAAGGATCACGAACAAGGGATTTAAGAGCACTTTGATCCCATGGTTGGATTGACCAACCTATGTGAAGGTGTCTCGACTTTTGACTGGTGAGATAGCGTTTGAATTGAGTGAGCTATAGCCGAAAAGGGTAATTCCGTGAGGAAGACATCTAGGTGAAAAATGTAAGCGTAACTACAACATTGGGCCTACGATGAACAAGTACAACTAATTAAACCTCTAAATGAAGTCTTATTTGAGGAGATTTGATGGTTAGAAAGTTCCATAGATTTGGTCGGGCACACGACCATGTATTGTGGCAATTGGAACCGGGACACGACCGATGAGTAAAAGGTGAGAACCTAGAACTTTTACAACCATGTTGAGAAGATTTGGTGTGCGAAATCTTTCGCAAGTTTTAACTTCCAAGTTATCGAATGGGCTCACTGTGGCCACCGAAACGATTCCACACACGCAAACAGCCACCGTTGGAGTGTGGATTGACGCTGGATCTCGTGCTGACGTCAGCGATTCAACGAGTGGCACAGCCCATTTTTTGGAGCATTTGGCCTTCAAAGGAACAAATAACCGGTCTCAACTCAAGTTGGAGTTGGAAGTGGAGAACTGTGGGAGTCATTTGAATGCCTATACGTCTAGAGAGAACACCGTCTACTACGCCAAATGTTTGAAAGAGGATATTCCCAGAGCAGTGGACATTTTGTCCGACATTTTGACGAGATCAAAGCTGGAGAGAATGGCTATTGAGAAGGAGAGACCCGTCATCATCAGAGAATCCGAGGAGGTCGACCAGATGTATGACGAGGTTGTGTTTGACCGTTTACACGAGGTGTGTTTCGACAAACAGCCTCTGGGAAGAACCATCTTGGGACCCATCAAGAACATCAAGAGTCTGACCCGTAGAGATTTGAAGAACTATATCGAGACAAACTACAAAGGAGATCGCATGGTTTTGGTTGGAGCAGGAGCTGTGGATCATAACCAGATGGTTGAGTTGGCAGAGAAGAGTTTTGGCCATGTCCCCATCAGCGACGATCCAGTTCCTCTTGGATCACCCAGAGGAGATTTACCCCGTTTCTGTGGTGGTGATGTGAGAGTCAAGGACACATTGTTGCCCAACACTTACGTCGCGTTTGCCGTGGAAGGCGTCTTTTGGAGTGCCCCCGATTACCTCACGGGACTCGTTGCCCAGGCCATCGTGGGTAACTGGGACAGAGCCGCTTCGTCAGGATCGCAATCGGCATCTCCACTCGCTGCGTTGGTTGCTCAAGGGGATGGTGAACCTCTTTGTAACTCTTACATGTCCTTCTCGACCTCCTATTCCGACACCGGGTTGTGGGGAATGTACATGGTTTTCGCCAAAGATCAAGACATGAAGCCCATGACCGACGCAGTTCTCCAAGAATGGCACAGATTGAGAACGGGAGCAATCTCGGATCACGAGGTGGACATCGCCAAGGCACAACTCAAGGGATCGTTGCTTCTATCTCTCGATAACACCACGGCCATTGCCGAAGATATCGGAAGACAAATCGTCACGACGGGTCACCGGATGTCACCAGAGGAGGTTTTCGATCATGTGGACAAGATAACCAAAGATGAGGTTGTTCAATGGGCCAGATACAGGTTACAGGACAAGGAGATTGCCGTTGCCGCGTTGGGCCACACAGATTCGCTTCCTGACCATGCCTATATCACCAATGGTCTTAGAAAATAATTTGTATATATTCTAGCGTGAATCACATCTCTGTAGAAGACGAATATGGCTGTTATGGCTGGACACGATGTCTATCAACATCCTTGTATCTCTCAGTTGCAAACCCACGTTGAACTGTTTGGGTTCAAATGCAATGGCTTTTGGATCTTTGCACAATTTCACAGGGTCTTGTTCCATGGGTAAGCTCTCAGGCTCGACAATTTTGAAGGCAATCACAAACTTGCAAACTAAGGCGTACAACTCGCGGAAGGCAAGATAATTCCCTGAGCACATTCGAGAACCGGCTCCAAACGAGAAATGAGTGAGTCCATCGCAACTTTGCAAGAGTTGATTTTTCTCATCCAGAAATCTAGCTGGATTGAATTCATTGGGATTGGTAAACCGAAGAGGATCTCTGTTGCCAGCCCAGGTGTTCATGAACATTGTGGTACCAGCTGGAATCAGTACGCCTTTGTAGAAGATGTCTTTTGTGGTGACTCTTGGCAGAGAGGAGGGAAGAACTGAATAAAACCTTAATGTTTCCTTAACTAAAGCCTTGACGTAATCTGATTTCATTTCAAAGGAACATTCGAACCAAGCGGTTTGCAAATCGCCATGACATTTCTCCAACTGTTCCAAAGTTATCGTTTGGATTTCAGGTTTTGCTGCTAATTGACCTAGACAATAAACAAAATTGAAACCGGTGTTGTCCAAACCAGCACTAATCATTGTTAAACAAACACTCGATAATTCATCGGGATCCAAAGTGTGACACTTGGTTTTCGTCTGATCAGATTTCGCCGCAGAAAGCACTTGACCAACCAACGATTCATCAACGACGGGTTCAGTCAATTTTGACATTGTGTAATCAAGAAACAATTTCAAATAAACGTCTCTCCTGCGTTTGAGATCGGATATCTTGCGTTTATTCAAGGGAAGCCATCTCAGGAAAGGTAGATAATCTTGTAAATTAGAAGTATGAGATCTGACACCAGTGATTGCATTTTCCACTTGGATTATTTCATCTGAAAGCTGACTGTCATCGATAAAATATCCATAAGTTATGGTCAACGCTATCGACAAAGTTAGGTGTTGTATTTCCCTCAAGACATCGAAATCGATCTGTCCTGTTTCCAAGATCCGTTGAGCCAGTCTAAACACACAACTGGTGGTTTCCACATGAGTAAGGTTACTTCTGTAATCCACCGATTTCTTGTTGAGAGAATTGGACAGAAACCGTTTCTTCTTCAAATACGACTCTCCAAATGGGGTGGTGCCCACCGTGAAGACTTTACTTTGGGACAACATCTTGTGGAAGGACCAAGTCTGTGGTCTCGAGTTGTTTGCTCTTGCATTTTTCGCCCATAACTCTTGAATCGATGCGAAAGAGTTGGCCACAACAACGACGGTGTTGCCCAATCTCATTTGGAACACTTCACCGTATCTCGACGCCCATTCTGTGTACCTGAGAAACCCGTTTTTCTGAACCTGGAAAAGGTTCCCGACGATGGGATAACCAGGAACTTGTGGTATGCCTTTAATCCACTTTGGATGGAGGAATAAACCAAGGGAAATCCCCACCATTAGGGTTGAAATGTAGTACAACATGGGCGATGTGGTCGGCCTCATCTCTCTTATACACACAGGATCTACAGACATGATTAATACAGACAAAATTATGATTCAGACATCTATTCTAATTCGTGGAGATGGTGACGAGCGAGGAATGACTACGCAGATCACCCCAAAAGTTTTCTGAGGGAGCCTTGGAAGCCGTTGGAGTTGAGTCATCGATATTCACGAGCAGGTTGCGTAGAAAAATGGGGAGGTATCTTTCGAGTTGGGCGTTGTTCAGGATCGATGACGATTGCTCCTGCTGCCGACTCATCGCGTTCATGTTTGCCAGATAATTCGAATAATGACCGGAGAAGCTCTTCTTACGATGACCCACCAGCCGTTGGTCCACACCAACGAGACTGACGTCTGTCTTAAGACTCTTGGACAGTTTGTGCACAACTTTGTGGATGATCCTCAGATCTCTGGTGCTATAGTTCTCCAACAGGTCGGAGCCATAGTAGGTTCTCAAGGAATTTGTGCTGGCTGAGGACCCTTCCAGTTTGGAGTCGTCAATCCCCCAGGATTGCATCAAATCCACGTTGCCCTTGACCTGTCCGATATCCTCCAGGATGTCCGCTATCTGCTGCTTGCGCCACCGCTCGATACGCGTGTTGAGGTCCTCGCTGACGAGAGGCTCTGGCACGCCACCCAAGTTCTCGATTAGATCGTCATCTAGATATTCCTCCTCCTCCTCCTCTGGTTGCGTGCTGCGATCCGTGGATAACACGTCCCCGTAGCTTTGGGAGCCCGGTGAGAACAGTATCCATTCCGAATCCAGCATCACGGAGGACGACCGCGACATCGTGGCCGGCTCTGCGGTCGAATACCGTTGCAAAGGGTGATGTTGCTGTTGATTAAACGCCATGGTGAGTAATGACGCAGGGAGCATTTATATGAGGAAAAAGTAAAGACAACTAGTGTGGCGCACAACCGGCACGAGCTCTCCGACTCCGGTTATTTGCTACTACTTTGAAATTGCGAAAACGCAAACAAAACTTACAGATTCTAGAATTCTACATTTATCCCTTCAAATATTCCCACATTGCTAATCCCTTATCTTATCACCCTGGTTACGAGCACACGGCGCACCACCTCGATGGCCACCGAGCTCGCTGGCACTTGTTGACACAAATGAAACTTTCACTCCTTCTTCTCACCTTTCTTTCGGTGGTTTTCTGTGCTGATTTCATCCCTACAGATGAGAAGCCCTTCGAGATCCTGGTGACGTATCTCGTCAAGGACAAACAGTCCTCTCCAAGCGATCTGGTCTATCTCGAGAACGGTGAGGTGGCCGATATCGAGTTCACTTTGGGCAACAACGAGGACGAGGACATCACCGTGGTTGGTGTCGCTGGATCGTTTCTTCACCCTGTCTCTGGTGAGATTTTGACCAACGTCACCGCCAGTCAATTGGGACCTTTGGTGGTGACTCCCGGTGAGTCGGTTAACTTTATTCAAAAGCTCGGAATGGATTTGATTCCTGATAACTACTTGTTTGTCCCCCAGATCTACGTGGTTTTCCAAGAAAAGTTGATGATGCTCGGTGCCAGAAACCAGCTTTTGACCGTTTCCGACCCTCAAATCTCTATTTTCAACCCTCAATTGTTGTTGCTTGAATTGATCTTGGTCGTCTCCCTCGTGGCCATCGGATACGCCATCTACGTCACGTTCGGCAAACCTTACTTCGAAGGTTCCACCCCAAAGAAGGCCACCAAATCCAAAAAGACTCCAGTGGCCACCACCACCTCTTCCGGTGAGGATTGGATGCCACAACACCATTTGAGATCGGGCAAGAAGATTAAAAAGACACTTTAATAGTTAAGCATCCAAGTTGAGTCTCACCAGTAGATCGTCCAGCCATGCCAGCTGCGTTTCGTACTCCTTACGCGACGTTGGGTCGTCGTTGACCACATTTCTAAAGAAGAAATCGTAGGCCTCGTAGTTGGTGATGTGGAATTTCTTCGCCAGATAGTACCGGATATCATCGATCAAGTCGATGGTATCGGTATCGTGTCTGTCCTCGATTCTTTCCGCACTCTCGAGGACAACATCCAGGAATTCCGGATCGTTCACGTATTTGGCCAGATCTTTGGCGATCACCTTGGCCGCGTATTGTTCCAAACGTTGCATACGAGTCTCCCACCCAGCACGCAAAATGTCATACACTGATATCCGTGGATTATCGCCGTCTCCGGTCAGGACCACCGCTGCCATGTTCTTGAGTCTATCGATGAGCAGAGCATCGGCCATGAACAGCACGTCCAACGATTGGAAGTAATCGAAATTGGAGTTGTCATAGTACAAAAATTCGATGAGGATCTTCAAGATGTCCGCTGAAGTGGCAGAAGTGACTGGGATGATAGGTATTAGCTTGGGATCTTGAAGCAAGCTCATTGGATTGACAACGCCATCTTCGACGATTTCCTGATAGATGGCAGCCTCGGAGAACTGAGAATTGAACATGGTTTCGAAATATTCCGATCTTATCAGGATGGCTCGATGGCAAGCGCAAAACCAGGACGAATCCCCGTCTTGAACACTGACAATCACGTCGGGATAGGATCCACCTCTAAACAACTCCAATTTATCGTCATCTGTGAGTTGTGGTTTGCGAATGTAATTGTCCAGAATCGTAGAGTGGACGAAATTGTACATGTCCCTTAGGGCAAATTTGGAAATATCAAATTGGATCTCGTGACCCACTTTGCTTCTTTCCATTGGATTACGAGCCTTTGAGTATTTGGCAATCAATTTCACGAGATCAGTGAGCCCCAATTGTTGGGCTTGGAGCGTCAATTGATCCAGATCTGCCCTCTCAAACCCCAATTGAGGCCGAAGATACACGTAGTTGACCAAACAGGCGAAATTGGCATCTGAAATTTCAAAGGGCAATTGGAAAGGGAACGATCTCGCCGCAAGCAGAAACCGGTGCAGTTTCACATCGTTCATTACAATGTCCACCGTGGTGATGGCAGCCTGAGGTATCAATCCTGAGATATGGGAGGCAAACGGCTGCGTCACGTCCACGGCTTTCGTGATATCGTAACTGATGAGTAAATCCCTAATGGAATCCGTCAAGGCTCCGTAAACACACCGTTCTCCCTCGAAAGTGTCTCTATCACAAACGGCACCCCTCTCTAGCAGAAATCTGACAACCTCCTCGTGTCCACACAGACTGGCCAGGATTAAAGGCGAGTTGTCCCATCTGTCCACCTGATTCAACTACGTTAGAACGTCTTAGCACGCTACTCACGTTGATCCCCAGCGACACCAATTGGTCCACCCTCTCAAGGTCCCCAGTACGACACGCAAGCAAAAGGTCTTGAAACTCCTGCGATTCCGCGTCCCGTTCCATGGTGGATTGTCCGGGATGGTTACGAGATGGCGCGCCGCACGATGGGGGCTTGCCATGCTCGTTTATGTTTGTGATCGTCCTAGATCGGTGGCGATCGTTTGTGACGAGAGTGTTTTGCTGGTGAAGAGTGTTGATGGCTCGCGATGCATCGTGGAATTTGGCTCGTTCGATTTGTCGTCCTATAGACGGTTGGGGCCCGAGATGTACGGATTACTCGGTGTCATCAGCGTCAAAAATCATATTTATCTTGTTTTCGTTTCTGAAAGAACAGAGGTCGGCTCAATTATCCCCAACCAGCCCGTGTTCCGCGTTTTAAACACGGAATTCGTCGCCGTGGACACAGATTCCTACGATTTCATCACAAACACCCCGCGGTCGTTCGAAGACTTCCCCGATTTCCCGTGTTATTCGCTTCGGAGATTACTGGCACATGGCTCTTTCTACTACTCAGTTGATCTGGATCTGCCCTGTGCCTTCCAGGATCGAGGCGTGCGGGATCTGACCAACGAACACTACCGCAATTTGACTTGGAACCAATTTTTGATAGGCGAACTGGTGGAGTTCAGGTCTCGTTTGAGCTCTGTGGAAATGCAGAAGTTCGACTCCGGTGGCTTCTTGATCACCTTGATGAGGGGCCATGTGCAAACCCTTAATACCAGTGTAGACCAGTACCCGGCATTGCTAACTCTCGTTTCGAAGTACGCTTGTGCCCGGAATGGGTCGTTGTTCGGCTCCTTTGGGCTCGATGACGATGGCCATGTAGCCAACGCTGTAGAGACGGAGATTTCGTTGTACACGGAGAGTTACATGTTCTCATACACGATACTCCGGGGAAACACTCCAGTTTTCTGGAAGCTGGAGAACCAGCTGGTTTCCACGCAGATAAAGACCGATAGATCTGTGGAGGCCACCAAACACGCTTTCGACCGTCATTTCGACAACCTGACGGGCCAATTCGGCGTGGTTTACGTCCTGGATACGGCCTCCTCCAAGGGATCGGAACTCAGTGGACTCTACGAGCAATTGGTTAAGGAATCGGATTCGTTCGGCATCTTGCAATACGAAAAATTGGACTACTCCTCACATTCTTTGAAGCACAGCCACAACGGTCCAATGAGTTTGAGACGCCAATTGGAGAACCACATCCTGGAAATGGGGGCCTACTGTCACGAAACCAACGGAGAGTTATTGGGAAAACAATCGGGGGTGTTTCTGGTAAACTCTTTTGATGCTATCGAAAAAGTGAACACGATCCAATGTCTCATCAGCAAAGACGCCATTGATCTCTTCCTCAAAGATGTTCAATTATCAGACACCATGGATCTGTGGAGGAAACACCAAATGTTATGGGATGAAAACGAGACGAAATTACAAAAAATCAAGCAGAGTTACCAGTCAGCAAAGACAAAGTCCAAATCGGGAGGTTTAATGGGGGCCATGGTTGCTGGAGTGAGCAAAAAATATATCGGCACCATGGTGAAAGACCATTCATCTAAGCAACACACCGTGGACAAGTTTCTGGGGAGACTCAAAAACCAGATTCTCGTAACCTTACACGATCCTCTACACGATTATGTGAGTGCCGAACTGGAGAAACGAGCCTCTGAATTCACCTCCACAAGAGACATAAACGTCTTTACGGGCACCTTCAATGTGAATGGGGTTCTGTATGAGGGGAGTCTTGAATCGTGGTTGTTCCCTGCGGACGTTTACGACGAATCTAAACCGTATGATCTTGTGTGTATTGCTTTGGAAGAGGTGGTTGAGTTGACTCCGAATAAGATTGTTAATGTGGATAAAGCCACGAGGTTATTTTGGGAGGGGAAACTCAAGAAGGAGCTGGGTGTAAAGAGCAAATACGGACTTTTGTATGGGTCTCAACTGGGAGGAATCCTGGTGCTACTGTTTGTTAAGGAGGAGGAAATTTCCAAGATCAAACAGGTCGAAGGGTCCGTGAAAAAGACCGGTTTGAGAGGAATCTCGGCGAATAAAGGAGGAGTTGCCGTGAGCTTGAGATACGCAGAGTCCAGGATCTGCTTTGTAGGGTCTCATTTGGCTGCGGGACTCAACAACGTTGACGAGAGACATCACGATTACAAAACCATTGCGAAAAGTGTTAGATTTTCTAGAGGTAAACGGATAGCAGACCACGACGCAGTGGTTTGGATGGGGGATTTCAATTACCGGATCATGTTATCGAACGAGGAGGTCAAGAGTCGCATAGAAGCCAAGGATTTCTCGACGCTTTTCGAGTTTGATCAATTGAACATGCAAATGGCCGCGGGGGAATCGTTCCCATTTTATGACGAGATGGAGATCAAGTTCCCACCAACTTATAAGTTTGACAACGGAACAACGGTCTACGACACCTCGGAAAAACAGAGAATTCCGGCTTGGACAGACAGGGTGGTTACTCTGAACAAGACCAAGAAAGTTTTAAAACAACAGAGCTACAATTGTGCAGAGGACATAATCTTTTCGGATCATCGACCCGTTTACGCAACGTTCCAGGTGACAACGACGATAACAAACGAGGAAGTCAGGTCTCAGATCGCAAAACAGCTATACGAGCAACGTAAGAAACAACTAGGGGACGCTCCATCCGTGACCCAGTCGATAATGAGTCAAGGTTTACCTCCGCCATCTTCAGATAAGGCGAAATGGTGGCTGGATGGGAAGGTCAAGATCGCGTTCGATGTGTCTTTGGAGACCCACAAACTCAATCCAAAGACGATTCCCAATCCGTTCGTGGACGAACCCCCGTTCGTACCTATTTCTTCGTCTCAGGCTCAACTTTCGGGTCCTTGATGGTCTCAGCCTCCTTGAGGATGTCATCCATTCGACTCTCCAGACGGTCGAGCATCTTTTCCAATTGCTTAGTTAGAATTTCAACATGATACCACGTACACTAGCCGTATTTTCCGCTTCGTTCAACTGTTTGAGGGCCTTGGCCAGATCGGCGGGGCTCATTTCTTCGTCTTGGGTCATGGCTAACTGATAAGTAGTGCGACGCGAGATGACTTGGTGCTGAGGGCCAGGTGTCTTTTAACTTGTCATGCTTGTCTTCAGTTTGTTTGGTCTGATCCTTCAAGCGATTTTCGCGTTGGCCTCGCCCGCGATTCAGGGTAAGACGCTGGTGGTGTACGATGGTGAATTGGCCTCGTACCAGCCGCTGTTGGACGTGCTTTCCGAGCTCGGCCACGAAGTTGAGACTGAAAAAGTGGGTTCCGTCGTTTTATTCGCCAATGGAATCAGACAGTATCAGAATCTGGTTGTGTTGCCATCAAAAGCCCGCAGTTTGGGCCAAATGAACTACCAAACGTTGGTCGATTTCGTCAACGACGGTGGAGACATCATGGGAATCACCAACGAATCTCAGCAATTGGACACCGTTTTGTTCTTCAATGAGCTCGAGATCTACCCCAGTCCCAAGGGATTCAAGTTGTACGATGATTTTTCCGAAGTTGACGGAGTTTTGCTGGAGAAGCCCCACTTCGAGAACTCCATAGTGGTACCTTCCACGCAGGGACCCATCGAATACCAAGGATCTGCCGCATTGTTGGGGTCTAACGAGCTCATTGTGCCCGTTTTGAAGTCCACAAAGACATCATACACCTACAACGTGGATTTGGGCGACGTCAGTGACGAATCGGTCTGGACGTCTGGCGACCAGGGCTATCTGATTGCCGGATTCCAAGCGTTGAACAACGCGAGAGCCATGTGGATGGGAAGCGATCAGTTTGTGACCGATTCTGAGTCTTCGGCGTTGTTGAAAGATCTGATTTCGTGGACTTTCCAGAGCACCGGAGTCATCAAATCGTTGGGTAGTGGTCACAGAAACCTCAATAATGGAACCTACAAGATCAAAGACGACATTGTCTACGAGATTGATCTTGCGCAATGGGACCCAATCCAGGATAAATGGGTCTCGTTTGAAGCCTCCGACGTCCAGATGGAATTCATCATGCTGGATCCATACTACAGATTGACGATGAACAACACGTTGACCACTGCGGATTTCGCCAGATACACGGCCGAGTTCAAGGCTCCAGATCAGCACGGAATGTTCACGTTCTCGGTCGACTACAAGAGACCAGGATTGAGTTTCGTGACGGAAAAGACCGTCGTGCCCGTGAGACATTTGGCTAACGACGAATATCCAAGATCGTGGGAGATCACCAATTCGTGGGTGTACCTGGCGAGTGCGTTCAGCGTGATTGTTTGCTGGATCGTATTTTTGGGTGTGTTTATGATGACGCAAAACAAAAAGACGGTGAGCAGTGAAAAGAAGACAAATTGAATTATTTAGATTAAGCACTCCTCACGACTTGCACGTTAGATCTCTTCTTCCATTCCTCGAATTCCTTGTTGGTTGCGGCAAACTCCTCCTTCAATTTTGTAATGCTAGATTTTAATTGCTCGATGTTCTCCCCCAACACGGGCTTTGTCTCCCCAGCGGTTTTCTCCACAAGAACCCCACCGACCATACGGTAACATCTTCTTGTATCAGGCACGTCTTTTAGCGTGTTGTAAACGACACTGCGTTAGTTGCACCGGCGGAAATACTTACTCGTGCTCGTCCAGAGAGGCCTGTAACTGGGTGATTTTCTCCAGTAACGCGTTTGCCGTCGACTGGTAGTCCTCGTATTGTCTTTGCAACGCTAAATTAGCCATTTTTCAATCCCGATACTCACCGTTGGACATGATTAAGTGGAAGACGTGCCAGATCCATCTCATCGGCCTACACACTACAGTCCAATTAACGTAAATAAAATGCTCAAGTTACACATTGATCGTGGACAAATACGATTTTCTGACCACGTTATCATCCACGGGTCTGTTCAACGCCACCCATTTGGGCTCATCTTTGAACAACCGCAACGCAGTCACGTTTTGCGTTTGCGTCAACGTGAACCGATGATAAATCCCGGCCGGCAAAATCAATAGATCACCTTTCGTACATTTTGTGCGGATCCATCTGTCGTTCTTGTCACGAACGTCAAAGTATCCCTCACCGTCCATGATGTACCGAATCTCCTCGTCTTCGTGTAAATGCTCCTCGTAGAAGGTCTTGCACTTCTCTGCGAGAGCCTCTGGTCCTCCAGGGAAAGTTTCCGCGGATAATTTCACCACATCTCGGTTTTTATACTCTCTTTCCTGGGCAATGGACTCCACAGCCTCTTGCTCCTCGCACCGGAAGTACAAAACCCCCACGTCCTGCAGTTGCTCCAAGGTCACATCGTCTCCTCGATGATCACATTTGAAATCTGTTTCGTCGTCTTTGTAGAAATACGCCAACATCCTCAGTGACAAAGTGGAGAAGGTTTTGGAATTGCGCCATTTGTGGCACGCCCCCACGATGGCAGAACGCCGCACCTAATCAAACTTGCCAGGCCGACCAGGTCTGTCTGGGACTCCCAGCAACCCCAATCCTTTCAGATTTTGTCTGCTCTTCACTCTGCGTCTGTAATGAAGCAGTGCAACGACTCCTGTGATCACCATCACCAAACTCACCACGTAGGCCTTCCAACCTCTCGAATGAAGAGGATCCATGAACCAAAACAGATCCGAATAAGGTGTCTTGATCAATTTGCGAGAGGGAACAACCCCACCAACAGAAAACAGAGATTTGGGGAAGCTGATCGAGGCCAGGGTGTCTCTGAGGGTACGGATTTCGTGGATGTTAAGCTTTCCCCCGTAGATGCTCTTATCCCAGAAGAACTTTACGGGGAATCTGGAGACAACCACCACGTCTCCCGGTTGGAATTGACGGCCTGCGAGACGGTTCCATCCCCATTTCCTGAGGAGCTTTGTGTTTTTGGAGAGATCAAGATACACAAAGGAGGTTTTCCCATCGGCATAAACTGGGAGTTTACGGTTCAAAGTGTGTCTCACCTTGACCGAGTTGGCACCTTCATCCTTCAATTTTTTCGACTTTATCCGTTTGGTTTCTCTTGCATCGCTCAGATGTTTGAACAGCAGATCCTGACGAAGCTCATGATAGTCGTGGGCCAGTAGCGAACTATGGTAGAGAGTGTTGAAGACGTCGACAAAATCGTTGGAGTCCACAAAAGTAACCACCACTTTTTCATCCTCATTGAACACTCCTCCTGAATTGGGGGGCATATCGTAGAAGATGGACTTGTAACTCGACTCGTCGAGCTCTTCCACCAGCCCTAGGGCGTTGCTCTTGATGAAATTGTACATCTTGCCGTAATCGCGAACATCCCGAGCACTTCTCGCAGGCATCACGGAGCTGATCAGACTGTTGTCTTTGAAGCAGAGCAGCGTGGGGAGAGTCGAATACGTTTGCGAGATGAATCTCTCCTCGTCAAACTCGGCGAGGTTCTCCGTCTCGTTGTAGTGGATGTATTCCAACAGACTCTTGTGCTGTTTTTTCAACATATCTCTCAACGCAAGATCAGAGCTTCTGTAGAGGTACACGTCGGTGTTCATGTCCATAATAGGCTGGATCAATTGGTTCAAAATGAGAGCATCCTCGCTCACATAGCTCTGCTTATCGTAGAGATACACAAAGACAATCTTGTTGTCAGTGGCCAACTCCGTGGAAGGTCTCTGTTGCAATCTAGACACAAGGTTCATCTTTTTCGTCAAAGTCTTTGAGGTAACTTCAGGAACTGCCCAAATTTCATTCAATCGTTTGGCCCAGGACACAATCTGTTTTGCCGTGTAGCCCGATTTGTACTTGATCCTGTTCCCGCCTTCATCGTTAGGTAGCAGCATGTAGATGACTGGGTGTCCCTTACCGTTTACCAGGTTATCCAGCCCCATGGATTTGCAAATTCTGGGATTCGATTTACAGTTGAAATACCCTGTTTTCACAGCCAATTGGTTGCTGACACGGGCCCAAACGCTTCTGAAGGCATCCGCGTTGTCGGGAATCTTCAACTTTTCATCGTTGAAGTTCTCATCGTTCAATTGATCGTTGGACGTGGGCCAGAAGCTCACCAAGTAGGGTTGGTTCATGTTACCAGCAATGGCTCCCAAAACCTCGCTGGTGGCCAGCAAACTGGACTTGGAAGTCCCTGTGAACCCGTCCTGGA
The DNA here is from genome assembly GCA_030569035.1 of Kuraishia borneana. Taxonomy (NCBI): domain Eukaryota; kingdom Fungi; phylum Ascomycota; class Pichiomycetes; order Pichiales; family Pichiaceae; genus Kuraishia; species Kuraishia borneana. Next base: position 106,005 of record JAJMJT010000011.1, read on the forward strand.
ACTCTAGCATGTGTTCCCTCATAAACCCGATAAATCCCTCTTTTGTTCTTGGGTTTTCACCGGAATACGTGGCCAGCAATTTGCCCCCGGTGCCCTTGTCGTTGGGCACGTAGAGTCTTATATTGGGGTAATAGGTGATCGATTCACGCGAACACAAGTCTCCGTTAGCGACACAATCCACCTGATTCATGTAGATCCCGTTCTTGCTACCTTCTTCGTCGAACTCAGCGACGGTCTCCTCCCAAATGGGGGCCATCGCTTTGCAATGGTGGCAGTAGGGGGAGAAGAACTCGACGAAATGCATGCCCTTGGACAGAACCCTGTCGAAATTTTGGATCGTCAACGACGGTGGCAGCTCGAAAGGGGAGTCTTTCAAGTCCGGTGTCTCCACCTTGATGCCGACCGCTTCAGCCACCTCCTTGGCACCGGGAGCCTCCGAGTTGTCACCATGATTCTTGTTGATGACATCCACAGAGGCACCGGCCACCAAATAAATCCAGAAATAGACAAGTGCAGTTGGAAAAATCATGGACAACTGTGAGCGGTTGACCCCAGAACCCTCAACGAAACAGCGCTCCTAACACCGTGGATACGATGAGTTGAGTCGGGGGCAAACGCGTTAGTTTCTAAACATGTTGAGAACAATTCGCTCATTCTCCACCACTTCGCGCGCTCAGCTCGCCAAGATGTCGATTATCGGAACCATTGGTTCTGATTTCGAACAAAGCACCACTTCCACCGGCAAGGACTATTTGAGATACTCCGTCGCTGTCAACTCAGGTTCTAAGGACAACCAAGTGACTTCGTGGTTCAAGATTGCCGTTTTCAACCCTTCTCAAATCAAGTACATGACTGAGTACCTGGGCAAGGGCGCCAAGGTGTTCATCGAGGCCGATGCCAGCAACACCTCGTACGAGAAGGCTGATGGCTCCAGAGCTTACTCTTTAATGCTTTTCCAAAACAACTTGGAGGTGGTCAAATTCCCCAAGAAGGACGTGGATGCTGAATCTGTTGCTGCTTAATTGTGTTGAATTATTTTTTTAAATTTCGATTATTTGTAGTTTACTGAATTTTCCAAAGACGATGGCGACTCGGGCTCTGCGTACGACATCCAAGATTGTGACACCGGGGGCTTTTCCGGCTGGGGACGACGTTTGGGGACAAATTGCCAAACTCCCAGCTTCACCAGCACTTGTTTGTACATGACGAGCGCGTCTGACCCGAGGCCGAAGAGCAGAAACGAGATGAAGGCCACCGCGATGGACACCCACTTGTCCCAATCGTGGAAGGGTTCGTAATCCACATAGAGGACAATGTTCCACATCAACGGATCGTGTGTGTCCTCCCAGCTGAACCGGGGGACAGCCTTCGAGGCACGAAGATATAGGACATAAACGGACATGGGGAACATGGCCAGGATTACGAGAAAGCAGAACGCCAGCAATCGAGCAAACCGTTTCACAGATAACCCGGAGTTGGTGCAACGAAGAATGTCGTTTGCGTATCTACGTTTGTGGAGGTACATCCCCAGGTTCATCAGGGCCATGATCAAGGCTGCTGTGCTCCAGACCACAACGAACATTTCGTGGAGCAGAATCCCCACATAGCTAGCGGAAGTGGCTGGCTGACATCCAGAGTACTGGCAGATAAAGTATCTGAAGGGACTGTAGATGTAGGTCAAGGCCATGTCAATTGCGGGGGTGATGAGACAAATGCACAATTCAATGGCCAATCTCCTTCTGGGGTTCGATAACCATTTCACCGTGACGGCGTCAGCTTTCAGAACCATGTACAAGTTTAAAGCTATCGCAAAAATGGAACAAACCATGGCCACGGCAGCTCCCTGCTGAATCCGTACCATGATATCACACCAAACTCTACCGTCCCATTGATGTTGAAAGTCCGGCACTCCCCAGACACTGACATCGACCAAGCCCTTGATAAGCATCAGGTTTAAAAATACGAGAAGAACAATGCATGGTGCATTTCGAGATTTAATGTGCCATGCCAACGGTGGGATCAAAACCACCAAGGCCAAAATTTGTAACGTCATTTGAGCAGCTCTCAATCCTGCCACCATTTCAACTTGGAAATTGGTTGCATCGTCTCATCCTTATATCTGGTGGGCTCGTTTGAAAAATCCATTGGTGTCTGTTTTAGGAAATTTCAATGACTGAGTTGTGGCTCCTCAACCTCATATCTTGGATCTCAACCAAATAAATAAATACGAGTCTTACGTGTCTCCCATTTAGAACTAGTCTTTATTATGAAATCCCTCGAAGTAGTGCCTCACAAAGGCCAAAGGATGTTCCTCGTCGTCGGCCCCCATCTTTCCAATTCCTGGCGAAAAACTCGTAATTGGAAGCACCAAAACGTCGGAAACAAGCTTGGGGACATCCAATTTCGTGAAATCTTTCCAGGTCACCTTGGAGTAGATACCACTTAGCACGTAATCGTTGAAATAGGTGAAAATTGTGTCTGTCCAGATTCCAGCACCAGTCCATTGCATGATACTGATGTCCTTCTCTGTCTCTGAGAGTTTGAGAATTCCCTCCTTTTTTTTCTGTAACGTCAGCTCCGTGATGCTGGCCACCACCTCTCTCATGATTGGATGCCCTGGTTTCGATTGTAGCACAAAATTGCCGAATTGCAACCTTCTAGCGTAGTATTTTCTCCAGTCTGGCGTGTCTGGATCGGCCTGGATCCCGATAATCATGCCAATCTCCGAGGGCTCGACGTTCTCGGGGATCCAATTGGGCACCGGCTGGAGCGGAAACGTGTCAACGTCAGCGTAGACTCCTCCCTTAGATAGCAAAATCAGATATCTGAAGAAATCCATTTTTAGAATCACGTGAGGAAGCGATTCGTACGCCTCAATGATCTCGGGAAAATTCATGTAAATGTGGTGAATGATCGCCTCCGCCGTGTCGTCGTTGAACAATTCGTGGACGAATCCTGGGTTCTTCAATGCCCACTGGTACTCTCCTTCCTTGAATTTCTCGCCAAATCTCTCGTCGTTCAAACCCCACTTCCACGTCTGCCAAATGTACGCGGGAAACTTGCGATTCTGATCATAGGGGAACACAAAGGCGAGCTTTTCACGCAGCGTGGCTCCCTCGGGAGGCCTTCTCAACTCCTGGAGTTGACGCTCCAAATTGAGACGATCCTGCTCCAATTTCGTTAGCCGTTCCTCCTGCTGCTTCGCAAGAGCATCGGTGATCTCGTCGACTTTCCGCGAGAAATCTGCCTGTGATTGTTTGATGTCATGAGAACTTGCCAACATGTCCTGAGGGAGGATGTTTGCCGACTGTTTGAGCACCTCCTGGAGATCTGGAGTCGCCGTGGACGTCATCCTCAGCAGTATTATCAGCAGGGTCAAAATCCCCACCGATAACAACACCGTGCGACGTACAAGATGTGGATTTAAAACAGCCATGGTGTCAAGAGGGCACGAGCGTAGATCTGGATCAGTACACGGGCACATAACCCCATGAGCCGCACAAAGCACTCTTAGCCGAAAAGGTTCCAATCTTCAACTTTGATGGATTTTAACAGTTTCATGGCCACTGATTTCGCTTGTGCAACTTTGGCACTGGACTCTGGGGTCTCATCCTGCTTCAGGGGGACGTTGACCGTCACGAGCAAATCCGTTTCGCTGCGTTGAATCGGTATTATCCCCAGTATAAGCACCAGTTTGGTTGAATCACGCCCCCATTTCTTTGCAGGTTCTTCAGCTATCGCCAAAAGAGCCTCCTTCGCCAAATTCGACTCAACAGTCGATTTCTCCACCAACCGACCACCATCGGCAGCGTTCAACTCCGTAATCTCCTCCAGATGAGTCTCCAACGGATTCTCCACCATTTCCATCAGCTCGATGATAATCGTCGCCTCAGCATCGAGTTCCGTACAATTATGATTCACGAAAACTTCCTGAGTATCCGGGATTTGGCGAAAAGCAGAAGCGTCCAACATCCCGTTAGGCAGCATTGCCGTAATGGCACCCCCATACAAGTCAACTTTAGAAAACATAGACCGATAAATACGGAAATGAAAATGAAAGATTCGAAAAGTTGGAGTGTGGACGTGCGCCACCCAATGAGTCACGTGAAATACCGCTACCACAGTTTCGTCCATTCTCAGTTTTAAACGATATTCATGGAGTCGTCAGTGTCGTCGTTGAGATCGTTACAATCTGCTGTGTCTCTGCAAGGCGGTGGCTGGGTCGTGCAAAAGTTTGGCGGCACCAGTGTCGGGAAATTCGCCGAGAAAATTGTCGATGACATCGTGAAAGAGTATGGAAAAACGAACAAAGTGGCCGTGGTTTGCTCTGCGAGATCGTCCCAGACAAAGAGTGAGGGAACCACCTCGAGGCTTCTGAGGGCTGCGGACGTGGCCACCGTGGATGGCGATTTCGAGGAGATTTTGCAACTTATTTCCGTGGATCATGTGGAGAACGCCAAGGCGATGATTAAGAACGAAACTTTGCAAAAAGAGCTTATCGAGGCCACTTTGGAGGAGGTCGAGTTGGTCAGAGAGAAGATAAAGGCATCCCAGGTCATCGGAGAGGTCTCTAATCGTACGTTGGATGGCATCATGGCCTGTGGAGAAAAGCTCAGTTGTAGATTTATGAGTGTTTTATTGCAGGATCATGGGGTTGCCTCTAAGTATATCGATCTGGCAAGCATCATCCCCGTTGGCTTCGACATGAGCAACGGGTTCAATGCCAGTTTTTACAAGTTTTTGAGTGATTCGTTTGCCAAAGAAGTGTTGGCTCTCGACGCCGGGGTCGTTCCAGTGCTCACCGGATATTTCGGGTTGGTTCCGGGCGGACTCTTGAACGGTGTTGGACGTGGTTACACCGATCTGTGTGCTGCTCTTGTGGCTGTTGGTCTGCAGGCTGACGAGTTACAAATCTGGAAAGAGGTGGATGGAATCTTCACTGCAGACCCCAGAAAGGTCAAGACGGCTCGTCTGCTGTCCTCTGTGACGCCAGATGAAGCGGCAGAGCTCACCTATTACGGCTCGGAGGTGATCCATCCATTCACCATGGAGCAGGTCATCAAGGCTCGCATTCCTATCCGTATCAAAAACGTCGAGAATCCAACGGGTCAAGGCACCATCATCTACCCTGACAACGTGGCTAAGAGAGGGGAGGATACTCCTCCGCACCCACCGACCTCGATCGAAAAATTACCCCCAGCCATCTACACGAGACCCAAGACTGCTACGGCCGTCACGACGAAACCGGACATTGCTGTGTTGAACATGCACTCGAACAAGAAGACGTTGTCGCACGGCTTTCTCGCCAACATTTTCGGGGTTTTGGATCAATACAGACTCGTGGTGGACCTGATTTCCACGTCTGAGGTTCACGTTTCCATGGCTCTTCACAACGCCAAACCGGCTTCGTTGGACAAGGCCGTGGCTCAATTGCAAAAGTTTGGAGAGGTTGAGGTGACCCACCACATGGCCATTGTGTCTCTGGTGGGAACACACATGAAGCAGTTGATCGGTATTGCCGGTAACATGTTCAAGACTTTGGCTGACGAGAAGATCAACATCGAGATGATCAGCCAGGGAGCGAACGAGATTAACATTTCGTGTGTCATCAACGAGAAGGATGCCACGAGAGCACTGCAGGCTATTCACACTAGGATTTTGGACGTTCCATTGGAGCCAGTGGATCAGAGATTGGCAGAGTTGAGGCTGAATGTATAGACTAGAAATCATTTATGAATTTTACCAACTACGTTTGCGATCATCGATAGATTATTTGCACTACCATTAGAACATCATCAACGAATATTAGAAGTTAAAGATCTGGTCCCCCAACTTCGACACTGGCTTGGCCTTCTGGAATCCGAGCGTCACGGCGTTGCTCTTGACGGAAGCGGTCATTCTTGGTGGACCACAGGTGAGCAATTGGACGTCAGCAGCGGCAGCTGGCAAGTGTTCCTTCATCATGTCCAAAGTGACGTATCCAGACCCACCAGTCCATCCAGCAGGTGGCTTATCCAAGATGTAATGGACCTTGATGTTCGGATTGGCAGCACAGATGGCATCCAACTCCTCCTTGAGCAAGATGTCCTCCTCCGTCTGGTTACCGTAGATCAATTGCACTTTGGTCTTGTCATCGGGATTACGAGCAATGGCACTGATGATCTGGTACATTGGGGTGATTCCAGTACCACCGGCAACCATTCCGAAGGCACTGACCATGTTGGGTGTGTAGGTGAAAAATCCCTTTGGACCTCTCACGTTGATGGTCTCGCCAATCTTGAGGTCACCGACAAACTTGGAGATGTTACCTTGTTCGTAGACCTTGATCAAGAGATCAAAATGACCTTTCTCCTCATCGGTGGAGGTTGGCGTATAGGATCTGACAATCTCCTTACCGTTGATCTCTTGCGAGATGGAAATATGCTGGCCAATGGGCAATCCAAGCACGTCTGTTGGCTTGGGCAACCCGAATCTGAAGATGGCCGTGTTGTGAGAGAGCTCAATCTTTTCAATCAACGGGAATTTTTGGAACTCGTCCTTCTTGAGGACCTTCCTCTCTTTGGTCTGGAAGAAAAAAAACGAACCAGCCAACGCGGTCGCCAAAGCGGCTGCGGAAAGAAGTAGGAAACTGTTATTTGCCATTGATTCAGACATTCTCGTGTAGTATTATATATTGCAGACCAACGCTATTTTCGGATAAAAGTTCCCGGCGCGTTGCCTTACCCAAAACGAGCGTGCGGCGTTGGAATATCTTTCCCAATCCATTTTCGTGGTTGGCGCACGCAACACGAAATGTCATCTCTTCGCCGCCGCATCCTTTGTTTACCTCATGGATTTCAAGCTTACCACTTGGTGTGGGAGATTTCAGGACGCCGATAAGGACTCGTTCGAGATCCCAGAGGATTCCGCTGGCGATTTCGGCGATGTGACCAACTCGCTGACCGACAACCCGGAATCGATCTCGGACGTTTTCGAAACCGCCGCCTCGTTGGTCCACGTTTTCCCCAAATTGCAACCGGTTTTACGGGCTGGACTCGTCGACAGTTTGAATATCAGCTTGGTGGCGTTGGCGGAGTCAACTGGATTGTTGATCGAGAGCGGAGACGTCGACACTTTGCCCCACCAGAAGGCCATGCTGGAACGTGTTGGGTACCTTTTCCATGTGATCCTACAGTATATGGCGTTGGAAGATTACTCTGCTGCGTATGGGAAGGAGGAGAGAAGTCGGAAGAAGGCACGAGTGGGGTTGAACACCCACATTGATCGTTTGTTGAGGTGCATGTCGTCAATAACGACACTTTTCCATGTTCAATTATCAAGAGTGTTTCGCACCACGCCGGAAAGAGACTTTTTCATTCAGTTGTTCACGAAACCCGTGTATGCTCTGATGGAACAGGAGTGGCGTATGAAGAACGATGATCTGAAACGGGCTCTTTTCACCACCGTTTGTCTGTCTGTCGTTAACCATCGTCAAGGCTCTGCTGCTGAAAACGCCATTTTACAACATCTCACCTACTTCGCACACTTGCCATCAGCAATGGCAGAGCTTCTGGTGACTCTGTTCAATGAATACAATGACACATCCTTGACGGACGAGGTGTTGAATTCATTATCAAGAAAGACATTTGCACCTAACGATACCTCGGGACCCAAGGCGGTATCCGTTTTCATCACCAAGATCTCCAAGGAGGCTCCTCGTCTCGTGTTGAGACAAATGGATCTGATTGCGGCGTTGTTGGACCATTCCTCCTTCAACTTGAGAGTGGCTGTCGTGGAAACTTTGGGTAATATCGTTGAAGATTTAATCAAACGTAATGACGTCCTGGAAGATTACACGGAACAGATCGAAACTTCTGTGAGTCTTTTGGAGCAACGGTTGATGGACTCCAACCCATTTGTCCGCTCGAAGTGTCTACAGGCGCTGTTCAAGTTGTCTGAAATGGAGGGCAAACTCACCTCCAAGAGAGCCACGTTTTCCGAGTTGGCTCTACGGTGCATGGAAGATAGAAATTATCTGGTGAGAAGGAACGCCATTAAGCTCATGTGTTCGCTGATGATGCATCATCCATTTGGCCTTTTGCACGGATCCAGATTGCAGTTGAGTGTTTGGGAACAAAGACTGGCTGGAGTGAAGGGAGAATTGGAGAAGCTGGATCCTGCGTTCTTGGCCTCATACGAGTTGCCAAAAGTGGACGAAGACCACAGTGACCACAGTGACCACGATAGTGACGTGGAAATGGATGAAGCAGACGATCAAGACGAAAAAGATAGCCAAGAAGACAAAGAGGTTGCGGAGGACCAAGTAGAGGGACAACCCCACGTGGAGACCGAACACCTGGCCAAGCTAAAACTAACCTTCCAATACTATGTGGATGCCATAGCGTTCATTGAGAAATTGCATTCCGGAATTCAAATCGCAGCAAGGTTGCTTTATTCCAAGAACAAAACCGAGGTGATCGATGTGATGTCTTTCATCGTCCTCTGCGACGCCTACGGTATCGAAAACACCCATTTAGCAGTGGAGAGGATGTTGCATCTCATCTGGATGACTGGGAATAACGAAGATGCCGCAAACGTCGTGAAGAAATTGGTTGAGTCGTACAAAGCCATCTATTTCAGCGTTCCCGAGGATGCCACTCCAGAGGAAACGGGCAAGTACATCGCCACAAACCTTATCAAGCAAACTTTTGGTGCATCCTCTGCAGATCTGGCGTCGTTGGAAAAATTGCTTTGCTTCATCTACGCTGAAGGGTTCTTTGACGAGCACGTTGTTCGCGTTTTGTGGTCATATTTCGTAAACTCAAACGTAAGCAGAGACCAACGTCACGGTGCCATCATCGTCTTGGGCATGTTTTCCTTGGCAGACAGCGAAGTGGCCATCAAAGGTTTGGATTGGCTGCTAAACGTTGGACTATCGGACGATTTGGTACTAGCTAAATACTCTTGCATCGCCATTCGACACATTGTCCCCGCGTCACAGAAGGGAATCAACTTCAAGTTTGCTCAGGAGGATGAAGTTGTTGAGAAGTTGTTAGAGATTACTCTTCTTTACACGGAAAACCCAGAATGGTATAGTCTTGTGGAACAAACCGTGGATGCCATTTATGGCATCAGTTCTCATCCATCAGATGCTGCCACCCAGTTGATTCAGAAGAAATATAACGCTAGTTTCGTTCAGGTAAAACCAAACGAATCGCAAACTGTCAATTTGTCTCAGCTCCTGTTTTTGGTGGGTCACATCGGGATCAAAACCATCGTTCATTTGGAGAAATGCGAAGGTGATTTCAAAAGACAAAAGGCTGCTGCGGAATCGAAACCAGAACAGGAAGAATTGGAGATGATCGGTGGTACCTCTGAGGACGATTTTGCCGATGCCGTGGCCCTCATCAAGGAAAAGGAATTGCTCTATGGGGAGACTTCTCTACTTGCTCGGTTCGGTAAAGTGGCCTCTGAGATTTGCTCGAAACTTGGTCATTACAACGATAAAATGCTGCAAAGATCAGCTGTGTTGTGCATGTCCAAGATCATGTGTATTTCCTCTCGTTATTGTCAAGAGCATCTAGGTTTATTGGTTCACATCATGGAGACGTCCCCGGATCCGATAATTAGAAGTAACTGTGTGGTTGGACTGGGCGATTTGGCTGTTTGCTTCAACAATTTGGTGGATGAAAGCACCGATAATCTGTATAACAGATTACAGGATTCCGATTTGATGGTGCAAAGAACGTGTTTGATGACGGTGACGTTTCTCATCTTGGCTGGTCAGGTTAAAGTTAAGGGACAACTGTTTCAAATGGCCAAATGTTTGGAGAATGACGATAAGAGCATTGCGGATCTCGCTCGGTTGTTCTTTATGGAATTATCTACAAAGGACAATGCTATCTACAATGGATTTATCGATATTTTCAGTGGATTGTCCAACGATGAATCGCTCGATAATTCAGCATTAAAGAGAATCCTGAAATTCTTGATCAACTTCTTGGATAAGGAAAAGCAACAGAAATCGCTCAGCGAAAAGCTGTTCCAAAGACTCAAGAGATGCGAGACAGAGGACCAATGGAAGGATGTGGCCTTTGTTCTACAAACAATCCCAACAAAGAGTGAGACGGTGGTGGAAGCTTTGAAAGAGGGCTTTCAGACGGTGGAGGCTAGAACATGAGTTATGACTATGTATATTTTTTACCAAATAACTGATCTGGGTGATCAAAGATATCTGATTTAGGGTTCGCTCCCAAAGTGTAGTCCAATGGTAGTTGTTTATTGTATCTTTCACCAGAAACAAGATGGTCCTTGACCAAGTCGGCGAGACCTTCCAAGAAATCGGCATCTCCGTTCAAAGATTCGGCTCTGACCATCTTTGCTGGGTACTTCAATTCCTCCTTGAGCTCGATATCGATCTCGTGGAGGGTCTCTATATGGTCTGAGGTGAAAGCCACAGGGACAATCACCACTCCAGGGATGTTTTCGAGATCGGTGAGCTTCTTGGTGATGAAATCTGTCTTCCCCCCGAGCCATGGCTTGGGTCCAACTTGACTTTGCCAGACCAATCTGTAAGGATTGGAGAAGCCCAATTTCTCCATGATAGCATACACTGTGGTGGCCACCTCGGCAGGGTACGAATCACCTCTGTTGACGATTTCCATGGGCAAAGAGTGGGCCGAGAAGAGCAGAACCACGTCCTTCTGTTGCTCTTTGGAAACTGGCAATTCCTCAATGGCCTTCTTGATGTGGTTGGCGAAAGCAGTGATCAACCCCTTTTGCTTGGGCCATCTATCGATGACAGACCACTCGATTTGGCCCTCGGGGTCCAATTCGCGGGTCTTTCTCCACAATTCGTTGATGGATGACGCAGAGGTGGAGTACGAAAACTGAGGGTATTGGGAGAAAGCCACCGCTCTCGTGATCCCGTCCTCCTTCATCTTTATGAGGGTGTCCTCAGTCAGCGGTTTGGCGTAACGGAAGGCCACATAGGGCTTGTGTGGAGCAAAATCCGGGTTGATCTCGTCGAGTCTCTCGCAAACGGTCTTGCACTGGAGCTCGCTCCACTTGCGGATGGGCGAACCGCCCCCGATTTCTTTATAATGCGATTCAATCTTCGGGGTACGACGCTTGGCGATGAACTTGGCCAGGAGGTTCTGGAATCTGCCGAATGGGATCAAATCGCCATCGGACTAAGTTAGAGCGAATTGCACGGTTACTCACGAAAAGACGGAAAAGAAAGTCATGGGTCTCTGGAACCGTGGAAGGTCCACCCATATTCATAAACATGACACCAGTACCCTTGCGTTGGGTACTCAAAAATCGAATAAATCGCATGATTGCTAGTGAGGTTGAGTGGAGATGAGATGACTCGAGCTGGAGTCATCGGCGATGAGCCAAACACTCTCATGTCTTTTGATATCAACTGGCAGAGTCTCGTGTCCGATGCGAGTGTCAACGAGGCCCTGGCCAATTTTCTGAACGCTCAACTCGCAGACGTGTCGTTGCCCGAGTATTTATCGGATTTGCAGGTGAAAAAATGCGAATTGGGCGACACAGCACCGGAAATAACAATACGACACATCGATGTGCCCTTCCCAGAGTTTTACCAGCAGGACGAACCGGAAGGTTTGGGCATCGAGGCACCCCCGATTCTGAACATAGACACCCCGGTCTCGGCGATGGTGCCGGGACTGATGAACCGGGGGATGCTCGTGTCCACACCGTTGAGCCATGGCGACAGTTTGGGGATTGGTGGGTCTTATTTCCACGGAAGAGCCAATAGTTTACCGGAACCACCGAGGGTGGAGCCCAAGGCGAAAGGCCCCAAGATCAACGAGAAGGATATCCAACTGGTGTGCGAGTTGAAATTTGAGGGCGACATCTACATCGAGGTGACGGCCAATTTACTGGTGAATTTCCCGGCTCCCGACTTTATCGTGTTGCCTGTTCGGTTGAAAATTACAGATCTGCTCATACATTCCATCGCTGTCATCGCCTACATAGAGAGCCACATGTTTCTCAGTTTCCTGTGTGACGTGGAGTCCGTGGCCCAGTCGCTGGAGCCCGCAGTGCTCGCAGACGCTGCGCTCAATCGGGAAAGAATAGATATAATTAAGAGGCTGAAAATCGAGGGAGAACTGGGCTCGTACGACGACCACGATGGTTCGATCCTGAGAAACATCGGCAAAATTGAAAAATTCTTGGTCGCATCCATCCGCGACATTTTAATTCGCGAATTGGCCTGGCCCAGCTGGATCGAACTTGATTTTTCTGATACAGACTGATAAATGATAAGCATATGTGTCGCGCACGACAGCCCCATACCCCTTAGATGTGGGGGGCAAATTAATTACCACTTCATGTCCACGACAGTCAAAGTTACCTTGAATTTGCCCGAGGGTCAAAGGGAACGTTTCACTTTTGAATCCGACCAATTCCCCAAGAATCCTACCAAATTGCAGGTCTTGGAGGCGCTTAGAAATGGCGCTCCAACCCATTTGGTGTCTCATCTGGAGAGAGGAGACCTGGAGATGCGTCGCAAATCCAAACGCAATCGCTCATACGTTCCATTGGAGTCCGCAGAGGATTTTGCGGCTCTCAAGCGCAGTTTGTCCGTTAAAAACAACTTGAAAATTGCGCTCACTGTTCCGGAACCTCCCAAGGAGAATTTCATGAGGGCTTTCGAAGGGCTGTTGGACGAGACCACGTCTGGTAGTTTCTTCAGACAATACACCAGTCTCGTGGAATCCGAAGAGACCATCTCGCAGTTTTTGTCTTCCATGGCTAACCTTCAAGATTTGGGGTCCATCATTTCGGAGAACATTCTCCAATCTGACCTGTTCAAGCAATTGACCGATTTGATCGAGGGCAAGGTTCACCATGGTCCCGAGGAGCTCGCTCATGTCGGTGTTAAGTGTGCAAAGTGTTCCGATTGTGGACGTTCGGACGTTATCTGTGGCTCTCGTTATCTGTGTATGGAGTGTTCCGATGTTAACCTCTGTTCCGCTTGCGAACGTGAAGGTTACGAAACTGAGACTCACAAGAACACCCACTTGATGATGAGAGTCAAGGAACCGGCGGACGAGTCCACCATTGGAGTAGTTATCAAGCAATGGCTCGAGAAATGTGGTAAACCCCACGAGGCTCGCGACCCTGCTAGTATGATGAACGGTCACGATTTGACTCTTATGGAGTACATAAAGCTCAAGGGCCCCAAGGATCTGTTGAACACGCTCTCCAACGAAGAAAACCAGGAGCTTTGTAACGAACTGTTGAAATTGGCGAGCACCAACGGAGCTTTACTCAAGGAGTTGAAGCTGAAGGCTGAGAAATACGATGCCATCCGGACCCAGAACAACGATGAGCACGTCAGTGTTCACGTGGCCCGCAAGTCGGATTACGCCTTCAACGTCCAGGTGTTCAATTGGACTTCGAAGGACTTGCCCTCGGGGACGGTTGTACAAATCGGTGACGTTGAGGTTGACTTGGGTCATGCCCTGGAGCCCGATTCCAACAGAAGATTGATCTGTTTGGAAGACCTGGACACCCAGGACAATTCCGTTAGGCTCTGCTGTGATGGTGAGATCTTGGATTTGGATGTCCGGACCAATTTAGCAGAGAAAGAGCTTTTGGATTCCGACTCTGACTCTGATGCGCAAGACGCAGAGGAGACCAAGGAGACCCCAGCAGGCGATGACAGCTCCGTTACGGCCTCTGCCATCGAGGATGACTACATTGACGTGACCCCTCTTGGGTCAGATTACGAGATTTTGTCCACTTCGGACTTGGATTGATTTATAAGCGAATTTTATGATAGCTGACCGTAGACCCTTGCGCCGCACGGCCTCAGGTGAGCGGCGGTGGCCGATGACCCTTTCACACCAAGATGGAAACGGAGGAGGAACGCCTCAAGCAGAAGTGCAGGGAGTTAAAGCGCAAGATCCGGGAGATTGAGAGCGAGAACGAGGTGGTTGCATTGGCCGTGTCTCGGTCCAAATTGGCCGTGCGTCGGTTGAGGTCAGAGTACACGATTTTGATGGAGGTTTTGGAGCAGCGGGTCGGGTTTTCCGACGAGGAGCCGGAATCTTTAGACGTCGACGAAGTGAGTGGGCTGAGTGTGACGAACGTGGCCCCCAAGGCTGTGGCCACAGCACCCAAGAAGAAAAGAGGCAGCGGAGTCGGGGCTTTGAAACGGGCGAGGGAGAAGGACCCCAGCATCCCCAAGAGACCCACCAACGCTTACCTCATGTTCTGCGATTACGCCAAGGAAAACGTCAAGAAGGAATTGGAGGCGTCCAACTCAACGCTGGATCTATCGAAGGCTTTGACAGAGGCCTGGAAAACGTTGGATGAGGAGGCTCGTAAGCCGTTCTATAGACTGTACGAGGAGGACAGGTTACGTTATTTGAGGGAGTTGGAGGAATACAAAAAGAAAAAGCCCAACAGCGAGCTGGAAAATTTGGCAGAGGCTACGGAAATCAAAAGTGAACCCCCATCCGAGGCTTAAAATCTATGTAGTTCTTTTCTTCTTATGATACAATCCATTTTCATCTCTCTCGTGTTTCCTCTTTTCTCTGCTTCTCAAATGTTTTTTCAATTTCCGTTTAGACGCCACTTCAGGCATGTTTACAGCCAATTGAGCTCTCTTGGCTCTTCTCTCCATTCTTCTGTTGTCGATTTGTCTCTTTGCATCCTGGAAGATTGTGTGGTATTTCTGGACTCCAACCTTGGAAGAGATCTTGTCGAGACATTCGAAAGCCACCGTTTTCAAATCGTCTGTTTCCGTTAATGGATATAGAGCTATAACCATCGTCTCTGCGACCGAATCCAGATCGGTTTCTGACAAGAATTCCAGACAAATCTCCAAAAATTGAACCATTTGGGTCTTGGCCAATTCACTGGAGTTTTCCAATCTGACAATCACACAAGCTCTACTCACCATCCAGGCCGCCATGCTCTGAGACTCCACAAGTTTGTCGGTGGACATCTTGAAAACACTCAGTAACAATTTCATGGCTTGATCAGCCAGCTCTTTGCCCAGAGAATGTGCTCCGAACTGACGGAAAACCCTTGTGGCCACAGTCTCGAGATCCACTTTATCGAGGTTGTCAATGAGTAACCTAACACTGGCGAGACGAACCCAACTGTGTGGATAAAGCAAAGTGTCAACGACTGCCGGCCACACCTTCGAGTCCAATTGAGTCTCTCCAAAAGTCACTAAAGCAGAGTATACGAGTTCCCAGGAACTTTCATCTTCTGCCTTTGCAGACTCCATTATTTGGGCAATATACTTGGACCCAGTGGTTTTCAAATCCTCATTTTCCTCGAGAATCTCTTGCGAATGCAAAATACGGAACACCAACAATCCACAACGGGCCAAACTCTCGTTGGCGGTTTGGGACAACCAAGTCTTGACACATTTCTCGATAAATTCACAGTTTCCAGGACCTAACCTTTGCACTATTGCCGTTAACAAAACCGTAGCCATCTCACGACACGACGAAGAATCATCAGTGACTGCAACGATACACAGAGGCAAGAAGAATGACGAAGATAAACCTTTCACCAAATTGTCTCCCGATTTCGTCACCAACTGATTCATGATCTCCATCACAGATTGACGACCTTCAGGTGTTGGATATTCCAAATTTTTCACCAGAGTCTTTAACGATTTCGCGAGTCTTCCCTTTCCTTGATCGTACTCCATCAAGAAGATCAAAAACGAGCTTCTTGCGGAATTTCTGACAATCTCGTTATGGTTAGTGATCATGATCTCGGAAACTTTATCGGTGATATCATAAATTTCAGGTAACATCACGTGTCTAGACAGTAGAGCTCTCAACAACCCGAAAGCAGCAGATTGTCTGCTCTTTTCGTCCAAATCTGGCATCACTTTGTTCAGCACCAAAGCCATCGAAGAGTTTTTGAACTCGATCTCTGGTCTTTGACGAAGAACCGTTGAGATGAATCGAATCGCTTGCTGGCACATCTCGCCTTCAGTGGAAAGACTCTCTTTCACGATTTTCAACGCTGTTCTCGACGCAGATTTGAATCTTGTCACAATATCTTGGTTGAAAGGTAATTTGATGATCAAACTCAACACTCTGAACGAAACACAGACAATTCCCTCATCCTCACTTTGGGTCATTTTTTCGAGCAAAGGCACAAACCCTTCCAGATTTTGCACTTGAACCAAATCAGAATGGACAATGATACCACGCAAAAATTCAAGAGCGAATTTCTGGACAATCAATGTGTAAGCCTTGGAGTCGGTTTGCATTTTTTGAACGTGTCTGTCCAACTTGACCTGGAAGAAATCTGGGATCGCTTGAGACTTTCTCTCCGGGACGACTTCACCTTCAAACGATAACAATTCGTAGCAAAATGCAAATGCCTCGATTGTGTTACTGGCAGAGTTTGCAGTCAATCCCACAGAGTATCGTCTCATGAGTTCCGTTAGGCTGATGGTGGTCTTTTTGGACAATCTATCGTTAACCAACCTCTTAACTGGAGCCAACAGCTCGTTGAAGTCTTTGAGATAGATCTTTCTGGCCAGGATTTCGGCCGTGTCATAACTCTTGTTGAATCTGGTTTCCTTCATCTTGCTTCTATAACCTTCAGCATCCTTTTCTTGACCAGCAGTTCCGAAAACGTCTTCCATGATGACACTGGCAATGAGCTCCACACATTCGCTCAAATCACCAGCAGAAAGCTCTTCATCCATCTTGACAAGCAAGTAGTGCACTGTGAAACTGAGAATGTGGATTTGTGGTCCTCTCGTCAAGGCTCCCTTGAGTTCTTTAACGATAAACTTCATATATGGAGCTCCAAGCAAAACAGCGCATTCTCCCAGATGTTTCCTGGTTGCATCACGCAATTCGTCCGATCTGGCTCGTAAAACTTGACAGAGACTCGTCAAAATACCAGGTAATTCACTCTCCAACGAGGATTCGGAGAGACATGTGGCTAAAGAGACTAATCCCACGTTCAAAGCGACTCTTTGCGATGCGGTATCCTCATCTCTGAGATTGATAATCTTTCTCATCGGTGGGAAAAGCACGTTTAGTAGCAATTTATCGACAGTTTCTTGGTCTGGCAGCTTGGAATCTGCTTTTTGAAGTCGAAGAGCATGACACAGAGCTATTTGGACAGATAACCAGTGCTTGGAGGACTCTTTCTTGAGTCCAAACGTGTATTTCCTCATTGTGGAATTCCATTGGGAGTAATCCACGTATCTCATGAGCTCTTGAAGAGTCTCCACGGCAGTTCCTGAGATTCCTCCCAATTTTTCATCTTCGGCCAAAGCGTACCGTTCGATGATCGGGAAGAGGTAATTCATAAGATTCGAGCTTGACAACGACGAACAATGTTCTTTCAATCTGTGAATGGCTCTCTGTCTTCTATGCAATTGAATGTGGACCACATTGGTGAAGAAATCTGCCTCATCGTTACCGTCGAAAAGCAAAGGCTTGAGCTCAACAAAATTTTCGAGTGGACCTTCATCGGCGAACTTGACGATGCTATGAAGCACCTTGACATATTCGATGTGAACGTTTTCGTTTTTCTTTCTCATTCCGGAACGAACACATGGCAGAATTGTCGTTTTGAAAAACCTACTGAAAGGCTCTTCCTTGGTGCATTCAACAAAGTGTGAGATCAAGAGACCTGAACAAGATCTCATGGAGTAATCTTCCGAATCGTCGATGTAATGAAGAGCAGTATGGATCAATGGCAGCCATTCCGTGTAGGTCAAAGTTGAGTAAATGGCATCAATCTTGGTGAAGGCATCCATTCTACGACCTATATCGTACTCCTTGAGAGCTTTTCCAGAAAAGGCGTTGAGGTCTGCTGCAAAATCGGTAGCCTTTTGATATTCGGAGTGGTTCAATGCGATGGTGTTGAGTAAAACAACCACCTCGTTTCTCATCTCGTTCGATGTGCAAGTTTGCAGCATTCTACTGCAAGAGACGTACAATGGTTCGACGAATTCGGTGGTCAAATCGGCTCTTGACAACAGTTGCGAGTACGTTCTCAAGACTCTGATTCGTAGATCCAATGGGAGTTCGTTGGCAGATTTCCCAAGCATTTCAGTCAACATTTTGGCAACAGACAAATGTTCATCCACGTAATCTTGAGACACAAACGTTTCGATCAGTTTGACGAGATGAGAGTTGACATCTCTATCGATCGAGTTTGAAACGAGATCAGGCAACAACCTGACCAATCCACCGATACTGAGAGCAGCGATATCGATAAATTCGTCATTTGCATTGGCAAATAGATTGCTGAAAAACGTCAAACATAAAGAAACAACTTCAGGTTTGGCATGAATATTACTGAGTAAATCCAAAACGGCTTGGACACATCCAAAATCGTCTTCGATCAAAAATGGATAATAAACGGGTTTATCCCACATGCAAATGATTTTCAGTAAAGAACTGACGTTTTGAGAATTTTCATCTCTAAATTTGGCAAATCTTGGTTGGAAAATCTTGGAATAAATGAAGGAAACAAAAGGTTTCCAATCGTAATCCAACACTTGGAAAATTTCAAACAAACAAGCGTACCCCATTTGACGGTTGGAATGGGCAGATTTGTACAATGAAGAATCTTCCTCCTGAGAATCCACCAATCCTTGTGAAATGGCCATTGTGTACAACAGTGGCTTGACCACCACTGAGAAAAGATGGCCCTTTTTCTTCCCCAAAGAGACGATTTCCCTAAGGAATCCTAAAAATCCTCTTTGACGTGATAAAACTCTTTCTGTGACGTTTAGATCAACAGTTAGATCTTTATAGCCAATTCTCTCGAATCCCAACTCCAAGAATTTGATGACAAAACTTTCATCTATTTGAAGAAGTACTCCAACAGTGGCAGAGCGTCTACTGTGTTTTGTAGCCACCGTTTGACCACTTTGCATCTTTCCAAACATGATTCTCAAGGCAAGAGGAACCACAGCCTCTTGATCTTCAGCTTCAAGAACAGATTCTGCACTGAAAAGTTTGGAAATCTCATCTCTGAACAATGAATCTTCCAACAGATTTCTCAAGTTGTCCTTATATTTATTCACAGAGGGCACATTCCAATTAATGATGGCATTCAATGCGATCTTTTGAGTGTCGACGAATCTGTTTGAGAGAAGAGACAATATGAAATCGTAAAGTTCGTTGGCTCTGGGCAAAGCTTTGAGGTTGTTAAATCTAGGCAGAAGCTTTATGATGTCGTTTGTGAGCGATGAATTGGTGGTTTGACCATCTTCGTCCAGAATTAAAGGCAATAATTGACCAAAATTCTTTTCTGCCAGTGAAGGAACACCTCCAAGGATGCGAAGTGCTTGTAATTGGATAAACTTTGCATCGACGGCCTTGGTGGACATTGTCGCTTCTAGTTGTAGCGATTTATCTTGAGAGAAAAATGCGAAAACAGTGGAGAACATGGTTGCCAGTCTTGGATCGAGGAATTCAAGGGGAATTTCGTTTGTGAATCGAGCGTCTTCTGTTGTTTCACTCTGGAAAATCAGCATCTCGAAAACAAGATCCCATACAAGTTTCCTGGAAGAGGCAACGACTTGAGGCAAGATCTCGATTATGGCATCCCAAGTTGGTTTGAATCTCACTGTCATTTGACCAACGACGAAATGCGAAACACAGTCGACGACCAAAGCATCTGATTTTTCAGAGTTGAATATTTGACCCAGTTGTCTGATTTTTGTACCGATTTCTCTCTCTGATTCCAGCGTATGAGAGGTCATCTCAATGCTTTGACATTGAACAATTGCTCTTGGAACTTCGGTTTCCGAAACCGTCAAGAGATACACGATCAAATCCAGAGCAGCCAATCTGGACCCCGGGTTAGGCGTGGCCAGAACTTTGGAGAGTTTCCCCAAAATTGAATCCAGATCTGTGATTTGCGTAACGGATCTAAACCCTTCCAGCAATCCTTTGAGAACAAATTCGTTGGTCCAAACCTTGAAGTCGGCATTCACCATTGACTCCATCAATTTCGTGAAAACGGTTTCATCCAAATTACCAAAAGAAATACACGAAAAGGCGGCACCCAAAACCTCAACTGAACCATCAACCAATAATGAGTTGATGAGTTTTAACAAAGTTTGAGTGGCATCCACTTTTGAATACGACAACAATCTCAGATATCTATAGGTGTCCACTGGGGAAAGATCCAATTTCAATTGTTCATGGATGAAATCGCCAAAATCTTTGGTAATACTCAAAGACATCTGAGAATCTTTCCAGAAAACTTTTGATTTTTCCGTTAAATTAATCAAAACGTACCCAAGATCCTCACAGTCGTTCCATTTTTCTATGATGAGTTTTTGCAAGAACTTCAAGCAGATTGAGCCTGATTTTTCGTAGGCAATCTCGAAACATGAGCTGATCATAGCCAGAAACTCGTTTGGATTCAGCTGGATATACAACGATTCGAGCAATCTGGGTAATCTTGCATTCAAAATAACCACATCAGAGTTTCTAGCAAGACAAACAACCAAAAGAGAAACGAGAAAGGTGTCGTTTTTCATCTTTTCAGCCGCATCGAAGAGGGAGGACCAATCTGGAACTTTACGTCCACTCTGTGCGAAAACAAGAGATGTAAGAGTGTATAGTCCCAACTTGTCGTCTTTGACATTCTCAAGAATTGTCGTGTACAAAAGACTCAAAGCCGTTTCCGTTTCCAACTCAGCCAAAGTGTCTATGATGATTTTCGAGACCACCGGTGGGGATTTCGGTTGATTTTGAGCCATCAAAGCACTCAAAATCGGCTGTGCTCTGGAATGTACGTTTCCTGATGGTCCCAATAACGCCTCCACGAACATTTCTGCCACGTTTTCCGAGAAAGCAGACGATTTTTCATCGAGTAAATCGAAAATGTCTCCAACAAATTTTTGTAATGGAACAGTGGGGGCCTTTCGCACCAAAAATGACAATGCTTGAGCGGAGAAGCGTCCGAGATAATCTTTTTGAGATTGGTCCAATAGGGGCAACAACGGCGTCAAACAGATTGCTGGTGTGCTCTTCAATTCTCTGGAGAGGTATTTGAACAAGAAAGCCACACAGTTGAAAATCCACTCCAAACAATTGGCCTCGTAGCCTTTCTGACTCACTTCCACGAGCACATTCAAGGATTTTTCGAGATAGGGAACAAATTCAGGACCCAAATCATGACAGAATTGCGATAGAAGATCCAGCTGTGGCTGTAGAGAGATCGGATTGGACTCGGCTATGGACTCGATAAGCACATCGAAAATTTTTTGCTGGTGATACAGAACAAGCGTGTATGATATCGTGTATTCCTCCAATTTTTCAGCCAGCTCCGTAAAGTCTTTGGTGAGATTTATCTCTTTCCAATGGGTGAGACTGGCTAGGAAGAAGGACTCGTCCGTCTGGATCGTGGCACCGCGGCGTAACGCCACAGTGATGTCGATGGAGTCGACTCGGTCACGGAACGACGAGAACCTATATCTTTTGGTCGTTGTTGTGGTCTTGACCATGAAGATTGGTGTGGTAAAAAATTTAGAAGAGGCGTGCATTTTTTAAAAGCGTGCGGCTCAACCCGACTAACTATTTCTGCTTACATATTTTGGCCAACATCGACGCCAGCTGTAGATAGGTACCCAATCCCTCCAATACTCTCATGTGACAGAAACCAATGGTCTTCATCACCTCCAGCCTTTTGGGTTCTGGGATCTCCGTCATCATCTTCACCACCCTAAAGCTCGTGGAGACCACATCGACCGCACTGTAACCTTTTTTCCAAAGGTCATCGAGCAAATCGGTGGCCCCATCGATGTCCCCCAACGTGGCCTTGGTGATCATTTTCTTGATAACCAGAGGATGAGGCGAGTCTACGATCTTAAATACGTTCTCCGAGTTCACCAAGTGGAACCCAGCCACGGTAGATTGCAAATTGTTGATGGCCTGTCTCATGTCGCCCTCTGCGGTGAAAATGAGAGCTTCCAGACCGTCGTTGGTGTATTCCACTTTTTCCATCTCGATGATCTCCATTAGTCGAGACAAAACTTGCTCGTCGTACAACTTGTTGTACCGTAGAATGGCACATCTAGACTGCAAAGGCTCGATAATCTTGTTGGATTGGTTACAGGCAAACGCAAAACGGGTGGTGTTGGAGTAAATCTCCATCGTTCTTCTCAGAGCCTGCTGGGCTCCTGGGGTCATCGAATCGGCCTCATCCAGGATGATGATCTTGGTTCTTCCTGGCCCAAGATTCACTTTTTTCTGTGCAAATTGTTTGATCTTGTTCCGAACCACGTCGATTCCTCTGTCGTCGGAGGCGTTCAGCTCGAGAACGGCCTCGTTGTACGAGTCTCCCAGCAATTGTCTCGCAAGACAAAGCACAGAGGTCGTCTTTCCGATACCGGGCAAACCGGAAATGATCAGATGGGGCATGTTTCCGTCCTCGGCGATCCGTTGCAACGCCGTGATGGTCTCCTCATTTCCCACGATATCGCTCAGAACCTGTGGACGGTACTTCTCGACCCTGTGTTAGATTTATGAGTGCTTACTTACCAAGGTAATTCCAAAGTGGTGGGGATCTTGGACATGACGCGACGCGAAGAGAAGGCGACTAACTGAACTGCGCGGCGTGGGCGCGGTGCGGCTCTACGGTGCGGCTCTACGGGACTGAATTTAAACTTATTCTTGAATAATCTTGGCCACGACGCTCGAGGCCTTCACGACTTCCTCGTCGGTGTATCTTTTACCCACCAACTGGAGGGCAATTGGGGCGCCCATGAAGCTCTCGGGCGAGTCGTACAGCTCGTATTCGTATTTTTCAATATCGGATCTGGGCTCGAACGATGGATCGACAACGTCCTCGGCTCCGACAAACATTCCCGTGGGGAAAACGACACTTGGGTAATCCAAGACGTTGAAGTACGAGGTGTAACCCCAGTAGTGGATGGACGCTGGCTTGGCAGCGACACCGACGTACGTGGGTTGCAAGATGTAATCGATACCCTTGGCGTTCATGGCGGCAAGCACCTTCTCTCTGGCCGAGTCTCTGATGTAGCAGGCGTGCTCGAGCTCCTTGGCGGACAACCCGGCTTCACCGCAGCCGAACTGGAGAGCAATCTCGGACAATGGCTTGAGAGGTTCACCGGAGACGGCGAGGGCCTCCTTGGCGGCGTACAACCCGTCAGCGTTGTACATGTTGGCCACGGCGCAGACGACCTCCATGGTGTCGATTGGGGTCCATTCGATGACGTTCACGCCCGCGGCCTTGAGCTTCTCGGCAGCGGTCTTCAGAGCTCTCATCATGGGAGGATGAGGCTTGACGACTCCGTCGTCGTACATCACGGCCACGGTGAGCTTCTTAGCGTCAGGGTAAGGCACCTGGCGCCATGGCATGGGGATAACCAGAGAATCGGTCTTCCATGGCTCAGCACCGAGAACGACGCTCATACAGAGGTCCAGATCCTCGGCACAACGAGCCATGGGACCCAGGACGACGTACACGGACTCCTGGACCGTGTCCTTGTACGCAGAGGTGACGTTCTGGAGGGACAAACGCTTCTGGGAAGGTCTCAACCCCCAGATTCCACAGAAGGCGGCAGGACATCTGATGGAGCCTCCGATGTCACTTCCGATTCCAAAGGCGGACCCCTTCATGGCTCCAATCGCACCCTCACCACTCGAGGAGCCTCCTGGCGTCAAGGTGGTGTTCCAAGGGTTACGGGTCCGGCCCGTGATGTTGTTATCGGAGCAAAGATGCATCAGAGTCTGAGGCTGGGAGGTACGCACGTAGAAAATGGCACCGGCATCCTCCAAGGACTTGGAGTTCAAGGCGTGCTCCGGAGTGACGTTGTCGAGCTTTCCTACAAACGCTCCGTGGGTGACTCTGTCCTTGAAGTTGTAGTGTTCCTTCAAAGAGACGGGGACACCGTGGAGAGGTCCCACGGTCTTGCCCGTCTTCTTGTAGTAGGCGTCGAGCTCTTCAGCTCTCTTCAGACCGTAGTCCATGAACATGTCCATGACACATTTGGTGGTCTGGTGGGCCAACGTGGCCGATTTGGCAAACGCCTTGAAGGTTTCAACGGCAGTCAACTCGCCAGCGGCGATCTTGGCGGCAAGCTTGTAAGCTGGGGTGTCTACGATGGCCAATTCCTCGGGACTCAACACCTTGGCGACCAATTCGGTGGCATTGAAGGCTTTGGTGTCGATATCGGCTGGGATCAACTCTGCGGGGGCCTTGTACTCCTCAACTACGGCTGAGTCGAGAGCCTCGAGGTATGCCTTGATCTTGGGTTCCCATTCAGCGAACTTGGTGAGATCCGTGACGGTGTTGGTGAAAGTTCCGAAATATTCGAGAGTCATTGTGGGGAATGGGCGTTCGTCGTCTATTTAAGGTCCATCTCTTATCGCATCGATAGAACAATTGCCGTTTTGGGACACCAGCGCGGACCGCTTAGATTTGCCATAATGGAAGAAGTACAACGGTTAAATCCAGTGCTAACATTGGTTTTGATTAAGTGGGAGCACAATGGCGCAAAGGCACAATTGTGATAACCGTTGAGGTTACAGTTGTGAGGCAATGTGAGCCAATGTGAGGCAATTGTGAGGCAATGTGACTCAACTGTGGCTCGGTTCAACCAACCTGAATAAAAAATCTAATTAGGTCTAGTGTGATCAGCGAGGATTTGAATTTTAATAAATTTACAATTCAAATGCAAATTATTTTTTTCACAATTGTATAAGGTACAGATCTGGCAACCACTCCGGCCACGACTGCTAGCCATCATGAACACCGTCACGGGATACGAGCAGTCACACCCTGGGAGAACGAGACCCACCTCGATTCTGATTCCAGGCGGTGTGGACAGTCCTCAGACGTCGTCTCCCGAAAAAAATGGGCCGCTCACGTGGGATTGTGACTCGGTGGTGAGCTGGATGAGATCCAACCCTTCGCTCGAGA
This sequence comes from Kuraishia borneana, assembly GCA_030569035.1. Taxonomy (NCBI): domain Eukaryota; kingdom Fungi; phylum Ascomycota; class Pichiomycetes; order Pichiales; family Pichiaceae; genus Kuraishia; species Kuraishia borneana. The sequence continues at coordinate 130,932 of JAJMJT010000011.1, forward strand.
AGCACTGTGATGCCTTCAGAGAGCACAATATTTGCGGAGTTGTGCTCCCGATGTTGGAATCGCAGCATTTAAAGGAGATGGGGATCGCCAATCTGGGCGAGCGCTTGAAAATCAAGAGAGAAATCAGTCATTTGGTGGCTCAGAGCGTGAGTCGCGGAGACACCCAGGCCTCGATCCTTTCCGACTCGTTCGCAGAGTTGCAAAGTGCCATGATCTCGGGCGATATCATCCAGGGCTTGTCTCGCAACGTGGCCAATCTGGCCAAGGCAAACAAGGTGGACCAGGACTACAAGAGGATGATGGACCAGTTCAACAAGCTGCGCGAGGAGATGTTGCCGATCTTCAAAGTGATCAAAGACACAAAGCCCCTGCCCACCCCGGAGGAGAGCCACTTCACTCCGGGTCCTTCTCCGACCGCTATGGAGCAGCATCCGCCTCTGAGCCGCCGCAACACCTCGTTCAGACGGTCGATGCAATCCCCCGTCTCTCCCGTGAGCGAAAACCGAGACATCCAGGCGCAGTTGCGTGCCAACACGGAGGATTCGTGCTACAAAGTCTTGCAGGCGGCGATGCGACGCCACAAATTGAACCCGGACGATTGGAATAAGTACGCCCTTGTGATCTGCTACGGCGACCAGGAACGGGTCCTCGGGTACCACGAGAAGCCCGTGCTGGTGATGAAGGAGCTCGGCGAGGTCGGTCGCAACGCAGCCATCATGTTGAGGCAGGTGGAGGACACGAGCATGGACGACGACGTACAGATTAGCGTTACTCCGGGTGGTAGATTATGATTAATAAGGTCTAAATTCTCTCTTTTCTCTCATCACTTTAACTCTTTCCTGGTCCTCCTTGAACTTGTTCAGCAGCTCGTTCATCTCCGTCTTCTTGCGCTCTCTGATCTGGAATCGGTAGAAATCGTGCTTCTCCTTGCTCTTCTTCTGGGGCAGGTCCTGAGCCGTTTGCAATCTGCCCATGATTCCGTTCTTGGTCTTACGGTGACGACCCACCACGAGCGTGAACCCATCCTCGTCCACCTGGCTCTTCATCATCTCGAGCTCGTCCAGGTCCGCCTGCTCCTTCTGTGCGAATTTGGCCATCTCTTCAGCCACAGTCACCTTCAGACTCTCCGTCTCGAGAACGTTGCTCTGGGCCAGCTGCTGGTACCTCTGCGAGCCCGTGCTGGCCAGTTGCCACGCTATCTGTTTGCGACCCAACTTTTTAATGTTTTTCAACGCCAAATCGCACGCATCCGAGTCCACAAACGTCACCACGGCCGTGTTCAACGGTAGCTTGAACGTCTGGCTCTCTGGCTTGATCTCCGACGTCAACAGCGTCAGGTCCACACTCTCCGTGGGCAACGTCACGTTCTCGACCAACGAGCCAAGACTAATCTGACTAATCAGTTTTTTCGCACTGTAAAGGTCAAACCCGATGGGCACGTTCACCACGAACAACGACCGGTTGGCCTCGTCCACGAGCGTCTCATCCTTCGCGGACGTCGAATGTCTCTTGATGTACACATAATGAGTCGCCTCGCCGGTCAACTCGTGCGAAACGTCTAGCGTAACCACGCTGTACTGGTTGGACATGGAAAATTTTATGCGGCGTGCGCAGAAGAGAGATGAGCTACACTGTCAAAGTTAGCGGTGTCGGTGCTACACGCTTATTCATATATACACTACGTCTCGTCCCTACCGACTCTCTGGGTCTCCTTCATCAACTCGTAGAGCTGACCCACCTGTTCTGGACTCATCTTATCGAGGTCCGCACTGGTCAGCCGGTACTCCCTCCACTGGCCGTTGCTGATCACCCCGAGATACCCCTGCCATTGCTGCAAGAACCCGACGATGTGCAACGGATTATCCGTCTTTTTGTGAGCTCTGAACTCGGCCCGCACGTAGGAATCGCCCAACGTTCTTTGCGGCCCGGGCAAAATTCGATGAGCCCTCAAAATCTCACGATACAACTTGAGCGGCGGCATCAGCGCGGGCACGTTCCGCTCCGGCCGGCGTGCCCGCACCATTAACGTTAGTGAGGGCTTCATGGTGAAGGTCCATCCCGGTGCACTTGCGTGGTGTGCGGGTGCGCGCCGGGTGCGCGGTCGTGCACCGGTCCCAAATAAAGTTTTTCAAAAAGACTCCAACCGGTTTCTTCATTCACCATGACTGTCCCCACAACTCCAGAAAACGTGATAAAGTTGGCGCCGGCGCCAGTGCCCGTGAAAAGTGCTTGGGGAGTGGCCAAACCGGCCAAAGCGGAAACCCCAAGTTTCGAACCGATCTCGGAAAACGGTGCCTCGACAAAGGCAAAAATCACCAATGGAAAGGAGAAATGGGTTCCTTTCAAAGCCGCCGTGGTCTTGCCGACTGCCACCAAGAAACAATCCAAATCGAAGCCCAAGAAGAAGGACAACAAGAAATCGAAACCTCAAAAGAAGAACGAAGAGGACAAAAAAATTGATGTCCACCCCAAAAAGTCCCGTCATAATCATACCAGCTCGTTCCAAGGGTTCAACAATCAAACTCCTGCATTCATTCCCAACGGTTTCGTGCCCATGCCCATCCCCGTGCCCATGCCTATCTTCGAAGACCCTCTTTTGATCCTGTCCAAACAGATCGATTACTACTTCTCCACTGAAAATTTGGTCAAGGACCTTTTCTTGAGAAGGCAGATGGATTCCGAGGGATTCATCCCCCTCTTGACCATCTCCAAGTTCCGTCGTGTCATCGTCCTCAGTGGTGGAGACTACCACATGGTGTTGGCTGCCCTCAACCTTTGTGAGAACGTTGAGGCCGTGGGAGAGTCTGACACCATCAAGTTGAGACCAAAGACCGGGTATGAAAAATGGGTGTTGAAAGAAGATGTAGCATCAAACCAAGCATAAAACAAGCACAAAATTTACATAAAGATCATCTCCTTTGACTTTCAATGACAAATTTTCTCAACTCGTACTTGTAATTCTCGTCAACGTCTCCCGGGAACCAGTTCTGCACTTTTCTCCGCCATTTGATCTCTTCAACGTTGAACGATCGTAGTTGTTCGCTCGTTAATCGGAGACAATCGTCCGCGTTCCAAACGCTCTTCGTACCAAAATCGTCCATGTCATCGATACCAGCAAAGGGGTCCACCGTTTCCGACATGTTGATCCATCTCATGTTTTGAGGGTCAAACTTCATGTCTCCCACCACCTGGACGTCCTTCGTGGAGGTGATTGTGTGCATCTCGGGGCGAATCGAGTCGAATTTCCGTAGATCGGTCTCGTTCCCCTCCCAACGTCTCAAGATTGGGTTATAATTCATCTTGTTGTGACTCGTGGCCATCGTGGGCTGGTTCATTTGTCTGATCAAGTGCAACTTGTTCTTGCGAGGCTTGATCGTCTCGTATTGAGGCTCTTGGAACCTCGCCAAACTCACCCGATGCCGTATCCTATTCTGGTTTTGCAACGTGATTGTGTCGTCGTAATCGTCATTAAACTGTGGGACCTCCAGCGTCCCCAATTGGCCATCCTCCGTCATCACCTGGTACTTGCGCGACGATTTCATGTCAAACAGAGACGCCCTGTGACCCAACTCGAAATTGGGCATGCTCTGTTTGGGCTTGAGCCGTTGCGGAGAGCTCAACCGGTACGAACTTTGGCTCGCTCTCAACCGTGGAGCCGACGCCTTCACCCGCAACCGCTGAGGCTCCAAAGTCTTGACTTTTTCGTTCGTGTCCCGGTAATAAAACACATCCCAGTCGTTATCCTCATCTGGCTCGTCCATCTCCAGCAACGCCCGTCTCTGGGCCTCCCGCTTCACCTGCTCAAACTTGACCATCAGATTCACGTCGTTATCAAATTCTAGCCCCTCGGCAAAATCAGTGATCTCCGTATCGGATTCGGCGAATTCTGACGCCGATCTCGACGGAGAACTCTGCGATAAATTGTCCACCGCGGGTTTCAACTGCGGCCCTCTGCTCAGTCTGTAGTCCAGATCCTCCTCTTCAAACTCTAAGTCGTCATCATCGACAAATCGAGCCAATTTGCGTTGGTTACTCTGTGAATCCATGGATTTGTTTACATGCGGCTCGCACTGGTAAATACATGCTGACCCGATCCCCTTGGCAGACCCGTCTTGATCATGTCAGATAACGTTTTGGATATGTTCTTTGACGAGCAATTTGTGCCTCATGCGTTCATTGATGGGTTACTGGGGCAGAAGAGTTTGGATTCCGTGAGATCTCTGCAACTTTTGCAGTCGAAATGCTCCAATCTGCTCGCACATCTCGATTACTACACGAACGAATTGAGTGGTAATTTGGAATCAAAGATCGGAGAGTTGCAAAACTCAGCGTCTGTGGTGTCGTACGCATATAAGAAGGACCAAAAAGCGGATTTGAACGGCGTCACGAGGCTGGAGTACTACCTCGATTCGCTTTCGTCATCGATCAAATCTGCCCATGAGGACTTGGAACAGGTTAACACGAAACTGGATGACGTTTCCAAAGGTTTAAAGACTACTTCGACTATGGACGACCTGACCAAGCTGGTCAAGGTACAACGAAACATGAACGCCGTGCTGACAGTGCTACAAACGGCTGATGCGATCGTCCACACGGCCACTTTGGTGGAGAACAGCTCTATTCGGGCCGCTCCAACGGGGGCCAACGAGTCGTCCTTACCCGTTTCGCTGGAGGGTTTTGTGTCGTCGTTAAACATTCTACAGGAGACTATAATGGAGGAATTTCAATCGGAGGAGGATTCTAATTTGCTGGATAAATGCGATTCAATGATCGAATTGCTCCCCATTTTCAAGAGTTTGATCCATTTCGGCACTCCATACGCCAACTTTGTCAAATTTTTGGAGACGGAAAGGGCCAAGTACATAAATAATTAAACTAAATCTATGATCTCCCTCTCCACACACGAATTAACCACACTCACAATGGACAGGAAACTGGCAAAGGCAACGTCCTCGTGGATCCCAACACCCCAAATCTCGCTATCTGCAACGGAACATTGGATGTATGCCACAGCTTGTGAATGCGAGTCTTTTCCCAGAGAATGCTCGTGGTATTTGCGCACGGTCATTGGGATTCCGATCGATTCCAGAGCGTTGGTAAAGGCTGAAATGGGTCCGTTTCCTTTTCCCTTTGCAGTTACAGTTTTCCCGGAAACCTCGAGAGAAACAGAGATTTGACGAACGTCGTGAGAGTTCGATTGCACGTAATCGAGCAAACGTAGATATTTATAATCATCCACGTGGTAGGTGGATTTGAACAGTTCCACAATCTCTTCGGCTCTCAGTTCCCTCTCCATCTTCTCAGTGGCTGATTGAACCACTTTGGAGAAATCAATTTGCAAGCCACGGGGCAGATCAAGTTCCAAATTACGTAGAATGATCCAGGATGCTCCTCCTTTGCCCGATTGCGAGTTGACTCTAATGATGGCCTCGTAAGTTCTACCAATGTCCTGAGGATCCAAGGGAAGGTAGGGCAATTTCCAAGGTTCATCTGGCGATTTTTCTCTGGCTTGGAACCCTTTCTTGATGGCATCCTGGTGAGAGCCACTAAAGGCACAAACCACCAATTGACCTCCATATGGAGCCCGAGGATGCACTGGGATCTTATTGCATCTCTCGACGATGTCTATAACGGAATTGATGTCTGAAAAATCGAGTTTGGGGTGCACTCCTTGAGTGTACAAGTTCAAAGCGAGGGTTACGAGGTCGACGTTTCCCGTTCTCTCACCGTTACCAAAGAGACAACCTTCGATCCGGTCCGCTCCAGCCATTTGGCCGAGTTCCGCTGCGGCAACGGCACACCCACGATCGTTATGAGGATGTAGAGAGATGCACACGGTGTCTCTGTTGGATATGTGGGTGGCAAAATACTCGATTTGGTCAGCGTAAACGTTCGGGGTGGACATCTCCACCGTGGCTGGCAAATTGAAGATGATTGGGTTGGAAACCGTGGGCTCCCAGGCCTCCTTCACCGCCTCACAAACTTGCAGGGCATAGTCGGGGTCCGTGTCGCTGAACGTTTCCGGAGAAAACTCAAACATCCAGTCCGTACAGCTTGGAGTGTCCTTGGTGAGTTCCTTGACCAATTTGGTGCAACTGACGGCCAACTCCAAAGATTCCTGTTGGGACATTCCGAAAACGACATTTCTGAAGCAATCGGAGGTGGCCAGGTAAATGTGGACCGTGGCTCTTTTCGCTCCTTGGAGAGATTCCACGGTTCTTCTAATCAGTTCCGGTCTGCACGGAGAGAGAACCTGGATGTAGACGTCATCGGGGGCGGTTTCCACGGCGAAACGGGTGAAATCGAAATCGACCTGCGAAGCCGAGGGGAACGCGACCTCGATTTCCTTGAAACCGAGATCGCAGAGCTTGTGGAAGTACTCCTTTTTCTCGTCAAACGTCATCGGGTCCGGTAGGGACTGGTTGCCGTCGCGAAGATCGGTGGATAACCATCTCGGGGGTTTCTCCAATGACTGGGAGGGCCATTGGCGATTAGGCAGATTAAATTTGGGGAACGGTTTGTATTTCGTTTGCGGATTGGCAAGCATAATGTGGAGAAGAAGCTGAGATGCGATGAGATGAGCCCGTGTGAGTCAGCCATGAAGGTCACGACACACTATTTGTAAGTACATGTGGCGTGATATATTAACTTAGAGGAGGATTGGATTCGATCACGGGGACCAAGAGGGCACAATATGATTTGGATGAGGGTTCAAAACTGAAGGATCTGGTCGTGTTGATCGGTAGCGGGCTCGATGACGAAATGTTCATTGAAAATGGCAGCGTTCGGCCCGGGATCATCGTGCTCATCAACGACACGGACTGGGAACTAGAGGGCCAGGAGGATTACCAGCTACAGAACGGGGACGAACTAACGTTTACATCAACACTCCACGGGGGTTAGTCTCAACTATACATTTTCTCAACCTCTCTCTGAATTTCCTCCAGTAGGGCTTTGTAATCGTTTCTCGCACGAATCATCTCCATTCGCAGGACCCTCACGGCAGCGACGTCGATATCGTTACGGGGATAGCCGTCGACAACCAGCGGCGAATCCATGTCTGCGTTGTTCTCCTGTAACTTGGCAATCAACGAATCCATATGCGATTCCAATTGGCGTTTCTGTTCGCTCAACTGCTGAAGTTTGTCCTTACTCATCAAGACAACCAGGCAAAGCCGCACTACGTGGAATTTGCATCTATGAATGTTATGTATTTGCGAGCCCTCCCAAGTAATTCTTTATGTACTCGAACGAAACGAGCGTCACTGCGGACGACGGAACCGTCCGGGTCAAATTTATGCCGAATCCCGAGTATAACCCTATAATCCCCTCGTTACGTAAGATCGATTTCAACGTCTGCAATAATTGTATTCCTTTCCCCGTCTTGTGGTTGTCGATCTGCATTCTTGTCCTCAGAATCTCGTGCGGGTACGTCACGCTGCTGGCAGCCACTTTGGAGGCGATGGACGCCGCCGCTAGCTGAATCAACGACTGGTCCCCGAATTGCCGTTTCAAGTTTTCGTACACGGGGAATTGAATCGCCACATGGGCAAGCCCCATGTATGAGGGAACCAGTCCCGAGTAGAACGACAGCAGACCCTCCTGTCTGTACATCTGTCTGATGGCATCCAAAGTGCCCGTGTACACCCTTCCGCCCATCCCGGGGCCGAACCGATCGTAGATTGTCTTGCCATTGCCCGTTTGCAACATGAGACGGGTCTTTAACACCCAGATTGGGTTCGTGAGGGTCGTCGACACGGCCCCCGCGCAGATGGCACTGCCACAATACACCAGATTCTCGTTGTTGAACCTTTGGCCGAATTTTTTCGCATTCTCGTAGACGGTAAAGTAGATCATCCAGGTCGGAAAATACCCCAAAACGATCGGGAAAAGGCCTCGGTACAGACCTCGCACCCCCTCCTCCTCCAGGATTGTGTTCAATGTGCCGTAAAGCCCCGCGTATCTCATTTTCTGGAAATTGACGTCATTGGGGAACTTCGACAAGTAGCTTCCCTGAGCCTGCAACCTCGTTTTGGCCACATCCAATGGACACACGGCCACTCCAGAGATGAATCCAGACATGGCTCCCGAGATCGGAACGATCTGTTCGTCACTCAAACGTCGTATCACCATGTCTGACCTCTTTGATACCCGATTTGTTACGCGCAAAGTGGCGGTCCCGATGGGCTCGGTACACGACTCCAAAAATTTCAACCCAAAACTTTTTTCTATGTCTCTGACCACTTTCCACGGCACGGAGAATTTCCGGCTGAGGTTGGTCCTGGCAACCTTGTCTGGTAAGCCAATCAAGATCGACAAGATCAGATCAAACGACGTCAACCCTGGTCTGAGAGACCACGAGGTCTCGTTCTTGAGACTACTGGAAGCTGTCACCAATGGCTCCACCATCGAAATTAGTTATACAGGTACCACCCTGGTGTATAGACCGGGTCTCATTGTGGGTGGCAAGCTGGTTCATTCGTGTGCTGCCCGCAGCGTTACCTACTTTATCGAGCCTATGCTGTATCTGGCCCCATTTTCCAAAAACAAATTCTCCATAGTTTTCAAAGGGCTCACCTCCCACAAGGACGATATTGGCATAGACGCCATACGATGGGGGTTTCTGCCCGTCCTGGAGAAGTTTGGAGTCCGTGAGTGTGCCATTCACACTTTGTCGAGAGGTGAGTTCCCTCAAGGTGGAGGAGAAGTGCATCTGATTGTCGATTCCAGAATCCCACAGCCTTTAACGTTGCACGTGTTGGAGCCAGTGAAAATATCCGAGGTGCGTGGAATCGCTTACAGCACTCGTGTCTCCCCCAGCATCGTTAATAGACTCACGGATTCTGCTAAATCTGTTCTGCGTCCCACCGGCTTGCCCATCAACATCACCTCAGACGTGTGGAGAGGTGACAAATCTGGAAAATCGCCCTCTTTTGGCATCTCGCTCTTCACAGAATCGAAATCTGGCTGGAGAATCTGCGTGGACCACCTGGGAGAGCCAGGAACCCCACCGGAGGACATTGCCAAAATGGCCTCGTTCAAACTACTGGAGGCCTTGGAATCGAGTGCTGTGGTTTCGAACAGACAATTGGCCCTCGTGTTCATCTACATGTGTATCGGTAAGGAGGACTTGGGGAGATTTATGGTGAACCCTGATCAAATCGATGAATCCACCATTGTGTTGCTGAGAGACATCAAATCGCTTCTGGGGAACGAATTTTTCTTTACTGAAACAGATGAAGGGTTGGTGGCTACTGTTAAGGGATTGGGATTTGTTAACGCGTCCAAAAAAATTGCATAATCATTTCAATGGCATGTCCTGTAGTTCATTAAAGCATCTTGTCAGGGCCTCCTGAGCCAAATCTCCGTACTTGACTTTCTCCACAAACCAATCCTGGAACGTTTCGCTGATCAAGTACTTGGTTTTCTGGAAGATTCTGTACTCAGAGACCACGCATTTCTTGATCAACATGATCTTGGTGAGCCATCCGCTCAACTCACTAGAAGACGTTTGCAAGATTTGCACCAACCGATCGATTTCGGAGCCCTTCACGTCGGCTTTGATCTTGATTTGGTTCAATCTCTCGTTGGCTCTCGTGATCTTGTTCAATAAAACGTGCAGTTCACGTTCACTGGTGCTTTTGAAGACAACCAATCTCTCAAACATCAACTTCAATGCAACGATGTAATCGTGAAATTTTTTGAAATTCTCCAACGTCTCACTGTTCATCGTGATCAACTCCTCATCCTTCATATGCTTTTGACTAAAAAAATAATTGGCCACCACCTTGAGTAGGTTATTGATAATGGTCAGGTTTTGTGACTCGTCAGAATCTGCAGACGTTGAAGTCCCAATAACGGCTCCCTTACGACGTGGGGGAAGCAGATTATCCATTCCGTAAATGTCTCCATCGACGCTGATGAACTCCTTCACAAATAAACCGAATCTGTGTTGGTCCATCGCCAGAGCAGCCTCTCTTCTCTCCAATCTTTCCACCAAAATGCACAGTTTACTCCAAGTTTCGCCGAATTTCGTCAATTGGGCATCGATGATCCCCAAATTCTCCATGAAATCCAATTCTTTGGGATTCTCAGGGTTCTCACTCCATATCTGAGTGATGTTGTTGATCACCGTGTTGGAATTGATCCTCTCCTCGTCCTCCTCGTCCTCCTCCTTGAGCACACGTTCCATGTTGAGTCTGAAACGAGAGGGCAGCTTGGTTCTCATGCCATTAAATTCGTCGGAATAATCGATCGATGCAAACTTCTTCCAATTGGTGAAATCGTTGGGGACGGTCAAAAACATTAAAACCAAATTCTCCCTACTCAACACCGGATGTCTCATGATCTGATTGAGAAACCTCTGTAAACCTCTTCGCCTCTTTTGCAAAAAAATGGAATCACTCGATGAAGTGCCTACTGCAGTTAGTTCGTTCCTAGATCGTGCAACTTACTCGTGAATTTTTTGGGTGGGAGATCAGGGACGATTCTGAATGGATATTTCTGCCATAGAACCTCTAATAACCACACGAAATCGCTGTAACGTCTCACCACTTTGATCTCTCCACGTTCCTGTTGTGCCTGGTACTCCCTGGGCACCTTGGCGTTATGCGTAATCAGATAATTGATGTGTTTAAACACTAGACCCTCCTTCTCCGGGATCTCCTTCACCTTGACAAGCGTCTTGTCTGGGTTGTTATGGTAGCTCAATGGGTTGAAGGTAGGCTCCTCGTTCCACTCCACCTCGGCCTCTTGCACCGGTGACTCGGGAACGGAAACTGGCGATTTGGGAGGTTCAATTTCCGGTTCTGTTACCCCAAGGGGATCATCATTCACCCTTAAATCTCCAAAACTGTCCGCCATTGCGGGAGTCTCATCGTAGGACATCCACGCTCGACTCCCCCGCGGTGATTGATGATCCACAGCCCATGGATCCTCCAGAGTATCGTTGAATACGTTGGCCATGTTGTGACGTGTGCGATTGGGGCTTTTGAATGTGTTGGTTGATGTACGACCTTCTATTCCGGATTTGAGTATGTCACTACCCCCTAAGAATGCAGTCACTTGGAATTTGGGATGCTTGGGAACGACTGCGTAAATTGTGGAACCCCCCGAAGAAGGTCGTGCATGTACCGGACACACCCATCTAGTAATTTTCAATCGTCAGCTTTACACTATAACACAATGACTGAAGTTCTTGTTTTGAGAGGTACCCTTGAGGGTAAGTTGAGAAAATTATACACAGACTAACTCAGGTCACAACGGATGGGTCACTCGTTTGGTTACCACCCCAAGTAACCCAGATCTTTTGCTTTCTGCTTCCAGAGACAAGACTTTGATCACCTGGCAATTGACCCGTGACGAGCAATCGTACGGTTACCCAAAGAGAGCTTTGAAGGGACACTCTCACATCGTTTCCGATGCCGTTATCTCCCCAGATGGAGCCTTTGCCATCTCCTCGTCTTGGGACAAGACTTTGCGTTTGTGGAAGCTTGAGACCGGTGAGTCCATGTCCAGATTCGTTGGACACGAGGGTGACGTCTTGTCTGTCTCGATCTCTGCCAACTCCAGACACATCATCTCTGGTTCCAGAGACAAGACCGTCAAGGTCTGGAACACCGTTGGAGAGTGTGTGCACACTCTTCAATCTCACAACGATTGGGTTTCCACCGTCAAGTTTTTCCCAGAGGACTCCATGAGCTTCTTGTCCGTTGGTTGGGACAAGGTTGTCAAGGTAAGTTTTTTTTAGTCCGTGTGATGTTACCAATATTTGCTACTTCAGACCTTTGGGAATGAGACATAAAATATCACCAAGATCTCTGATGGACTCCTTTGAGAGAATGATTACTAACTTAGCAATGGGATTTGAGCACTTTGTCCGTCGCCGCTGACTACGTCGGTCACAACGGTTACGTTAGCACCGTCACCATCGCCCCAGATGCCACTTTGTGTGCCTCTGGTGGTAAAGATGGTATCATCGTTTGGGACCTTGACAACAAGAAGGTTTTGTTCACTTTGCCATCCGGTGACGCCGTGCATGACCTTGCCTTCTCTCCAAACAGATACTGGCTTTGTGCCGCCACCTCCTCCTCTATCAAGGTGTACAACTTGCAATCTCAAACTTTGATGGATGAGCTTAAGCCAGAGGTTTCCGCCACCGGAAAGGAGCCAGAGTGTATTTCTCTCACCTGGTCCGCCGATGGTCAAAGCTTGTTCTCCGGTTACACCGACAACTTGATCCGTGTCTGGCAAGTGATGACCTCTAGTTAGATTAACTAATTTGATTATTAGACTTGTAGATGGAAAGCCCCCATCCCGCCCCCCAGTCGTGCATGCACCGTCACCTATACAATCATCAGATTTTCTCTTGCTACCATGTCTCACACGGTGCAACCAAGACCTTCCACTTATTCGTTGGCAACGCATGCGAGTCATGGTGCGGGATTCAGAAGAACGTCCCGTGCCTGTCTCAATTGCAACTGCAGTCCCGGGTTGCTGTCCCGTTCCGGTAGAATGAGCTCCACTTTAAACAAGAGAATGTCCCTTAGCCGTACGGCCAGCTCTCCGGGATCCCCCGGGAGGTTGACGAGGGCCTCCAGTATCATCGATAACCCCTGTGCGGAGGAGGAGAAGGAGATTAACACGTCCAGACGCTTGGAGGCGTTGAGGAGACAAATGGTTGCTGAAGGGCTAGCCGTCTACATTATCCCCAGCGAGGACGCTCATCAGAGCGAGTACACCTCTGCCGTCGACCAACGTCGCAGTTTCATCTCTGGTTTCAGCGGCAGTGCCGGTGTCGCGGTGGTGACCCGGGATTTGACCTGCATGAACTCGACCCCGGAAGGGCTGTCTGTGCTCTCCACCGATGGCCGCTACTTCACCCAGGCTTCCGAGGAGCTCGACTTCAACTGGACGCTGTTGAGAGAGGGTGTGTTGGAGGACCCAACCTGGCAAGAATGGACTGCCAACCACGCCGTCCAGATGGCTCAGGACTCTGGCATGGATGTCAAGATCGGTGTGGACCCTCAATTGATCACTTTCGAGGCTGTCAAGCACTTTGAGACGTTACTGGCCAAGAAAATCGCAGACGCCAAGTCAAAGGAGCCTCTCAAAGTTTCGCTAAAGCCAGTGGAGAGAAACCTGATCGACTCAATCTGGTCCAAATTTGAGCCTGTTCAACAACGTCAATACGCACCCGTGAGAGTCATCGACTCCGATGTCTCCGTGGGGGAGAAGTTGGCAAAACTCCAGTCCAGCATGGTTGCAGACCATCTGTTAATCTCAGCATTGGACGAGATTGCCTGGCTCACTAATATGAGAGGCTCGGACATCGAGTACAACCCTGTCTTCTACGGCTATGCGCTCGTCTCAAAATCTCCAGAGATCCAGCTGTTTGTTCCTGAACGTTCCAGATTCGAGATGTTTTCTCAATACCTCGAGGCAAACAAGATCACGATTCACGATTACAAAGAGTTCCCTGAAGCGTTGGCCAAGTTGGAGGGAACCGTTTGCCTACCTACAAACGCCTCGTGGGCCGTGGCTTTGAAACTGGACTCCTTTGACATTGTGCACTCCCCCGTTGACGTTCTCAAATCTGTGAAATCGCCAAAGGAACTGGAAGGAGCCAAGAAGGCACACATCAAGGACTCGGTTGTGTTGGCCAAATTTTTCGCATGGTTGGAGAGAGAACTCGTTACGAACGGAGAACTCGTCGATGAATTGGAAGCCGACCTCAAGATTTCGGAATTACGCAAGGAACAGGCCAACTACGTGGGGCCATCTTTTGAGACCATCAGTGCCACGGGGGCCAACGCTGCCGTGATCCACTACTCACCCAGAAGAACCATGATCAACCCAGCCAAGATCTACTTGGTCGACACGGGTGCTCAATACCTCGAGGGAACCACCGATACCTCCAGAACGGTTCATTTCGGAGAGCCAACTCCACAGGAAGTGGACGCGTACACGTTGGTTCTGAAGGGTCACATTGCTCTGGCAAAGGCCAAGTTCCCCAAGGGCACCAAGGGAGTGATGTTGGATTCTTTGGCAAGACAGCATCTGTGGGCAAACGGAATGGATTATCCTCATTCGACTGGACACGGGATCGGGTCGTTTTTGAACGTTCACGAGGGCCCCGTTGGGATCGGTTCCAGGATTGCCAGCCATGCCAAATTTGGACTAGAGGCAGGCAATCTGTTATCGAACGAGCCTGGTTACTATAAACAGGGAGAATTCGGAGTGAGAATCGAAAGTGTGATGGCTGTCAAGGAGAACGAGGACAAGTTCTTGGAATTTGATACGCTGACGTTGGTTCCATTCTGCCGTAAGTTGATCAACACCAAGTTGCTCAGCTTCGAGGAGAAGTTCTGGATTAACGAATATCACAAGAAGGTTTGGGAAACGATTGCTCCACTGTTGGACAGAAAGAGTGTGGAGATCAACTGGCTCAAGAGGGAAACCACATGTTTATAATTTTATCGATGATTCTACAATTTGTACGTTTAAATTATGCTAGTTGTCTACAACTTTTGCATAGCAGTAACATCAGTGGATTGGACGTGGTCCTCGTCCTCTTGGATCAAGTTCTCAAGCTCCTCGAGGGAAACCTTGTCGTCCTCAACGACCAAGTTGATTTGAAGCTTCTTGATACCGAAACCAACTGGGACCCAGGTGGAGGCACCCCAGACGAGACCGTCCATTTCGATGGACTTGACGTTGGCCAACAACTCGTCGAGGTCGGTCTCGTCATCCCATGGCTTCACTTCGAGAGTAACGATGGACTTGGCAGCTGGCTTTGGACCCTTGGAGGCCTTCTTAGCAGCGTACTCGGCCAATCTCTCTTGCTTGAGCTTCTCGGCAGCCTCGTCAACTTCGTCGTCGTCAGATCCAAAGAGGTCAACGTCGTCATCGTCCTCCTCCTCAGCGGCAGCGGCGGCTGGGGCCTCACCAGCTGGCAAAGATTCGAATTCAGCGGTGAAAGAGGCAATGTGGTTGAACCATCTGGCAAAGTCTGGGAATTGGGCTTGGAAGGCCTTGTAAGCGGCAACGTCAGCTTGGGTGGCCTCGGTACTAAGTTAGCAACTAAAGATCTTGGAAACAGAAGCCCTCAGAGTTATACTTGTGTTGATGCTCATATCACGGGTCTTGAGGCCGCATCGAAAACATGGACCAAGTTGAGTCATCATCAGGCTGAAAAAAGGAGGACGTACCCAGAGATGTAAGACTTATCAGCCAAGAAAGCGTTCAAAGCAGTCAAAGTGTCGAGCTTGGAGAAATCGGAGTAAGACATGTTGATGAGGGTGAATGAGCGTTGGTGAAAATTTTAGGGCGTGTACATCTGGGCACACGGTAGATGTGAGTCTGTTCCTTGACCAACAACTCTCCCACTCCAACAACAACATGGCCATAGAACGTCCCTTATTCCCGCAAGCGTTGGCGACAACGTTTGCGAGCAGGTTGCGTGCCGAGAACAGTGCGTTGTTCATCTCCGCTGTCCCCGCGAGAGCGACAAAGCGTCAGCACACCGCCATAAACTACGCAGAGTTTGAACGTGAGGACATTGAGGACGACGAGGACAAGGACGAAAACTATAATGAGGAGGAGAACTTCCATCCGACGATCAATCTGACGAATTTCCAAGGCAAAGAGGCCCCCAAGACGAGACCAATGGTGTTTACAGAGCAGGAACTCAAGTACAACGCGTCGTTACCGGAGGTGATGATCCCCGTCAAGGTGAGTCTGGACTACAACTCAAACAAGATCACAGATACGTTTATGTGGAACGCCAATGAGTCGTTGATTAGTCCGGAACAGTTTGCCGCCGTGTTCTGTCAGGACCTGGAGTTGCCCCCATCGTACCAGACCCAGGTGGTGTCCACCATTAACCAGCACGTTGAGGAGTATAGAGCGATTTCCGCGACTCCGTTGGACTCGTCAGGGTTGCACATCGTGGTGCATTTATCTGTGGGTGTGGATCGCGAGTTGTATGAGGATAATTTCGAGTGGGACCTGATGAACCAGGACTTTACTCCGGAGCAGTTTGCCACAAACGTGGTAGCAGACATGGGGTTGGCGCTCGAATTCCGTCCTGCCATCGCCCATGCGTTGCACGAAACGCTGTTGAAGATGAAGAGAGAATTTTTGGAGAACCCACAGTTGGCTCTGTGGCAATTGCAAGATTTGCCCAAGCAGAACGGAGCGTACCAGTCGAGTCGGGCCAGCCAAATGGATTTCGATCTGCAAGGATTGAGGTTCGACATCAAGGATCTGGGCAAGGAATGGTCGCCCACCATCGAGACGTTGTCGCAATGGGAGATCGAAAAGAGAGAAATCGAAAGAGAGAGAAACATTAGAAGATTAAAGAGAGAAAGTATGAGGGTGGGAGAAGATCTGGGTAGCAAGAGAAGAATGTACAGAAGGAGGTACGATGAGTTGGAAGGTACGATGAAACCTTTGTGATTGTATAATATTATCTTTCCAAATTGATGGCACTTCCGAATCTCGCGTAAAGTTGTCTTTTCAACTCTTCCAGTCTGGACCCCAACTGTTCGTTGGTGGACTCCAGCTCCTGGATCTTATCGTCGATGATGGCCGTGTCGCGTTCCAGCATCTCCACGGCCTTTTCCTGTCTCACCAGCGCAAACGCGTCGCCAACTTTGTAGTTTAGTAGCTCGTCCTCGTCCACCAGTTCGATTTCCATGGCGACGTCATCGAGGTATTCCTTCTCCGTCAGCTGATTCTTGAGGGCTTCCTCCACGGAGTCCTTGCGGGAGATCAGCTTGGAGAACTCGTTGATCCGCTGCTGGTCCTCCCAGGACACCTCTGTGTTGTTCTGTTGACCCGAGGGAAGTAGTTCCATGGTTGAAAGACAGAGAGCTCATCGCATCGAGGCCTCGACGTGAGCCTCATCCCACGCGTTCACCATGCCCTCGTCCTCCACGATTGTGTCAGACTATCTGCTGGGTCGGTCTGCGTTGGAACAAGCTGTTCCGCCCAAGAGATTCCGTGCCATTTATTCGAAATTGGACAAGCGCACGCCGCACGAGAAGCAAATCTACACGAAGTTACGTGACCAACACGAAGCGAACCTCAAAACCGTTGGCGATTCCGTGCGGAAATTCGACGTGGACGTTGACGTGGACGAGGTACAGACATCTGCGGAGACCATCGACAGTCTCGTGGAGCAGATGGCCAAATTGGAGCAGTCCATCGATGCCATGGTGGACAACCTCGAACTGGAGATTACCCAAAAATTGATGGATATGAGGGCCCTGGTCGACGCAATCCCCACGTCTACGAACGAATTGGAGGATGAGATCAATGAGACTACAAAAGAACTTAAAGAAATCGAACAGAAATTGACCAGTTAATCATATGAACACATCGTCCAAGACGTCCACCCCAAACGTTTCAAGACTCTTCCACGCCTCGAATTTCCAGTTCAAAGTCAATTCCCTGTGAATGCAATAGCCCATACCACTGTCTGGATCTATGCCTCCAGTGGTTTTGCTGGGTCTTATGTAGAACAGATTGGACACCCGTGAATGAACAAGAGCCATCGAACACATCGTGCAAGGTTCGTGGGTCATGTAAACGTCGAATCCAAAACAGAGATACGTCTCTGCGGTGGTGGTTTGCGTCTCTGTGGTGGTTTGACGTCTTTGTAACTCGTTGTCTGCGATCTGTTGGATGGCTCTCATTACGGGATGATCCAGCACGTTTTCTCGGTCGTCTTGAACGACTACCGTTTGGTCTCCATTGGTCATCATCGTCACTGGTTTCCCGCTTTGTTTCGACAATTCCGCTATATATTTCAAATTTTTACGAGCCGCTTCGATATCCACACGTAGTTCGTTCAACTCCTGTACCAGCGGGTTCCCCTTCCACGAGATGGGCCAATATTGGCTCAATTTCAGACTTTTCTCTTTGGTGGCCGGATAGAACTTCGGCACCTTTGTCTTTTCAAGATTTTCGAAAAATGGAGAAACCAGTTCCATAGCCACTTCGCAGCTACACACCAAACATTGCAAACCGGTTTCCGTCTTGCGAAACCGTTTTAAATGTTTCAAATCGACTGGATCCTCCAGACTCTTTATCGTCTTTATAGCCTCTGTGGTCTTCTGAGGCTCCACCATACACACCCAGGCATCGCATAACTCGGTGATTTCCGCATTTACTCTCCGCACATTCCTCAAAAACCCATCAAACACAAGGGTCTCGTAATCTATCATGTGGAAAATCGAGTGAGGCTCAACTCATCTACAGGTCGTGTACGAGGGGGAATCAGATAAAGAGAGCTATACCCAAAAGAATGGCATAATTGCGCCAGGACGGAGTCAGGGAAAACGCTGAGGAGTCGGTGTCGAGATCCTGGTCTCCATCGGTGAGTCCATCCATGGTGAAATTGACCCCGGGAGTGTCCGTGTCGTTCTGTCCATTCCAACAGTACCGATCGAAACAACGTTGACACTGATCTCCCAATTCACCTCCGTCTCTTTCGCGTTGACGTTGCGTGATGGCGCATCCGAGACATGCCCTCCATTCGTCGTCGAGAGTCAGGTTGAGTCTGGAGGCCACCTCGAACCCGTTCTGGATCATGCTGTTCCGTTCCTCCTCCTCGTACGACATCTGGAACGTGGATGTGTTCGATTGGTAGCTGAACGGTCTGTTGGCAATGTAGACCACGAGTGGGGGCACCGAATCCGCGCCCGATTCGCTCATCACGTCCTCCAGATCCGAGGCATAACACCCGAAGAACGTTGGTCTGGCCGTCAAATTCGCAGCTCTGAAGGTGTTCATGTCTGGCACTGGCGGGAACGCAGTGCCAAACCCTTGCGGAGTGAATTGTCTTCTGTAAGTGTAGACGAGCGAGGTCCCGTTGGGCCAGGACTCGTCTGTGTCGGCCGAGTTGTCAAAGGCAAAGATCACATCGACGTCTCTCGCTGGCTGAATTAACGGGTGCAACGGCACATTTTGTAGATCCTCACCTCCATCAACGAGGAACAACGTATCGTTCGTGACGATGGTCTCCACGTCTGCGAATTCGGATCCGTAGAACGGATTTGGCTGGTAGACGGCAATGTCGTTTTCGTCCGCACTGAGATCCGCCAGAAAGCCCTCGATGACGTCGTAGATGATCCCGGAGATCGACGTGCTGTTCAACTGCAACAGAAACTGGTTAAACAACGACGAAGAGGTACCCAGAATGAACCCTGTGTTCTCGAATCCACCCACACACGAGTCGTTGGGGATTCCGTTGGTCACGTTGGTGCCCAGATACATGATATCTGTGAAAGAGTTGAGCGAGGGATCCCAGGATCCCATTTCGAACGGGTTGAACTCGAAAACCGTCGAGTTCTCACTGATGATGTACGTGCCCGGCGTTCTACCGTTGGCCACCACCATGGGAAACGGCATCTGATGGCTCTGGAACACGTCTGCGCTCCGCAAAGTCGAAAACGTGAGACCGTCTCCACCATCGGAGTAATTGGTGAAGAACTGGTACGAAAGAGATCTGGCCCAGATATCGGTGAGCGAGATCTCGAATCCAGCATCCTCCTTGTCGTTCAATGAGTCGTTAATGTCGTCGTATCTGCCCAATGTCTCGAAGATGTTGAGGCCTCCGGGAGTGACGATCGAATCCTCCAGGTCCCACAGCCCATTCCCGTCCACGATCTCCTGCACGGAAGTCCAGTTATTCCAGGCCAAAGTGCCCACCATCCAATTTCCGCCGGACAATCCGGAAACGTACGTGGCTGACTCCAACAGCCCACCCAATCCGGATTCCCAGGCCCCGTTGGTACGGTTATCCAGGGCCGAGATCTGGCCCGCTCCACACAGCATGGCTCTGTAGCCACCTCCGCTGAACGCCAGGGCCACGTTAATGGACCTGTTCAACGCGCCGAGGAAGTCGTCCGTGTCGAAATCGGTCATGTTAGCATGTCTCAACCACGCTCCGAGGGCCTCGTCGGTGTTGGAATGCCTTCCACGGACCCAGTCGGCTTCCCAATCGCTTATTCCCGAGGCCTCGCGGATGAGACCCGTTTCCGAGGTTGTGTTGGGGCATTGCAATTCGCCAGGAGCATACGAATCCGTTGGCGACCACGCAATCGCGACAGATGCCAGAAATGGTAGAAAAATCATGGCGAAGTTTAGCGGAAAGTGAAATTAGAGGCGCGGGTGCCTTACGTCATTGCTTATGTCATACGGTAGGCCAAGCCTTCCCGTTTTTTTCGAAAAGAGACGATTGATGGTCCCAAAGGGGTTGCAAATTAGCTCCTTTGCGACCCTATTCGCACGAAAACGCGTAAACGGTATTTTTAGAATCTTGAGTCTTTCCCTTCTGGGAAAGCCCGCGCCGCACCTAGGCATCACACGCAGCGGGGGTCAACGTTTCACAACTAAACCGCCTGTGTGATGAAGCCGGTAGAGTCGTTTGCACCACGGACTCTGAAGAGACGCAACCTGAAGCACTTGACGCTGGACACGCCGAAATGCGAACCTCTCGGGGATCTGAAGTTACGGGATCCCGATCGCAAGGCTTCCACGGACGAATTGATCTCCAGACTCGAGAACTTGGAGCTGGGACTCGAATGGCAGATGGCGATGCGCGCCGAGGATCTGGTCACGTTGAAGAAACTCGGCGCGGGAAACTCGGGCACGGTGTCCAAAGTGCTGCACATCCCCACCAAGAAGGTGATGGCACGTAAGGTGATACACATAGAGAGTAAAGAGATGGTTCATTCGCAGATGGTGCGTGAACTGCGGATCCTCCACGACTGCCATTCGCCGTTCATCATCGGCTTCTACGGTGCCTACATAGATAATTCGGATGTGGTGATATGTATGGAGTACTCCGACTGTCGATCGCTCGATTCAATCCTCAAACTAGTGGGGCCCTTCCCGGAGCTGGTGTTGAAACACGTGGCCTGGAGCGTCCTGAAAGGTCTGAATTACCTGTACGATGCCCACAGAATCATCCACAGGGACGTCAAGCCTTCCAATGTGCTCATGGACTCGAAAGGGTCCCTCAAGCTTTGCGATTTTGGAGTGAGCAGAGAACTCATAAACTCGCTAGCGGACACGTTTGTCGGTACCAGCACGTACATGTCCCCGGAGAGGATCCAGGGAGGCGTGTACTCCGTCAAGGGAGACGTGTGGTCCTTGGGACTCATGATGGTGGAATTAGCCACGGGCAAGTTTCCCTTTGGTGACAACTCCAATAGGGCTCCCAACTCGATTTTGGATTTGTTACAGAGAATTGTCAACGAGAAACCACCGAGTCTCAAACCTCGTGATGGCATCTCTGTGGAGTTGTGTGATTTTGTGGACCAATGTCTAAAGAAAGAGGAGGAAAGAGGTGACCCCCATCAACTTTTAAACCATCCATTTCTACAAGATTTCGATGGATCGGCTCCGGAAATTAAAAAATGGGCCAAGAACGTACGCAGATTACAGAAGGGAAAGGCATTAAAGTAAATAGAATCGTTATTCATCCAAATAGTAGAATTCCCGGTGTTTCGTCGTATGTCTCAAAACGTCAGCTGCCAAATACAAACTACCAAAAACAACAACGGTTCCAGACGCGTTGTGGATGGCATCGATTGGGTTCTCTATGATTTCAATATTTCCAGTGTATTTCAAAAGCTGCTGCCTCGTCAATTCGGGATCGTTATGTCTAACCCATGGCATTCCATCAACTGGAGAAAACGTGGTGATTGTGACGTGATCTTCGGGCCTGATCAAGGGCTCAAAGATCGCATCTAGTTTCTTACCCTCCGTAGATGCAAACACAAAGCTAATTGGCCCTCTCATCGTGTCTACAACTTTTGCCAGCTCCAAAGCGGCGTTGCCATTATGGGCTCCATCCAACAAGATGGGAATCCCGTCGAAATCTAATCGCTGGAGTCTTCCAGGCCACACAGTAGTGGCTAGTCCCTCTGTTACTGTCTCTTGATCCACAACGAAAACATCTTTGAGGCTCTCCAAAACTTTTGTAGCCACGCCAGCGTTGGCTCCACTAAAAGTCTCTCCAATAGACTCTGCCAGAACCAATTGAGTGTCGTTTTCCTCCGCTATTTCTCTCAAAACTGACAACACCTCATCGCTGTTGGTGCTGTCCACTACACAAGGTACTCCCTTCTTGATTATGCCGCCTTTTTGGGCCGCTATCTCAGCCAACGTGGATCCCAATAATCCTTCGTGATCCATGGCCACTTTAGTGATGGCCGTACACACCACCCCGGGTGGTTCCAGCACATTCGTGGCATCCAGTCGACCACCCACGCCAACCTCTACCACAGCCACATCCACTTTGGCCATCCTGAAGATCTCAAAAGCCGTGCAAGTCAACATTTCAAACTCTGTGGCTTGCACGTCATGCTGAGCACTCAGACTAGAAACTCTCGACTCCACCCTCGTAAACGTGTTTGGATCGATCGGCTTGTCGTCAATAAACACGCTATCGTGTCTATACAAGGTGTGCGGAGACGTGAATCTACCGACCTTGAGTTGGCTCAAAGTCAGAATGTGCGACAAATACGACACCACAGACCCCTTCCCGTTCGTTCCAGCGACGTGTATGGACTTGAACGTTGTCTGAGGGTTCGACATCAACCTCAATAGCCGTTGTACTCGATGCAATGCCAAATCAATCATGGTCTTGCAAAGCCGCATCAAAACCGATCTGGAAAATACTTGTGTCTGGTCGTGTCCCAACCGGGTCGCATGTTATGTTTCCATGGCATCTGTGTTTACAGTTAGCCGCCTGTCCCAAACCATTCGCTTAACGGGACTTGCTATGGAACGGATTCGCAACGACGAAAACGTGGCTGTCTCTAGGAAGGACAGAGATGTTGTCACGGGAGTGAGGAGGCCTTTGGCGGAGAAAAGCGTCAACAGGGTCCATGTCTCCGCTTCTGGGTCGAAAAATTCCAATGTGGAAAAAGCCTCAGAATCGTCGTCCAGGCCACAGACGGCGTCGAGTGAGTCTGAGTCGGTGACGCCGTTGTCGCCGATCTGGGACAAACAAATCTATAACGAGATCAATAACGTTCTCCGTGAATTCCAACGCAAAACGGTTGACGTTGACGATGAGGACAATTATGACGTTACCATGGTTGTGGAATACGCTCCGGAGATCTTTGGTTACATGCATGAGCTGGAAATGAAACTAGCACCAAACCCTCGTTACATGGAAGAGCAAGATGAATTGACGTGGGAGGCAAGAGCCACTTTAGTCAATTGGCTTGTTCAAGTGCATGAACGTTTCAAGTTATTGCCTGAGACGTTGTATCTAACGGTCAATTGCATTGATCGATTCTTAAGCAAGAGGATGGTTTCAATATCAAGATTCCAATTGGTTGGAGCCGTGGCTCTTTTCTTAGCAGCTAAATATGAGGAGATTAATTGTCCAAGCGTTAAGGACATTGCCTACATGGTGAGCCATCAATTTTCCGTCGAGGACATTCTCAAAGCTGAAACATTTATGATTGACATTCTCGAATTCGAGATGGGTTGGCCAGGTCCCATGTCATTCTTGAGAAGAGCATCCAAGGCAGACGATTACGATAATGAAGTGAGAACTCTGGCGAAATATTTCCTGGAGATCTGTATCATGGATGCCAGATTCGTTGCCAGTGAACCCAGTTGGTTAGCCAGTGGTGCCCATTTCCTCAGCAGAAGGTTATTGGAAAGAGGAGAATGGACTTCCTCGCACGTTTTTTATTCGGGTTACACAGTGAGACAACTACTGCCTCTCGCGAGAGAGATGTTGAAAGCTTGCAAAAATCCAAGGAAACATCACCCTTCCATCTTTGATAAATACAGAGAGAAAAAGTACTTCAGAAGTGCAGATTACGTTCAAGAATGGATTTCACAGATGGGTACTGACATTTAACCATATCATTTTTATTTCTAATGCGACTATTTCCATCAATTTCTCTTGGAACATGACCTGCGGTGCAGATTAACATTCATTACATGACAATTGTAGTTTAAGATCATAATGTATAGGTTCGTATGTATATCTAATCAAAGAGTGTTTCCCAAGTAAACTCCGGGGCCAAAGGTACCAGAACTTTGTCGCTTGTATTATGGAGTTTACCCTCATTAGCCATTTCAACGGCATCGTAGACTTTCTGGGACATGTAACTGGAAGGATGCCACATCAAGGATCTAACTTTCCCGAAAAGTTCTAACGCCAATTGAAATGTGAGGTTTAAGGGAGATTGTGGAGCCGGTTTGGATCCGCTTCTAGGCTGTGAAGGTACATGACATTGCAATTGGTCATCGATCGCACCTTTGGCAAACATGTGGGCCAAAAAATAGGCTGCAAAGGAGAACATGAACCAATAGGGGTCATGAATGTATTTGAAACTGGAGATCGTTTCAGGATCTTGGAAGATGTTCAACAGCTCCACCGACGCCTGGACGCAGTGGTGGAGATAATTAGCGGTCTGAACCTTGTGTTGAGCATCTTCCTTGAAGATGGGACAGGTGTTGAACAACAGTCTCAACCAACGCGAATACGCCAAGGTTAGCTTCGAATTTTGAAGAGTCTGATCCCAACGGGAATAGTAACCGTCTAGTAGAAAGTTGAGATAATCAGCCATTGCGTCGTCAATGACTGTCAAAGTCTTTGAGCCGCGCAAGGCTGCTTGAATTATTGGCACTAGGTCTGCGGAAGCTGCCGTTTTCTTGTTTTCCTCTGATTTGAGATGGTGACCAGCCATGGGGATGTACGGATCTGCGTCCAAAGTAATGGGTAACTTGAAAGTGATCATGACGATATGATCAAAGGAGATCAATTCGCATAATAGTTTCAAATGACGTAGATCCAATGACGTTGGAACTGTTTGAGACGAGAAGACGGCATTGACTTTCGTCTCGAGTCCATATAGTTTCATGGCCCGTGTTGCGAATCCGAAAACGTTGAACATGGCGGGGATACCGTACGCAACACTGGGCCGTTTGAAAGGCTTGAAAGGCGTGTAGTGAACGTAGATGAGCAGCGATTCGATCAATTCCAAAGACATTTGTTGGATTGTTCCACTAACCAGAAGCCTCGACATGAAGTAAGAGGCCATTAGGGTCAATTGACCGTATTTAGGATGTAAAACCGGTTTCATGGGCTGCGACCAGATCCGTGCGGCGATCGTGCATACAATGACAAAGAGTAAGGTTGATGAAGCCCGCAAATCGGCCACTGAACTGTAATACGCCTTGCTTAACACTGGAGTCATATCGTGATACCGTTCGAAGTAGACTTTTCCAAGTTCGTTGGCTTCAGTCTCTGTCAACAACCCAAGGGTGACAGGGTCGTAATTCCATGAGTTATCGGGCAACTCTCGAAACAGCTCCATCAAAAATTGCAGTTGTTTAGCCTCCCCTGCGCTGGTGACCATACTGGAAACGGCAGCTTGTGGTTTGCGCTCAACCAGACCTCGCTCAATTTGCTCAAGTCTAGAACTCATCTTGGCGAAATGGGAGTTCATGACATCTAAAACTACAGATTGAACCTCGTCGTCATACACACAATCAGCTCCCAACTGTTTACATCTCGTACATGGATCGTTCAGATCACATTTCTGCTTCCGCCGCCTGCACGACTCACAAGCCTTCCGCTTAGTTGACATGATTGGGGGTTTAAGTGCAAAATACAAAATTATGAGATGACGCAACACTGTGGATCCGGGGATTGCCCCAATAGGGGTTCATGCGAGTTCTCGACTTTGTTGATGATTCTCGTTAATAAAATAAATTTCGATTGATACTTACTGTAGAGATCTTGTGGAGGCCGGTAAACGGTCTCTTGCCAATTCTTCTCTTAAACGAGAATTGAATTGAGATATCCTCTGCAATTTCAATGATTTGATCTTTTCTGTAGGCATTATGTTTTGTAAAGGCTGTTTGATAGTTTAAATAGTGTTTGGGAAAGTGCCCCATTTGGAAGTCATTTTGATGAGAAAATGGATTTTTCCAAGAAAGTGGAGAATTCGAGATGGATAATCTCAATTTTTCAAAAATCTGATTTTGCAATATGTCATTCCATGGGTGAAGCAATTTTTGATTGTACAAATAAAAAATGTATAAATTAAACTAAATTCTAAAATTAGTGCGACGAAACAATAGCTCTAGATTTCCAACCTTATTCCGATCCGTGAATTCCGTCACTCTCGGCTGCATCGACTGCGCCATTTTCTCCGCAAAGCCCAACGGCCACGATTCCAGTTACGCCACCAACAATTTGATCACAAGAGCAAGGACCATTCCAAGAAATTAATATCCTTCAGACAATTGGCAATTCCAAATATTTTTGTTCATTCCACATTGTGACGTCACTTGTGCTCAGCACGCAACTCATCCTCGACAACCGAATCTTTACAACGAATTCACCATGAATCATCTACAAATCCCAGATGATTCACAGCCGCCGATTTCACCAATGGCAGACTTCTATCTTTCACCCAGCTTGTCCAGTGTCACGAGTATCTCGTTGATGGAGGCCCAATCTCCAAGCATTGGCTCCACAACGTCAAACGTTGGAATTAGAACACGTCATAGATCGGGCACGTTGCCCTCAAGGTTCACTAGTCAACAGCAGCAACAACAACAGTTTTTCCAGACGCCGTCGCTGAGTCCCAGTCTCAATCCGATAGAAACTCCGACCCCGGGAAGGCTTAGATCCGGCTCCGTGCAAAGTTCCATTTGGTCGGATGGATTTTCAACGACTCCCATCATCCCGGAGATGTCTTATGGTCATGCCATTCCACAGTTGAACATCGATTCCCCAAATAGAGCCAGGAGTTACTCGACAAACAACATTTTGAGTGAAAAGTTTCTACCACGCCTCGTTAACCCCATCCAGGAGGAGAATTTCGAACGTCCAAGAGCTCAAACTTATACAGATTCTCTCGGAATCACCATGGAACACGTGTCTGCCGATGATATCGAATTGATAACCACTTTCCAAGACCCAAATTTGGGCCCCACTGAAACGTTGATCCTTGCCAATCTACCAGATATAGAGAGTGTTTCCACCATTGATTTTGCTCGTATTTTCAGCAAATACGGTAAGTTGGAGAGTGTACGTATGGTTCATTGTCACAACGGTGATTTGCTCGTTCTTGCCGAATTTAATGGCATCGAATCTGCCATGCAATGTAAAGCCTCATTGAACCACCAAGAATTGGTTCCGGGACTCTCGTGTATTTGTGCCTTTGCCAAAGTGGGACAAAGGGATGAATATAGAGACATGATCAATCTCCTCGGTCCTGTTGATAAAGTTTTGTTGGAAAGATATCTTTCTGGAGCTGAGGCTTATACTACGAGTGAAGATTTGGGACCAATTCCAGATCAAAAAGGTTTACGTGAATTCGATTCCGTTAAACTGAGAGAAATACGCAAGAACATCGATGCAGATCAATTATCTCAAGCTGAAGTGGAAGAGTTGGGATTGGCAATGCTCGATGAATTACCAGAATTGGCAAGTGATTATTTGGGGAACACCATCGTTCAAAAACTGTTTGAAGTTTGCTCTCCCCCCATCAGAGATATTCTTCTGAAGACGTTATGTCCTTATTTGAGTCAAATGGGGGCTCACAAAAATGGAACTTGGGCTGCACAAAAGATCATAAACACAGCAAAGACTCATAGAGAAAAGAAAATGATCAGTGACGCCCTTGCTCCGTACGCTTCTGGTTTATTGAACGATCAATACGGGAACTACGTCATTCATTGTGCCTTGAAATTCGGAGAATCATATAGCAATTTCATCATTTATGCCATTTTAGGTGATTTCGATAACGTTGCTCGTGGTCGATTCGGTGCTAGAGCTGTTAGAACAGTATTGGAGAGTGATTTGTCTCAAACGGCTTTGGTGGCGATCTCTGCCAAGATTTTAATTAATGTCACCCAATTGGTGAGCAACTCCAACGGATCTCTTTTGGTGACTTGGTTATTAGATGCTTGCACACTTAATAATCGCATTCAATCAGTCACGACGAGACTGTTACCCCTTCTCTCCAGCTTGTGTGTGCACAAGTTGGGTCATCAAACCATCCTGAAGCTTCTGAGCAAAGATTTGGGACCTCGTGATGAGATTCTGAACTTGATTTTCGGATTTGAATACGAATCCCATCCAAACCAGCTGCTCAAAGAGATTCTGTTGGATACAGCGTATGGAACGACTTTCATTTTGAAAGCTTTAGCAATCCCCACGCTGAGTCCACATCTAAAGATACATATGGTGGATCAGATCAGGATTGCTCTAGGCGAATTGAACATCTCCAACCAACAAGGTTACAAACGGTTGTTGGAGGAAGTGTCGAGACATCGCCGCAAACCACGGAAAACCGCTCCAAATCAAGAAGATTATACCTATCGTTATGCACCAGATATACAACTACAAACAGAAGAATTGATGAGACAAATGGAACGGATGAACGTTAATCAATATTATAATTTTTAATGGTATCAAATCGTTATTTCCCGTAACCAGCCCGTTCCATACACGACCCCCGCATCGTAACTGCGCGCCACTCACGAGACATCTCCCTTGCGTTTAACATGATGAATCGTGACGACGAGAAGCTATCAAGCCTCGTCTCACGAAGTCTTTATGATCCGGATAGTTTCTTCTTAGGCTCACGCCGCAACGCCGGTAGCAGTCCCATTACAAAGTTACCACCAGAACTTTTGTTGCTTGTTTTTTCGCACGTGTCATCCAAATCTGACTTGTTGGCTTTGGCTCTCACTTGTAAGACATGGGCTCAATTGACGGTACAACTGTTGTGGTTCCGTCCCAATATCAACAGCGATAAGACGTTGAGTGCCATTGCATCGGTCATGAAAATCCCGCCGGAGAGATCCGTTTGGGATTACAGACGCTACGTGAAACGGTTAAACGTCAGCGTGGTGCCCCATCTTGTCGATGATTCGTTTCTGACGTTGTTCAAGGGCTGTACTAATCTGGAAAGACTGACATTGGTCAACTGTCAACGGTTAACGAGCTCGGCCATTGCCGATGTGTTACAAGGGTGTTCAAGATTACAAAGTTTGGACGTCTCAGGAGTCTCCGACGTTAATGACGAATTATATCACGCTTTGGCCAAGAATTGTCCCAGATTACAAGGATTGTACGCACCCAACTCCGATAAGGTTTCTAAAGATGCTGTGCTCAACTTGGTGCGACACTGCCCCATGCTCAAGAGACTCAAACTCAGTGAATGTAAAGAGATAGACGATTCGGTGGTTTTGGAATTGATCAAATGTTGCCCCAACATAGTGGAACTCGAACTTCATGGTTGTGATAAGATTACCAACACCTCATTGAGTGCCATGTTTGAGAATCTCGAATTCTTGAGAGAGTTCAAGATCTCGCGCAATCCAAACATCACAGATGCTTGTTTCAATGCATCAACAGGGGAACTCACTCTGGATCGCTTGAGAATTTTGGATCTGACCTCTTGTGAGAGCATAACAGATAAAGCCATCATGAAATTGGTGAGATGTGCCCCCAGATTGAGAAACGTTGTCCTATCGAAATGCATATTGGTCACTGACGCCTCTCTCAGAGCATTAGCACAATTGGGAAAGAACTTGCATTACGTCCATCTTGGTCATTGCAGTAATATCACTGATTTCGGTGCCATATATTTGATCAAAAGTTGTCATCGGTTGCAATATCTCGATTTTGCCTGTTGTGTTCAATTGACGGATGAAACGTTGTACGAGATTGCTCAACTTTCCAGATTACGCAGGATCGGATTGGTGAAATGTGGGAATATTACCGATGATGGAATCATGGCTTTGGCCAATAACGGTCGGTCCAATGAGGATTCCTTAGAACGTATTCATTTGAGTTATTGCACGGGGATCTCGCTTTACCCCATCTATCAACTCTTGGGTGCCTGTCCCAAGCTAACCCATTTGTCATTGACTGGAGTATTTGCTTTCTTGAGAGCTGATATCATGAAATTTTGTCGGGACCCCCCTGCAGATTTCTCTCCACATCAAAAATCGAGTTTTTGTGTGTTTAGCGGCGACGGAGTGGTCCAATTGCGTCGTTATTTAACTCAAATGATGAGACGTCAATTTGTGTTTGTTGAGAACGATCCATCATTTTCGCAACCTCCCTATACGGACAATATGACACGTCAATTTAACGTGGATCCTCAGAATCCAGCCTTAAGGTCAATCCTGGATTCCAACCGGTTCTTGGCTAATGGAGAACCAAGTGCTGCATTGCGAACAGTGTTGTACCATGCTTACAGAGATAGGGAGAATGATACGATTAATACGGGGGCAGGAGAACCCCCATTTGCACAGGGATTAAGATCGATCACGGTTAGAGCGAGAATGGCACAGGTGATGCCCGAATTACCTGATCCAGATGGAGACGAAACCATGGGGGAAGAATGAAATACAGAGACTACAAATAAATAATTGTAAGGTATGCGATTATTAATGGTTCAACATTTTTTGTAAATGCGATTCTATGGCCCTCCTTTGGCCCTTCAGTTCATCGATCATTTTTTGAGACTCTTCTTGGAAAGCTTTAACGGCTCTTTCAGTGTCGAATTCAATCCATTGTTTCAAACTCATATCAAGCTCAGCTTCAGGTATCTGCGAAATGAAACTAGTTAGTTCACCGTATGGATCGTCATAAAGAGATTCTGCGGGTCCATCCAAAGTCTCTTGTAGAAACTTTGTGACATTCTTTTGGGATTTGTATGCGTTGATGGTGCGAGAAATTTCAAGTTCAGATTTTTGTTGTACTGGTTGGGGTTCAGGCTCTTTAATCTCCAATTCCTGAGGCACTGGTTCTTCATTCTCCAATTCTCGAGGTTCCAATTCGACAGATTTCTCAACTTCCGGTTCAGGTTCCTCATCTCGAACGGTTTCCACCGGTTTAGATTTTGGTTCTGGTTTGAAGGGCGGAGTACTTTGGGCCTCAGGACTCGTCATCAATTTGAAAGTTCTCGGTTCCACCATAGAACTTCTGAACATGAGTTGACGAAGATTGCCTTCGACAGGCTTATCAGACCATGCTTCAGGCTCACCCAAGATGATGCTATCATCATCCTTAGGAGGGGACGACGGCAAACGTTTTTCTGGAGAGAAAGTTTTACGAGTGGAGTTCCATTTATCCTTGTTCACAGGTGACATTGCCATGGAAGCTCCAATGGAAGACACACTGTCTTTCTCTGGAGATTCCACATTTTTCATGGATTTGATTTCAACAGGTGAAAGTTTCGAGACGTCAGAGTTTGAATTAGGTACTTCTGTGTCCACAGGAGAGATCTCTTGTAGAACAGGTTTGACATCTGGATGTTCATTGTGAGTGTCGCTTCCAAGAACTGCTGATTCATGATCCTCAGCTGGGCTGTCTTTATGATCTTGATGATCCTTCGGGATCACCAAGTTCTCAGATTCCACTAACTCCTCGACATTTTCCACAAAGTCTTGAGTCCCTTTTTCTGACTTTTCAATGACTTTTATATCTTCAGCTGACTTCTCAATGACTTTCAACTCTTCGACGGATTGCTCTAGTTCAACCTCCTCAACTGTTTTCTCTGGTTCAACCTCTTCAACTGTGTTCTCTGGTTCAACCTCCTCAGTTGATTTCTCTGGTTCCATCACTGTCTCATTTATTTTGGGAGCTTCATCGACTTCTGGTTCATAAACAGTCACTAAATTTTCAATTTCATCGACAGAGACTTGCGATTTTGCTTCAACGAGAGACTCAGCCACTTCACTATCTTCGATCTCTGGAAACAATTCCTCTTCCTTCTCCTTCTCAGGGCTTTGGAAGATCAAAGAAATATCCTCATTTCTCTTATCAACGTCCGTCAACAGATCAAAAGTTCGAGGCTTCCTTATTGGACTTTGTAGCAATTCCAGGAAATCAAACGCCTTCAGATATTTATCACTCTTCAGCGGACTGACGGAAGGAGGGATATTCTCTTTATCTTGAGTCTTCTTCGCAGGTGATTTTTTATGCTTTCTACCTCCTCTCCGCGTCTTTTTACGTTCCACTGTCTTCTGTGGGGAGTTGTCTTCTGAGAGAACATAGTCCTCATCACTGTCCACAAACTGTAAGAGATGCTCATCATGTGTATCCAGTGGGCTTTGTGGGGCCAAGACGGTTGATTTTAAGTCAGGTTTTTGAGGGCTTGCTTCCACAGGATCCACGATATCCACGAGATCCATGGGTTCGGGAGAATCCGCACGTTCCACCGGGTCCACTGGGTCTATGGGTTCAAGAAGTTCCACAGGTTCAACCGTCTGAGCAGGCTCAGCCGTCTCAACAGATTCAACTTCGATGACTTCTGGCTCGAAAGCGGGTTCAGGATTTGGATCGGGACCACTCGGTATCTCAACGTGCACTTGACTCATATCGTTTACCAATTCTATTATTTCGGGCTCAACACCACCAGATGAGTTCTCTCTTGAGGTTTCCCTAGAGGTTTCTCTAGAGGTTTCTCTAGACCCCCAAGCACGCCTTCTGGGTTTCAAACCCCTCTCGGGTCGCGGACTGCGAGCTAGAATGTGACTGATGAATGGTCTCACCGATTCATGATCCAAGAAAGCTTCTTCCATTGACAGCTCCGAATTGGACCAATCGCCATTTTGGAAATAGTAGCATCCACTGGCTTGTTTGCGATGCTCTTCTATTGGATCGTCTCCAGCGTCCCAACCAACCAACGTAGCCTTACAGTACACGCATGTGACCGAATCATCACCTTGGGTCACTGGAGTGTAGTATAAACACGCCTTGGCCATCTGCTGACTCGACGGATACGTCTTGTACGCGGGCTTATCGTACGGCCACGCCTTGTAAGTCTTCTCTATGAGCTCGTGGAGCTCTGTGGAGTGTGGATCTTCAAACAGATCCCCACCGGCCAAGATACGTGACAGAGGACAATCCGGGCTTTCCGTCAAATGGGCCAGCCAAGGTTTATCGTTGTCCCAACCCGCTTGACTCACACCGCAAAGATAACAGGTGGCACAATCGGATTGGTTTTTCTTGGGGGTGAAATAGAAACCTGAGCGCGACATCTTTGTTAGTAAACACAGTAACAACAACGTACCGTTTCTTTGTCCGGGACCGTCAGAGGCCAGAAAAGGGTCTTCTTACTTCTGCCCACCTTGGCCCCATCCTCATAGGTGGCAAGACGAGCATTGTACGAAAGCATGATGTAAACAAGTTTATCGAGATTATACAGTTTGTCGTGGTCGTGTGCGAGACTCAAAAGCGGCGCGGCGACGCCTCACGTTCGCGAAACTTGGGGAAAAGGTCGTCGTCACGACGGCGATGACGGTTGCGATTGGGCAGTTTGGTGATCGTTTTGCCGGCAAAGAGGTCATCGTCACCAAGCACAATTTTTTCCGGCTCCTCCTTCTCGCCAGTGATGAGATCCTCCTCGCCCCGGGCTCTGGCTCTGTCTCTGTAATATCTGGCTCTTCCACGTTGGTCGTCCGTTGGTTCTCCGTGCAGTAGGTAGTAGCGACTCTGTTCCTTGGCCCCCTTAATTTTTTTGTCGCCAAACATGGCTCTTCTCACGTAGATGTGTACGTCGTTGTCTGTCACTGGTGGATTGCCTTTGACAAATGGCTCGCATTCAACGAGCGAATTCTCGAATCCGGGCACATTGGACTTGTTCAAGACAAGCAATTGCAACGCTTCCGTCGCGGCAGACTCATCGCCAAACACCACGTTCAACGACGAGTCGTTAATCCACTCCAACTTACAGTCGAACTTGGCGAACTCGGCACGGGTCTCAAAGGTGTAACCGGGCTTGATATAATGATCGATGAACAGTTTGACCTCACGCGTCGATAGCTCATCCACTCCCTGAAGAAACAACACTCCAGGACGGATGTCGTCGGGGGAGTTGTCAGTGTCCATAGTTGACCGCAGGGCGAACAGTCATCGCATCGACTCTCGCCGCACGCCTTCCAACTTTTCTCTCCAAAGTCTGCCATGCTACGCTGTTATAACTCCACGCTTCGTGGAACCACGTCGTTTGCTCGATTCGCAAGGTTCACAAGACCGTTGAGTCTGGTCCCTGCAAATTTAAAATTGAAACAGCAACCCCCAGGAGGCATAGTGGGCACCGTCAACGATGCCTTTGTCCCACCAAACGCAGACCCTGTGCACGGATCTTTCCACTGGTCTTACGAAAAAGTCGTCACTGTTGGAATGATCCCTCTCGTGATGTCGCCCTTTGTCGCTGGGGTCGAGATGCCGCTTGCCGACGCTCTGTTGGGAACACTCATTTTGCTGCATTCCCGTGCTGGTTTCCAAAGCTGTATCATCGATTATATTCCGAAACGAGTCTACGGAGCGTGGCACAATTTCGCCATGCATCTGTTGAACGTCGGGTCGTGGATCTCCATGTACGGTGTTTATCTACTAGAGACCGAAGCCGGCGGACTCGTGGCTCTGTGTCAAAATTTGGCGTAACCACGTCTACTCTTGTGTATAGTTTATGGGATTTGAATCTCGCAAGGCGAAAATTGGTGCACCGTGCGGCTCTGCATGGAAGCCACGTTCAAAGCTTGAATAATTGCTAAAATGCAGTCTGGTGCTGCTTGCCAATCGACCAACCACGCACACAGACAGCCCCGTGCCAAGGGTCACTCTATAATAATATCTGCACGGTTCATTATTGTAGCGCAATTCCCACCCCGAGTTTAGTTGAGGAACTACAATTGACAGCTGCAACAGAAAATGGCTGTGCCACAATTGTGGGATTGCAGCTCCGGTGACGAAACAGAATAAAAGCGTAAACGATAACTTGGTAAACCTTATTTAAGACTCCAGACCAGAAAACAGGCAATTTTTGCGTTCTGGTCCGGCCATTTCCCACTCGAATCCCGAGGTGCCTGGCTCATCACTGCATCTCTGCCTCAACTGCCTCATCCTGGCTTCCTCCTTGCTATGGTGTCCCCCTCTGAAAGTGTGCCTCGTGTTTCGAGCTCCTCAAGCTTGTTACATCGGCTTCGTCACAAGCAGCCATCCCCCGAGCCAGATAAAAAACATGGGTTTCTCGCGCGTTCCGCCTCGGCGTTACATCTGGGCCATAGACATCATGAGGTCCAACAAGAGCAGTACGTTAGAGCCAAATCAGACCCTGCAAAGATCAAAAGGGCCGCGACGGTGGATCATGGGACCACCGTGTTCAAGCCCCAACACATCGGATTGCCTCCCGTGCCCACGTTGGCCGAGATAAACGCAAGACCTAGAAGGCCGGAGTACAACCCGTACGGTCTCAACAACAAACCGGCGTCCTTCTACAAGCCAGATCCCATGGATGACGCGTCCAACATCTTGCCATATCCGGTGGATGACCCCAACGCTCATTTACCCCCCGAATTCCAACAGGAACACCAAGGGTTGTTGGATGAGTACGATGTACCTCATGATACCATCGGGTCGGGAGCCTCCGCCAGTGTTAAAAAAGTTCACAAACGTGAACACGCCAACCAGGTTTACGCTCTGAAGAAGTTTGTTCTGTTCAAAAACGAGAAACCCGAAGAATTTTACGAAAGAGCCGCCAAGGAGTACATCATCACCAAGAACCTCTTCAATGGGCTTCACATCGTGAAATGTCACGCTCTGGTGAAGATTCCAGGCCAATATGGCATGGTACGTGGCTGGGGGTTTGTATTAGAACTGTGCAAGATTGATTTATTTGCTCTCGTGCAACGTGGAGGTTGGAAGTCCGTCTCTACAGCGGAGAAAATGTGTCTTTTCAAGCAATTGGCCTATGGAATCAAGTTCATGCACGAGTGCGACATTGTTCATCGTGATATCAAGCCGGAAAACATTCTGCTAACGGCAAATGGGATCCTGAAGATCACCGATTTCGGTGTGGCCGATTACGGTCACGTCGTACCGGGAGATTTTGCGTCTGAGGTGAAACAGTGCACCGCCATGGTCGGTACTCCACCGTATGCTCCACCGGAGGTGACTCACCTGGCCGAATTTGCCATGTCAAAGAGACCTCCATACGATCCATTCAAGATGGACTATTGGGCTCTAGGAATGGTTCTGTTCTGTCTGGTTTACCAGGGTACTCCGTTCACGGAAGCGTCCACTCACAACAACGCATATAGAGACTATGTTTCCGGCCAGAGGGCATACAACAAGATGAACCCTGCTTTCAAAACGGGTGACACCACCAAGGGACCCGGTTCAGAGTTCAAATTCGCCAAAGATTTCCCCTCAACCGGGGCTGCTCGTGTGGCCTGGAGACTGTGTGACCCTGTTGCAGCCACGAGATACATGGCCATTGATCTTTTCAAAGATCCTTGGTTCCAACAGTTGGAGATGTGTGTTTCGGAAAACTCGTACGAATGCAATTTCTACTACCATGACCACTCCGGCGACTTCCAATATGAGTACATGTACGGGAGCGGCGAGGAACATGCCATTGGTGAGGATAAGCATCGCAAGCGGTCGAATTCGTCGATGAGTGTGTCCAGCAGAATGGGCAGTCGAGTGTCCAGTCAACATTCGGTAGGATCCGTATCTCGTCAACATTCGGCAGGATCAGTGTCTCGTCCTCCCGTGAGGGTGAAGTCGATGTTGGGGGTGGTGGACCAGGCATTGCCCTCGCACAACGACGTGGTTGGGATAGAGAAGGAGTCGTCTCCGCCTGCTCCACCGCCACAGATCCAGGTGGCTGCGTTGGAACCTCTCGCTGAGGCTAAGACGGAGGACTCGGAAGAGCTCGAAGCGGAGGCCATGGATATCCCCACGCCAATTCCATCCGTACACGATTTATCGTCAGGGATAGTCGCGCTGGACATGTCACGGATGGACTCTCAAGTGTCTTTGAACACTTTAACCACTGCTGAGGGAGTGGTTCAAATCAAACATCCAAATCAATCCACAAAAGATGATTACATCGTTCCAATAGAGATGGTACGTAAAGCAGGTGATTGCAAGTTGAAGGGACATCATCATTTGGAAGTTCAAACCGTTTCTTTAGGTTACAATCGGCATTAGTGTATTATTTAGGATTTGAAATTTAGTAGATTGGTAGGGCTCAGCTCAGCCCGGTCCACGACCCCGATAGCACTCCCTGACCTCCACTTTATTCAATTTAGCCATGTCCGACGACGAACCCCACGTTGTTTATTCATCGTCAATTCTGTTCTCCAAGTCTCCTGATGAGGCTATGGAGACTCTGAAACTCCGTCATAAGCAATTGACGGAGATTAACAAGAGTGTGGCCACCGTTCTCGGTGACTACGGTCGGCTTCGGGTTCAATATTTGGGGGAACTCAGCAAGATTCTCAAGAGATCCGAGTCTTTATTCAAAGATTCCAAGTTTGAAAACGAAAAAGTCGATGCTCCGGGGCTCTTGAAGCCCCTCTGGAATGGAATTGTCAAGCAGATGGTGGACGAGTTCAACAGCATTCAGAAAAACAACGACGTCCTGGCTCATCAGGTGGTGCACCCATTGAAGGGGTACAGCCGTGAATACGATTCCAGTTTGGTTGAAATGGATGAATTGGTCCAGCTGAGCAGAAAGCTATCTGATGCGTCTGGCACTGAATTGCAAAGTCTTCGTAACGAGTGGGAGAGCAGAGCTCCTTATTTCTTCGAGATTTTCGAAACCTACGATTTCAACAGGTTGGTGTTCTTCAAAAATGCATTGTTGAAGTATCAAACGGATGTTAATGATTCGTTGGATACGAAAAAAAAGTTGAATGAGGAAGCCTTGGAGTTCATCCTGAACTTGAACGCTTCCGACGAAATCGCACGGTTCGCTGAGGACGCTGGTAAGACCACCATTGCTGTACCACCACCATTGCCAAGTCCAGAGCCAGTCTCGTCCAATTCAAACCACAAACACCGTTCTTCTACGTTGTTCCACTCCAAGAAGAAACGCGAGTCTGTGATTGCAGACCGTGTGCCCTCAATGGCCCCTACTGTGGCCTCTGTCGCCCCATCCACTGCCTCTGTCGCTCCTTCCACGGCCACCAAGGAGGAGCACAAAAAGACCAAGCTCAAGTCGCGCATGGGGTCGGTCTTCAGACGGAAGAAGGATAAAAAGAAGCTCAGCCACCTCGAGCCAGTCGGGGACTCCGAGGCAAGCAGCGTCGTGAGTGCCAGCAGAAATGCTAGCACCATGAGTCTCAACAGAAGTGCTGCGACCCCCGCTCCAGCCACCCCAGTGGCTCCTGTGGTCCCCGCTTCGCCCGTCATGGAATCTCCAGCTCCTATGGAGTCTACCCCAGAGGCCCTGGCATCTCCCCAGGAACCAAAAGCCGAACCAGAAGCTGAACCGGAAGCCGAATCGGAACCCACCTTCGTTCCAATGCAACCAACTCGCAGATCCAGCTCCATTGCTGACTCTCAGGTGTCTGCTCCAACTCCCGTGGTTGCTCCAGTGCCCGTACCAGTGCCTGTTGCTGCTCCCGTAGAACATCAGGCTCCACCACCTCCAGCCTCGAGAAAACACACCACCCAGGCGAGCATTTCAACCCCCGCAGTGGAAAGAGCACCCCATGCCGTGCCTCCTCCTCCATCGATTCGCAACGGTAGGAGAGCAAGCACCATGGTGGAGGCACTCACTCCACAGGGAACGGGCTCGATGAGTCTCGTATCGACCCCAACTGGAGGGCTGTTGAACGGGCAAATCCAACACCCTCAACTGACGTTCCCTGGCCTCAACGCCAGTATCGTGGAATTGTTCAACGCCAGCTTCAAGAACGGAGTGGTCTCGAGAGCTAACGTGGTTGGAGAGATAGCCTTCAGCTTCATCCTAGATGAAACCGTCGAGCCACCTCAAAGCATAAGCTTACAATTGAACGGAGCTCCCACCAATTTCATGGTGAACGAATCGTTCTTGAGGCAGGACTCGCCAACGTCTTTCACCATAGTGGATCCGCAACAGATTGTATTGAGAGCCGTTGGAGGTCTCAAATACGTTTTCAACTCCGCGACCCCTCCAATTTCTGTTCAACAAATCTGGAAGTTTGAACCCCACCAGGCCTCTGCCGTTGTCGTGATCAAGCTTACCCCAGAAATGGCCGAGAAATTGGGCGAGGACTCGATCACTCTTTCAAACTTCGTCGTGGCTCTCTCCATCGCTGGTGCTCCAGCGACCTCTGCTGCGACGAAACCTCCAGCCAGTTTCAATAGAGACAGGGCGAGAGTCACCTGGAACATGACCTCCACTCCAGTGACGTTCAAAGCTGGAACGGAACAACGTTTCACGGTTCGTTTCATGACGCAAGGATTGGCCCACGAGGCCGAGACTGGATGTCAAGTTAGATTCTCCATCAACAATAACGACGGAGTGAGCTACGTGGATTCCGGTTACACGTTGCAACAGTTACAGGTGGATCCATTCAGTTCTTCGGACAATGTTGGTTGGAGCTTTGTCCCAACTTTGAAAACCGTGGTTGCCGGTGCTTACTCGGGACATTTTTAAAAAACGTAAACTAAAACTAATAAACCTTAACCATATTCATAAATCAATCGAATCTAACGGCTTTTCCGGATCCACACTAACAATCTTGTTG
The DNA here is from genome assembly GCA_030569035.1 of Kuraishia borneana. Lineage (NCBI taxonomy): Eukaryota > Fungi > Ascomycota > Pichiomycetes > Pichiales > Pichiaceae > Kuraishia > Kuraishia borneana. The sequence continues at coordinate 170,478 of JAJMJT010000011.1, forward strand.
ATACCAATGGTACGATTTCCACCACTCAATGGTAGCCTATACGATAGCACACCACGAACAATCAGGTCGAATGGGTGTTTGGAGATGTGCAGCCATTTCCGGCGTCCTGGTAGGTCAGAAATGTCACAACTTTCCCAACTTTCAGGATCTTCAGGCTCTCCAGGGTCTGTGGTTGGCGCACCCGTGTTCTCACATGGATTCAACAACTTAATCTCCGTCATACTTGTCGATTTCTGTCTCGTGAAAAATCCACCTTGGAAATTAAGAGGGATTTCGAATTTTTTCACCGTACCTAGTAGAACCGTTTCCAACGCTGAATCGTCTACATCTTTAAAATTCTGCGTTTCCAACCGCATCGGTTTCAAAATCGGTATCACTCCACTTCCTTTACATTCCTCCTTGGTTGCCTTTGCGAAGGCAGTTTGCGCAAAGACATCCAGCTCTGCGTCACCCACAGAGATCGACAAAAATCCAGGGTTGAAACCTTCCACGTCTAAATTGAACACCAACTCTTCCTGCGATATTATGAGCTCATGAACTTTGAGAACTCTCACGTGTTGCAACTCCTTTGTGGTGGCCAGCAAGAACCCGGAAATGAATCCAACTCCTAGAAGCAACAGAATCAACCCCAAGGTGTAACAGAAATTTTTCAGTTGTTTTAACCTGTTGCGTGAGGAGGGGAAATTGTGAGGAGAATAGTAGAGCTTATTCTTCTTGCGCAACCGATGATCATCAAAATCGTAATCCACACTTCCATAACTTGGTGTATGAGGTGGGTAGCCCACAGCCGATTCATCGTCCTGGAAGAAATCTTCCAATTCGTCATCGTCCTCTACCGAATACCTCCTTGGATGGGTTCCGCGGGAATCGAAAAGTTTGGAGGTGATCGCACGGAGATGAGGACCTTTTGTGGAATCAGCGGGGGATTCCATTGCCTTGGAAAGTCGCCTAGGACTCTTAACTGTGCTTGCATTGGTCTTGGTCATCATCAACGGAGATCTCCCGGTCCCGACGGATTCGTCTGTGTCGTTGTGTGAAAGGTTGCTATACACACTCTCGCGATCGCGGGCGCGTTCTTTATCCGGTCTCTCGGCTTTGGGCTCTGCGCGCAAGTCTCCCTTGGCCTTTTCATATACAAACGTCTCATCGCTGTCGGAACTTTCCTTATTATCGTTTTTGATGGCGTCGTGTATCCTGGCAGCAAAGAATTCCACTCTGGTTTGGCCCGAATTCGTAGAGGCCATCGGCGTGGTTCTCAACCCCTTCTTGAGTCTCACAGAATTGGCATTAGAACTGGGACGACTATCGTCATCCTCAATTATGGAACGTTTTGGTTTCAATCCGGTTTCCGGTGGGGGCAAAAACGCCTGACTCGAGGTATCGACCGTTTCCGTCTCGACACTCAACAACCCACTGTTTGCCTTAACGGAACCCTGCCTCTCCGTTGGAGATTTTTTGGTCTCCTCAGACATGGCAGCAATAACAAAATGGTAAGAAGATGATGCGCGGCGGATAATTGAAAGGGTCGTTCCTGCAACAAGAAATGGGGCGAGACCCAATCGTTGGGCTGAGTGACACACGCCCTCGCAACATGTCCCTGCATGGGGGCCACGCGTTGTTTACACTCCATGTCTGACGTGTACGGAGCCCCCAACACACGCAAGAGGGCTTTGGTATCGCCGTCGACGCGACAGCGGCCGGCTAGTGCCACACAGTCTCCCAATATGAAGAAGGCTGCGTTGCGGAGATCTGCGGGGTTTCTCAACTTGAGCATCGAGACAAGTCCAGACAAGGAGCTCAATGTGACGAAATCGTTTAACGAGTTAAAATTCGAGGGTGATGAGAACAAGGAGCCGAAAAACACGCCGTCGCGCACTTGGGGGTTGACGCCAGAATCGGTGAAAACGTCTCCCTTCTTAAACCCCAACAACGTCAAGACGGGGTTAAAGTTGGGTAAACTGGCACCTTTACGACGGGATTCGGTGGATCTAGAGTCTCCTTCGAGACCCTCGCGCAAGTTGAAGGTTGGAGCGACTCCGAACAACGGGGCCTCGTCGTTTGCCACTCCCGCCTCGTTTAAATCGGTTAAGCCGCTTCAAACAGCTTTTGCCACCACCGGGTTGATGAGCAAGAAGGGAGCCAGCATGACGAAGACGAAACAGATGCCCGAGACGCCGTGCAAGAAACCACAGTCACACATCCTGGAACAAACCCCAAAGACGCGGATACCACGAAGTGAACGAGCCGTGAACACGAGTGATCTACAAAGCTGTATTTTAAAATTTGCCAACGAGTTCGATGATTTATACGATGAAACAGAAACGTCCATCTTCAAAGATGGTGACAAAGAGATGGAGGTGGACGATGTGAGTTTCGAATTAGGAGCGATCGACGCCTTAGATTTCCCTCCCACGCCGACGAAAGGTACCGCACATGATAGCACGCCGACCAAATTGCGACGCGCCCCCCTGGATAAAGTGATCACCGATCTTCCTCCGCCTTCGCCGTTTGGACTCATGGCAGCCACGCCGAGAACGCCTATAGAGACTGCTTTTGGATCGAGCGGGTTCCCACTTGCTGGCCAGGTTTCGCGTACTGGGTCGACTCTTTCTGCCATGTTTGATGGGACCCCAACTTCAAGTTTTGCAGAGCCAAAGAGCCTAATGGATGACCATCTACGAGACAGATTCGTAAACGTTTCTCTATTGGGATCTGGAGAGTTTTCAGTTGTATATTCGGTGGCCAAGGAGAACGTTCGTTATGCCGTGAAAAGAACAAAGACTCCATTAAGTGGACCCAAGACAAGATTACGCAAGATGGAGGAAGTGGAAATCCTGAAAATCCTAAAAGATAACCAGGATAGAGATCCAGAGGGATTCGAGTACGTGATCAATTTGACAACTTATTGGGAAAACAACTCCTATCTGTACATTATGACTGAATACTGTGAGAATGGATCCTTGGATCGGTTTTTGGCAGAAAGCGGTAAAGAATCGAAATTGGAGGAATGGAGAATTTGGAAGATCTTGATTGAGATCCTCACGGGACTCAAGTTCATCCATAGTTGTGGAATCTTGCATCTGGATTTGAAACCAGCCAACGTTTTCATCACTTTTGAAGGAAGTTTGAAGATCGGAGATTTTGGGTTAGCTTCGAGAACACCTATCCCGCCGTATTTCGAACGTGAGGGAGATCGTGAGTACATTGCTCCCGAGATTATCTCACGTAGAATCTATGATAAACCGGCTGATATCTTTAGCGTTGGGTTAATCATGGTGGAGATTGCAGCTAACATTATCTTACCGGATAATGGGTTGTCATGGCAAAAATTGAGAAGTGGAGATCTGAGTGATGCCGGGAGGTTGAGTTCTACTGATTTGGCTGAAATGATGGCTGGTGGGAACGTTCCATTGGTGAGTTCCAGCACTTCAACGTGTTCATCTGATGGGAAGATTACGCTCCGTCAGAGGTTAAATTTACCCCAATGGGCACCCAGCTTTCTGTTTGACGGTAGTGGGACGTTGGATAAGTTGGTACATGCCATGATAGATCCTAATCCAGTGTTGAGACCCACAGCAGCAGGAATTTTGAACACATACGAATGTCAATTGGTGGAGAATCGTCGTAAAGCTGGAGCTGTGATCTACGAGGGGGATTTTGGGCCGATGCCAGAAGAGGCTGAGGAATTAATGGGCTTGCCACGCATCTCTGGACTCGCTGATCGTGATTGGAAACGAGGTGCGTGTGAGAAAATTGTAGAGTAAATGATTTAGAAGTGTACGAACCGAGACGTTGTAGCATTTGGGCGTGCCCCACACGAAAAAATACACGGCCAATGAGAGACGCCCCTTTTGGCTTACTCGTTACCGCACGCCTTTCGTCTAGGCCAATAGCTACCACGACAGAACATTCATCATGCTCAGAACATTGATTGAAGCTGGAGTGAGGAGATCGATGGTGTCCAAGCCATTGATGACCCGTTCATTCACCACATCTTTGGTTACGTTTAAGCCCGTGATCAACGCTGGCGCTGCTGGTGCGGAACAAGCTGTGTGGCCACAGGGATTCCGTGTTCCACGTCCAAAGACTTGGGAGGAGAGCGGAGAGTCTGCTCTCTCCAAAGCCACGAAATGGTATCTTTTGGCAGAGATGTTCCGTGGATTGTACATTGTCTTGGAGATGTATTTTAGAGCCCCATACACGATCTATTACCCTTTTGAGAAGGGTCCATTATCTCCCAGATTCCGTGGAGAACACGCCTTGAGGCGGTATCCCTCCGGAGAAGAGCGTTGTATCGCTTGTAAGTTGTGTGAAGCCATCTGTCCAGCTCAAGCCATCACCATCGAGGCTGAAGAAAGAGCCGATGGATCAAGAAGAACTTACAAATACGACATCGATATGACGAAATGTATTTATTGTGGATATTGTCAAGAGAGTTGTCCCGTTGATGCCATTGTGGAGACCCCCAACACGGAATACGCGACGGAGACGAGAGAGGAATTGTTGTATAACAAGGAGAAATTGTTGGAGAACGGGGACAAATGGGAGTTGGAATTGCAATACATTGCCAACGCAGATGCACCATACAGATAAGTTTAAAATTCAGATAATTTGTAGTTTGTAGCCTGATTTTTCACTATACGATCCAGACCGTTATGTGCCCGCCGCACCTTTTTTTAGAACAGGGAGCACGTATCACAACGACGTTGCCACTACTTCAGTGAGCATGCAAAGGAACAAGAATATGAAGACGTTGCAATTGGAGTTGCAGCCGAGAATGCGATCCTCGACCGTGGCTGTACCCAGAACCTCCGATTTCAACCCAACTTTGAACAGACGAGCCGCCCTGTCTCTTTCCATTCCTGGAACTTCAGCGGTTAGCGATTTCAGTTCCCCCGCTTCATCGCCTATAACGCCCGATTGGGACGTGGTACCACCAGAATCGAGGAAGACAGAAGCGTATCCCGATGGTCCCGTCTGCGTGATGGAACCCAACCTGTATCTTTACTCAGAACCCACGCTGGAGCAAATCGAGGGGTTCGACGTGATCATCAACGTGGCCAAAGAAATCAAGGATTATTCAAAGCAAAGCAAGCAACGTTACTACTTTATACCTTGGACACACACGAGCAAATTGTGTCCCGATTTCCCGCAACTGACGACGTTGATCGACGAGTGTTTGCAGGCAAATCAGAAAGTGTTGATCCATTGCCAATGTGGAGTGTCGCGATCGGCCTCGTTGATCGTGGCATATTTCATGAAACGCTTTGCGTTGGGTTACAACGAGGCCTATGCCATGTTGAAGGCAAGGGCCCCCTCGATATGTCCCAATCTTAGTTTGATTTACGAGTTGATGGAATGGGGGGAACGCTTGGGTTACAATATGGTGCCTCCCTCGCCCGATAGACCGAATTTGCTGGTGAGTCCCACGGAGGAGTTCATGGAAGTGTAGTTATGATGATCATGATAATGAAAACGTGTACAGATAGATGTCTTGAAACTGTAGTTCTCTCTTCACCGCCGCACGCCCCATCTGTTTTGGCGATGCCACTTTGTAGTTCATCAATGTTTGGTGGGTTGGGTAAAAATACAGCGCCCAAACGGAAGGTGGCGCCCCCCGTGGTTTATTCCAGCTCTGGGAAACCCAGCATCGTCACCACCACAAGTGGAGTCACGTTGATGGCCCCGAAGGAGGACGATGGCGAGAAGGATTCTGCGGTTGTTTCCGCTCAGGACTCTGGAGACTCAGAGGCGGAAACAGATATCGAGGACCGAATCCCCGTGCCCTCGCGGATGGGACGCGCCGTCGTGCGCCGTTTGGAGCAGCAGAGAATCTCCGATTCCGACGATGAGGTGCGTGCTCCCAAACGGAAGGTGTCCAAGAGCGGGAGAGATTCGAGTGGCAGGTCCAAATTACAACGTGCCTGTGGCAAGGGCAAATACAGCGAAGTTCTCGAACTGATAGAGGTTGGAGCGGACGTCAACGACACCGACAATGCGGGCACAACCTGTTTACAGGAAGCGGCTTTGAACGGACACGCAGATATAGTGAGGTTATTGCTGGACCACGGCGCAGATATCGATCAACAGAGTGGAGACTTCGACAAGGATACCGCATTAATCGACGCCGCGGCCAACGACCATTTGGAAGTGGTCAAGATTTTGCTGGAAAGAGGAGCTGATCCAACGTTAACCAACGTGGCAGGCCAAACGGCGTTCGATGCCGTGGAAGATGAGGGTGGGGCCGATGAAATCAAGCGTTTGTTGGTGGAAGCCACCAAGAAATTCGGCCATAAACAGCCAAGTCCTGCTCCCAAACCGCTTAGACGTGATCCTTCTCTTGTGGATTTTACCACCAAGGAGGGTAGAGACGAAATTTTCCAGAGGGCTGCAGACGGAGATGAGGTCTTTGTGGGCAATTATCTCTCCAACGGTGGGAAACCCCATGCTGAAGCGGTCAGTCTTGCTGCTCGACACGGTCACGCCGACATAGTGAGTCTTCTATTGGCATTTGGAGCGAAAACTGATACTCCCAACTCGAACGGAGCCAGTCCGTTGATGTTGACTGTTGGAAGAGGTCATTTGAAGACTGTGGAGATGTTGCTTTCGAACGGAGCAGATCCAACGAGAACGGATAAGAAGGGTCGCTCGATTTTGGAGGCTGCCCAACAAGGACCAGTCGCTGACGAGGGTGAGATCGATATGATCAAGGAGGCCATCTCCAAATGGCGGAAAAGACCTGTTAGTCAACCAGAAGAGAGCCGAAAGAAGGTTCGTATTGCTGAACAGTCCAGCCGGGACTCGACGGAAAAGAAGGAAAAGCCTAGACGAGACTCCTCAGATAAGAAGGAGAAGCCCAGACGTGACTCCATGGACAAGAAGGAAAGGCCAAAAGACGAGCGGATAAGACGAGACTCGGTGGAAAAGCGAGAGAAACGGGAGAAATCCGTCGAACGCAAATCCCCAAAGGTCGTGAAGGTGGAATCGCCAAAGCGTGAAAAATCGGTGGAATTGACACCGGAGGAGGAGGAAGCCCGTAAAGCTAAAGAAAAGGAGCTACAAAGACAACGTGAAGCGTATCAATTACAGAGACAAGAGCGTATCAAGGCCAAACAGATGCAAATCATGAGTAGTATCACTCAATCCGAACGTCGTCGTGAGGAGGAGAGGAAAAAGGCCGAGATGGAGGAGCAGAAAAAGGTTGAATTTGCTCAACAGGAGAAGGAGAGACTGGCAAAGAGTGCTCAGGATGAAGCGAAACAGAAGGAATTGAAGAAGGAAATCGAACAAAAGAAGTTGATTCGATCATTCTACCCTGGTGGATTGGCTGCCATCACTTTTGGCGAAAGAACTCATGCCGAAGCATTGAATTTTTTACCTCTTTATGTGGTTGCAAAGGACGCGACTAAGTACTGTATCGACATCCAAGTCAAGGCTCTGTTGGGTGTCGAGAAATTGCAATTTGGTTGGGAAGAAATGACCGTTAGCGATCACGAAAAGACCCAGATGTGGAATTTCTTGTCGCCTATGCTCGGAACAAAGACATCCGGTGATCCAATGCAAGCCCAGACTGTGTATCTCGAAGACCAGCGCAAATTCGGGCTTCTCATAGTCCATTGGGTCAAGTTGGAGGATGTTAAAGCAGAGATAGAGGCCAACTTCCCGGAGATTGGTCGTGCACTCGGCACGTCTGGGGTTTGCGAGATTGAATTTTTGCCTTCCCCACCCTCTTCATCGACGCTGAGCTCTGTATCCACATTCAAACCGGAGCCATCATCCAGATCCATTCCCCAGATTTTCCAAATGCGACCCCTGGCAGCCAAAGTTTTGGAGAAACGACAACTGCTGTGATGCGGCGTAATATTGGGCAACGCACGCGAATTGCGATGACTTTTCGTCTTGGTTGAAGCTTTTGTTAGACCGTTAAGGATGGATTTAGAGTTTGAAGAGATTCAGGTTGATGTCCAGGAGGAGGAGGGCTCAGCAGATGAGATGGAATTCCCCATGTTTTCTGTGCAAAGCACCAAAATTACTCTGCAACCTGAGGAAGAGGAGGTGATTGTCCAATCGAGACCAAACAGCTACTATTTTGCCGAGGTGAGCGACGAAAAAAGAGCCGAATTCTTGGCAAGTGCTGTGGATTTGAACCAGATTTTGGAAAATGTGATACCGAATGACAGGAGATTGATCGATTTGAAGGAGTTTAACCTACAAGTGGAAAGACAAACGAGGCGACATCGCCCTGGGAAGAAGAGACGAGACGCAGTCATTGCAGCGAAAAAGATAAAGAGGCCCGACGTGGTTGTGAAAAGAGGATATCACTCGAAACAGAGTGTCAAGACAAAACTGGAGAAGAAGAAGAGTAGAAGAGGCGGGAAAAGACACAAGGAGCCCCCTAAATATAGAACGGAGTGACTGTAAAACTAATGATTGATGCCAGTCTATGTACATTATTTCTTGAAAACTTCTGGATGTGATTCCCGTAGATGGTGGGACGCCACCGTAGGTTGAGGTCTCCTGTTGTGGCCGTGTTCGTCCAAATCTAGCACTTTTGGACGGAAGTCTTTGGGGGGTGTATAGTCGTCGACTTTCAGTTTGTGTTTGAGGAATTCAATTTCATCTTGTAAGGTGGCAATGTCGTCGGCAATGGCGTCCCGTCTCCCCTGTTCCTTCTTTCTGGACCTGTACGACTCGTATAGGATCGCAGAAGAAGCGACGGAGAAGATGAACGCCTCCGAGAGAAAAGTGGCGCCGTTTTCGATGGCCTTGTTCTCGTTTAAAGGCCTCACTTTGTAATTCTGGCCCATCAGCCGCATCCGCAGCTTGTTGTCAAACATGTGCATATTCTGGGCCACGACCACGCAAACGCGTTTGAAAGCAGCGTGTTGTTTAGCTTCTGCCTTCAGCGTGGATGCTATGGGCTTGGCCACCGTTCGCACAAACAGCGTGGCGAGTTTGAAGGCTATTCCAGACATGGAACAATCGTGGGTCAAGTTCAGTTGTGGAGAACACTACCCAACCCCAAAGCCGATGAGGTGGCATTCAACGGTATGCCCATCTTTATCAACGGAGTGGAGACCAATTTGAACGTTGAATTCCGCTCTTTCCGAGCGGCAACGGTGGCTTCATGGGCCCTGGCTTGTTTTTCGATCTACTCGGCCTTCAATTCAAGACCCAACGCCTATGCGGCGCTTATCCAGTTGGGGTCGGGAGTCGACCTTATCATTCTGTGTTTCGCAGCTGGAACCGTGGTGATTCAGATCGGGAATTGGATACAGAGCATTCTGTTTGGCGAGCTACGGCTGATTGAGCACGAACATTTGAGAGAAAACCTGGGATACTCTTTGCTCAACGTCACGTTCATGGTGGCCATGTTCCGGACCAAGAATTTCGTCAGCGTTGCTCCGTTTGCGTTGGTGGTTTTGTACTCATCGATTTTCCAACGGATCGTGATCGACAGACTCGACTTTGTCTTCCAGAATTGTGGCAGCACGAGAGAATTGTTCCAACACTCTGCTGTGATTTTGACTCCCGTGTTTCTGGTCTGGGACTACTTTCTTTTGAGACTCGTTTTCGGCAAGGGTGTCACCCCGGATATCTATGCCATTTTCGGATTGGATCTGGTTCTCGTTGGTCTCGATTTGGCCGAGTGTGCCATCAAGAATGCGCTCAACTTTTCACCAAACGACGACGATCCCGAAGTCTTTGACTACGTCAAGGCAACTGAGATTGTCATTTCGTCTTTGAGTCTCGCATCGATTGGCTACGTGCTGTTTGTGTTTATCAAATCAGACACAATTCCGTTGAGTTTGCTACATTTCTGCTACTCAGCAGTGATGAAGTTGAAGAAACAGGTCACCGATTTGGTGATGTACCTCAAGTTGGCTCGCACGCTGGACGCCAACTTGGCCAACGCGACGGAGCAGGACCTGGAAAAGGACAACATTTGTATCATCTGTAGGGACGAGATGGAAGTGGTGGAGATTGCTGGTCACAAATGCACGCCCAAGAGACTACGTTGTGGTCACATTCTGCATCTGGGCTGTTTGAAGAGCTGGCTGGAAAGAAGTAGGAGCTGTCCAATGTGCAGAAGAAGCGTTTATCCGGATGAGAACGAGACACAAAATGTGGCTGCCATCGCTCCAGCCGTTGCCCCAGCTGTGGCTCCAGAGCAGGCAGCTGGGGCAGTGCAGCACGAGCGTGTCGAGCTGCAAAGAAACGAGCCTGAGATCAGAATACCCGAAATACGGCTACCCATGAACAACACGACTCGCGAGCCATTGACTCTGCTCCATCTGCAACATAAAGATGTGCCACGAGGATGGATGCCCATCCCAGTGGAGATGGAGGAGTCGTCCACTAGACTCAGACTGAGACTTAGGGCCAACGTGAGTGTGGATCTCACAGAAATAAATGAATAATGAATGCACAATCTACGAATAGCAAGTAAAGTTGCCTACGCCGTATAGATAATCACCATCGTAGGTGTCGCTAATAGTACACTAGTTTACATCTTCTTCTTGTTCTCAACCTTGAGCAACAAGGCCTTGTTGATGTGAGGCAAGACACCACCGTAAGCAATGGTGGCCTTGATCAAAGCATCCAATTCCTCATCTCCTCTGATAGCCAATTGAAGATGTCTTGGAGTGATTCTCTTCAACTTCAAATCCTTAGCGGCGTTACCGGCCAACTCAAGAACTTCAGCGGTGAGATATTCCAGGACAGCAGCAAGATAGATCGAGGCCTTAGAACCAACTCTGATCTTGTTTTGAGCGTTCTTCTTCAAAAATCTCTTAATTCTTCCCACAGGAAATTGCAAACCAGCTCTAGCTGAGTGGGATTGCGATTTGAGGGAGCCATCTTTGGCTCCAGACTTTCCTTTACCTCCGTGAACTTTTCCAGACATGATAAACAAGGAGTAAACACAGATGAGATGAAGGAAAGCCCCGTCGTGCACACGTAGTGCGCAAAACAAAAAACATAAACAAACAAACATTGTTGGTGGGGACACGCATACCACATTCCGTCTGTTGCGATTTAGTTCTACAATGGGTAACCTGCAAATTCATATTTGGCAACACCTTTAGCGGTGGTATGATATTTGAATAAGTGACCACCGGCGTCCGTCTCGGTACGGTCTGGAAATTTGTTATAAGCCGTCACAACGTACAAGATGTCTCTATTTTTCCCACCCCAGGTGGTACAGGCGGCACATTTGGCGTCGATGTTGATCTTTTTGATCAACTCTCCCTCTGGGTTGAACACGTAAACTCCGTGGCCGTTGTACATGGCAATCCAGAGGTTACCCTCGGTGTCCACCACCATTCCATCTGGTTCACCGGGGTCTCCCTTGTTGTCCAAAAAGACGCGCTTGTTGGTGATCGATCCAGATTCGGCATCAAAATCATAAGCGTAGATCAATTGTCCAACACTGTCGTTCAAGTACATTGTCTTGTTATCTGGTGACCAGGCCAATCCATTACCACACAGAAGACCGTCCTCCATCTGGGTAAGAGTTCCGTCTGGGTCGTATCTCCAGAGACGTCCCAGAGGCTTTCCATAGTCGGCTGGTAATCCACCAACACCACACGAAAGGCCCTTGACGTCGATCTCAGCGGCCCAAAAACGTCCCATGCAATCGACCGCTCCATCGTTGAAACGACGGATGTGTCTCTCATCTGTAGGAATGATCTCCTTGAGAACATCCAATTTTCCGGTCTCCTCATCCAAGAAGGCAATGCCCTGATAGTAAGCACAGATGTACGATTTGGGGTGATCCTTTCTGAAAAATTGAACAGTCACGGAATCTTCCAGGTCCAAGACTTTGAGTCCCGGTCTGGAAACATTCTTGATGCTAGTAGATGCCTCGGAAAACTCAATACCAGGCTCCAATGGTAACCCGGTCTCACCATCCAATTGCAAAATGTGCATTTGAGGTGGTTGTGAAAGACAATCGTTGTAATGAAGGGTGTTGTCGGACTCCCTGTAAATGGGACCCTCACCCAAGACACAAGGTCTGGGTAAACAGTAGAAAGGTCTGTCTCCAGTAATAATTTCAACCATGATTGTCTTTCCTTGGGGAGTTCCTGAATTATATCCAAATGGGTCCCACGTACATGGAGTCGTGTCCTGCGTACCAAATGGGGCGATAAGGTATCTGTATGCATCTACATGTACGATAATGGGATTTATTTATTATCTCTGATCTAGTGGAAAGCTTTGTAAATCTCCTCACAACAATCGGAAACCAACTCCTTACCTCTACTAAGAACTCCATCCATGGCCATGACTACGTGAGGAACCCCCTTGTAGACCTTGACCTTCACTGGGACACCGGATCTTTGCAATTTAGCGGCATAAAACTCACCCTCAGCTCTCAAAACATCGAGTTCAGCAACGGCAACGTAAGCGGGTGGACAGCTCTTGAAGGATTCCTCGGGGTAGTAAAGAGGAGATGCTCTGGGCTCAGCCCAGGTAGACTTGTCTGGCAAGTAGTGATAACGGTACCAAAACATCTTTTCTCTTGGGAGAGCAGCAGTGTTTTGGAACTTGTCCCAAGTCCAGTAGACGTCCTTGTCAGCAGTGTTATCAGTGACTGGGACAATGAGCAATTGGAAGCACATGGAAGGCAATGTGGGGACAGTAGCTTGTCTCTCGGTGATCATATGGGACAAGATGGCGGTCAAGTTTCCACCAGCAGAGGAGCCACCAGCAGCGAATTTCGTCATGTCACCATCAATGAGCTTGTCACCGCCGTTGGCAAGCCATAAATAAGATTCCCAAGCGTCGTCCACACAGGCAGGGTACGGGTATTCTGGTGCAAGACGGTAATCCACGGAGACTACGACACATCCACCTCTTTGGGCCCAATTGGTACAATGAACGTTCTCGGTGTTGATATTTCCGAGAACCCATCCGCCTCCATGGAAGTAGAGAAACACTGGGAAGCCAGCCTCAGGTTTGGGGAGTTTTGGAGTGAATACTCTCACTTTGAAAGGTTCACCCTCGGTCTCGGTTCTCTTGATTTCGAAATCCTCGATCTTTTCCATGGGCAATGCCTCACTTGCTCCTGGAATCAACACTCCGGAGGTACGAGAAGCCTCAACGGGCTGATGATGAACCACCTGTTGATTGATGATGTATTTGTTGTAAAATTCGACATACTCTGGGTCGAGCAATTTTTCGATTTCTGGATCCAATGGATAAGGTGGTTGAGGAGTGGACATGATTACTAGTTACGAATAGGCTGGGGAAATCAAAGGTATTTAGTTGGTCATGATAAGCCCCACCTGATGGCCCCACCTCATCTCGATAAGCATGGGACGCAGGCCCCACTACTCGGCATATTTAATCATTCCCTAAATTAACTTCACCACTTTTTCCAATGTCTAAGATTGCCGTTACCTCGACCGATATTTCTCCCCCATTGCCAGTGTACTCTCATGCCATCAAGCATGGAGACACACTTTATTGCTCTGGTCAGGTTGGCTTCGATTCCAACGGGGTCTTAGGCAAGACTTTCGAGGAGCAAACGGTAAGTTGCCACGCCGAGAGAAAACTAACATAGAAAAATGCTCTTCACAACCTCGAGTGTGTACTCAAGGCTGCCGGAACCAGTATGGAGAAGGTTTTGAAGGTCAACGTTTACGTGATGGACATTGGAAAGTTTCAGGAGCTCAACGAAATCTACGTGAACTACTTCGGAGACGTCAAGCCAGCCAGAACCTGTTTCGCCGTTGGAACTTTACCAGCTAACGCCGAAATTGAAATTGAATGCATTGCAGCTTTGTAATTGAATACTAAAAATTTCTATAAGGTAGACTCACTGATTCAGTTGATGTATCTCTGTCGGGGACATTTTCCCCACGATATTGAGCAAATCCCCCAGCGTTTTGTAAGCATCATCCAGCATTTCCCACCTGCAATCTTTGAGACTTTCTCTGACCACCACCAACAACGACCGTACGTTGTTCAGATCTGGGAGGGCGACATCGTCCTGACCATTGGATCTAACTTTGCGCAACAAACTTTTCAACATGTCCACGAGAAATTGCTCGGATGTGGCATAATCGTTATCCTCCGTGATGGCTAATTGCTTTCCGTTGGCAAAGAAACAGTAAGACCAGACCACCAGTGTGGAGATGTACAAAGTCCAAGGCTTGAAGACGATGGGGTCCGTTGCTGCTTGGTATCTACCACCCATTGGGTATGGACTATCACCAGAAAGGATAATGTGCTGGATAAGCAAAAGAGCATGAACCACACATTGCACGGCTTCCCCAGATTCGGCCCATCTTTCCACACTTACAAAGGCCTTGTACCGATCGCTATTGGCAAGAGGCCTACCCATTAGCGATGGAGACCCACAAAAAGTGAGAATCTCGAGAATGGAGGTCTTGGACGTGTACAACGTCACATAAGCGATTCGATAAAGAGATCTACAGGCCTCAATGGCCACAGAGGGCATTCTGCTGAGCAGTGAGTAGCTCCAGGCTTCGACGGCCCTGGCCAATATGGCCTTGCGGCGAGATTGGTTCTCGTTGCGGTTGACGTCTTGATCGATTTCGAACGACTCTCTGTCGTCTTGTAAAACGTTCCAAATGACACAGAGCAACCCGTGCAAAATGACAAATTTGGAGTAGGACGAGAGCGTCACCGGTAGTGATCGGTCATCCATCAAACATTTCAACAGATTGAGAAATAGCAAGGGCTTCTGATCTCGGATTAAGTCCATATATTTTTCCCATTCCGAAGCGGAACTCAGATCCCAAACCTCGTCTGGACACGGCACTTCCAATCTGATTTCAGAAACGGAGAACGATGATACATGGCCGAACAAAATGGAGTGTTGGGCATCCATGACGAAGATGAGGAAGACGACTCTTTTGATCGATTCCTGCTCGATCCAGAGTTCCCATTTTTTCTCCAGACTCAAATTCTGAAGTTTCCTAGATTTGAAATTCCTCATGTTGGCACAACTACCATCTCTTTTCAGGATGGTGATGATGGCACTGTGGAAAGTTGCGGAGATCTCGTGCTGATGTCTTGTGGATCCCATCTTGGAGAACGCCTGGATGAGAGCCAACGTCTGAATGATCCACAGTTTGGACGGTATCAGATCTGGATGGCTGAACACTTTCCAAATCAACTTTTCGTGGATGAGGATTGCCGTCTGGTAGTTTTCATCCGTGTCTCTTAAGCTCCCCAATGTGAGGATTGAAATGAGCAGCAACGGCTCGATCCGTTCCGGATGTAAAATGAACGAGGGTTTGTGAAGGATCGGGAAGTGGTCGTGAAACGTGGCGAAGTATAGCTCGAACTCGTTCTTGAGGCTATCGGGAGAGAAAAACAGGTCCCGTTTCTCCGTGGGAAGGGACTCGATGATGGAGCCCAAATCGGACGTCAGTTTATCGGATATTTCCGTCCATAGCTGGGTGTCCGTCTTCAAAGAAGGCATCGGCGAGTTGACTCGCTCGTACGGTTCTATCACCGAGTTCATGAAGTTCATCGTTACCGGACTGTCCACCTCCAGAGCCTGGACTCTGTCCTTGCTCGGCACAAACAGCCAACTGAGATCGTTATCCTGGAACACGGCCGACGCGATACCACGGAAGTCCTCTGGATCACTCACCTGGGGACTCACGATCTCGGTCTTCGGACTCGTCTCCAAGGGTAGATGATCCACGTTCTCGGACTGATCCAATGGCGGCAGGAGCGACACGTCGTCCAGGGCGACCTCGTAGCTTTGCTTGTGATGGTGAACGTTACGCATGTGCGAGCTCAAAATGTCCGACCGGCGGTACCCATTACCGCAAAACGTGCACTTATAGGGCTTCTCCTCGGTGTCTTTGTTAGTTGGGGCGGTGTTCATACTCACGATTGGTGCTGTGACGATTCAGATGTGATCGTCTGGCAAACGTCTTGTCGCAGCCCGGGAAAGTACAGGCGTATCGGTACACGCTGGGGGGCATGGTGACAAAGGTTAGACGACGAGGACGATGGTGGGACGAGCCGCACCTCGGGACAATAAGATAAGCGGGATGCCGATAACAGATGGGATCACTTATGGTGAAAAATAGATGAAAACTACGAACGGTAAAGAAACAAAAATAAACTAAGCTTCAGAAACGTCGACCTTCACGTTCTCCTTGGCGTAGCTCTCCGTGTAACTGGGCTCGGAAAAGTCGTCGCCCGGTTGTTCACGAGAGTACTGCTCGAAAGTCAAAGAACGGTCGTTCTTTGGCAAGGGGAACACGAGGCACGACACAAAATACGCGAACATCCCCACAAACAGAGACAGGACCCATCCCATGCTGAAGATTCTGGTGGCAGCCTCAGAGACGGTAGTCGTACCGAAGGAGCCAATGAACCCTGGAAGAGGCACAATGAACCCAGCGACAAAAGCGAAGTAGGCACGCAGATTGACCCCGTAGTAGAAGTAGTACGAGCCGTCCTTGGCCGTGGTGTAACAGTCCTTCAAGATCAAGTTGCCCTTTCTCATCCAGTAGTCCGTAATCATGATTCCCACAACGGAACCCTGGAAGATGGAGTAACCACCCAAGAAGGTCAAGAACCCGTTAGCAGTGGCGACAATTCTCCATGGGACGATAGCGAAGGCCACGATCAAACAGAGGAACTGGCCTCTAATGGTGTTGATCACCTTTGGAGCCAGACAAGAGGCATCCATGGCAAATGGCATGATGTTACAGGCCACCGAGGTTGCCAAAGTGGCGAAGAAGAAGGCCAGTGCAGCAAAGAACACACCGGCTCTAGCTCCGGATGTGTAGCTGTGGTCCAAGATGGCGATAAGCAAATCGTAAGGGTTCCAGTAGGCAACTCCCCACATCTCGTAGACGGCAGCGGTGGAGATGATACCGAAAGAACCACACAAAAGTGGAGCGATGATGGATGGGAGGGCATTACCGATGATCTGGGCCATTCCGTTCTTGGAGAAACGGGCCAAATCGGGAGAAGTCACGATAAGAGCTGAACCAGCACCCCAAATCGAGTTGAGTTGAGCCAAGACGAAGAAGGCGTATTGACTCGTGGAGTAAGTGTTTGGAATGACAAGCATCGAGGGAGACACTCCTCCGTTACTGGAGGTGGCCCAGATCACGATTCCCATACCGGCAAATGGCATGATAAACGATTTGATGGTAAACATGTGCTTGAGCTGATGGGCTGGCAAGAACATGTGAGGTAAAGTGATCAAAAAGGACAAGAAATAAGCCACCATGGTTCTCGTATCAATGAACTGGGATGCAGGGATATTATTGGGCAAATTCCACCAGCTGGGGAACATACATCTGAACATAATCGACAAGAAACGACATTCAAAGTACAATTGAACACCACCCCAAATGATACCCAGGATGGATCTGATCACCACTTGCAAGTAGGAGCCGTAGATACCAAACGAAGTCCTGGAAAGAACAGAGAACCCAATTCCGTACATACTGGCGGCTCTAGCGTTCAAAATGATAAAGATCGTGGAGAAAACGTTGGCGAAAAGGAAGATCAAAATGGCATTTCTAATGGAGACACCTCCAGCGACCATAGAGCTTCCGAGAGACCAAGTGGACACAGACCAACACTCACTGAACCAGTAGGCAAAGAAATTCCACCATCCCCAGTTTCTTCTCTTGAGAGGTGTGGGGAGAAGATCTTTGTTTGCAAAAGCGGTGGAGTCATCCAAGATGACATAATCCTTAAAAGCTTGCCATGACGAGAAGGCGTGTTTGAATTCAGAAAAGTTCTCCTTGAACGTTTTCTTTTCCTCTATAGAAACTTCAGACATGCTTAATCCATCGAGATTCCTCGACAAGATATAAGTGTATCGGAGCTGACTATCTCATCTGACGCAGTCCCACTTTGTCCCATGATAAGATAACGCCACAGCAGTCAGCCTTGAGATACACAAACGCTTATCAAAGGGATAAAAATCCCACATTTTTCGGGAATAAATGGGTTCAGATGATGGTGTGAGGTTATTGTTGGACCATCAGCGATTTTTTTGCGTCTGTGGTTGATAAGGAATGCGGAACGTTTATTTGTTGAGCAGATAAGAGATTTAATAGATTAGATAGATTAAATGACCTTAATGAACCTTGGAAATGTTTGATAAACTTTAACGTGTTTTAGTGAAGGATCGGCAGTGAGAATTGATTTATCCTGGCCGAGAGGCACGAAATACTACCGAATCTGATAAATATCAACGATTATTCATTCAAATCTAAAGTTCTGACTCAAATAATCCCGATTTCTCCAGGGTAAAATTCATTATGTTCACGTTTAGGTTGTGATGAAGTGGGGTGACACAGAGTCTAGATTTGGAATCTCTAAACACCAGTTTCACATCGATCAATTTGCTCTGATGGATTCTCAACACAAATAATCGTATAAACTACATTGTAGAATGGCTCATATTACTTACAGACTGAGCTAACAGCTATTGCTGGCCTATTTACATTTAAAATCCTGGCATTCCACCCATTCCTGGCATTCCACCTGGAGCAGCTGGGGGTCCCTTTGGTTCTGGAGCGTCAACAATGGCGCATTCGGTGGTGGCCAACAACGAGGCGACACCGGATGCATCCACTAATCCGTTACGAACAACCTTGAATGGATCAATGATACCAGCAGCCAACATATCGACAAACTCTCCCTTGGAAGAGTCGTAACCCTTGTTGAAGTCGGAACCAAACTCGTCGAGCACTTTACCCACGATGACGGAACCTTCTTGACCGGCGTTGTCGACGATCTTTCTGGCAGGCTTGGTGATGGCAGACTTGATAATGTCAACACCGAGCTTCTGGTCAAAGTTGGCGGTCTCAACGGAGTCCAAAACCTTGGAAGCCTTGAGCAAAGCGGTACCTCCACCGGGAA
The DNA here is from genome assembly GCA_030569035.1 of Kuraishia borneana. Classification (NCBI taxonomy): domain Eukaryota; kingdom Fungi; phylum Ascomycota; class Pichiomycetes; order Pichiales; family Pichiaceae; genus Kuraishia; species Kuraishia borneana. Next base: position 189,363 of record JAJMJT010000011.1, read on the forward strand.
GGATACCTTCCTGAACGGCGGCTCTGGTGGCATTCAAGGCATCGTCGTAACGGTCCTTCTTCTCACCAACTTCAACCTCAGAGGCTCCTCCGACTCTGATGACGGCAACACCTCCGGAGAGCTTGGCAAGACGCTCCTGCAACTTCTCCTTCTCGTATTCGCTGGTGGCGGAGTCGTCGACAGAGTTACGGATTTGCTCGCAACGTTGGACGATGGAGTCCTTGGTTCCATCTCCGTTGAGGATCACGGTGTCCTCCTTGGTGATGGTGACGGAGCCAGCGGAACCGAGCAACTCAGCAGTGGCGTTTTCGGGCTTGAGGTCGAGCTCCTCGGTGAACACGGAACCCCCGGAGAGAACGGCAATGTCTCCCAAGATGTTCTTTCTGTTGTCTCCGAAACCAGGAGCCTTGACACAGGCAACTTGCACTTGACCTCTCAGCTTGTTGAGGATACAGGCAGCAAGGGCCTCACCGTCGACGTCCTCGGCAATGACGAGCAAAGGTCTACGGAGTTGGTTGGAGAGCTCCAAAGAGGGCAAAACGTCCTGGATGGAGCTGATCTTCTTCTCGGAGAGCAACAACAATGGTCTCTCGAACTCAACCTTGCCGGACTTGGCGTCGGTGATGAAGTAAGGGGAGATGAATCCACGGTCGAAACGCATACCTTCGGTGACCTCGAGTTCGTCCTCCAAAGTCTTGCCCTCTCTGACGGTGATGACACCTTCCTTGCCGACCTTCTCCATGGCGGAGGCAAGCAAGTTTCCGATGTGGGCGTCTCCGTTGGCGGAGATGGTGGCGACTTGGGCAATCTCAGCAGAGGTGGTGATCTCCTTCTTGTTCTTCTCCAAGAACTCAACCACGGCCTCGACGGCAGCCTGCGAACCACGTCTCAGGTCCATTGGGTTGCAACCAGCGGCCACGTTCTTGACACTCTCGGTGAAGATGGCACGGCCCAAAACGGTGGCCGAAGTGGTTCCGTCACCGGCAGACTCGTTGGTCTTGGAGGCAACGTCCTGGAGCAACTTGGCTCCCAAGTTCTCGAATTTGTCTTGCAACACGATCGACTTGGCCACAGTCACACCGTCCTTGGTGATCTTGGGGGCACCGAAAGGTTGTTCGATCAAGACGTTTCTACCCTTTGGCCCAAGGGTAACGGAAACGGCCTCGGCCAAGGTCTCAACACCTTTGAGGAGAGCAGCACGGCCTTCGACGCCGAATTTGATCTCCTTGTGAGAGTAAGCACGCGCAAGTGAAACGGATTTGAATTGGGGACGAGCGAATCTGAGCATGTTGAGGTTGTGGAAAATTCGGAGCTCAAGAGATGGACCCGTCGTGTGACACACAGTATTGGGTTTCCAGTATATTCGATGGATACCTTTTTGGGGAAGTACGCTGTAGACCTTGCAGAATCGAATTTGTTTGGTGCTGTTGTTCCCAAGACGACTTTCTAGCCACTTCAAGTAGTTTATCGACCCGAAACCACCCTTGGGGCGTCCCTTGTAGACGTGTATTTTTTGGACCTCGCACACGACCCACCACATTTAACCCGCCTTTACAACTTTCCATCATGGATGATGGGTTTGTGCCCATTGTGGCAATGTTCTACAGCGTGTTCCACCCGACGGAGGGGACCAAGGTGGTCCATCAGGTGCCGAGTGGCTCGATAATTCCACCAGAAAGACCCGATTCCAGTTCCTTGAGCCAGCCGTTGTTCGATTTCGACTCGATCAAAAACTACGTGATACCCAAACCGGCTCTCTGTGACCGGTTAGTGACGTTCAAGATCGGCGGATACCGTGTGTGTGGGTTCCCGGTCAACATCTACTCGTCTCAGTACGCGAGAAACTCTTTCAATTTCAATTTCTGTTTTGTTTTCCCCTACGAAAGTGATACGACGCCCTACGAGGGCCAGGTGCGAAGAATAGGCAAGATGTTCAGGGCCTTGGAGGAGCAATCGCAATTGCTGACCCGCAACACGGATCCCGGTGTGTTTTTGAGAGAAAAGGAGACGGTCAGTGAGGCCATTGGAACGGATAAATACGTCAAAGTTGCCTCGGAGATGCGAGAAGAACATGGAGCTCCAAGGCTTTCGTCTATTGCGTCGTTGATCGAGCAAATCTTCCAGGACTTGAACAACTACTCCGAGTGTCAAATCCCCATCGATGGAGCCAATTCCGTCGATATCAAATTGTTCCCCATCATCCCCCCACCACCAGATATCGATTCTTCCGATGTCCCCGTAGCCACAGTCAAGCTGGATCTGCTAGTGGACGCCAATTGGGACCCGACCATGGTCAAGATCTTGCCCTATGTGAATGGAATCAACTCGATCCATCGCATTGCCAAGTTGGCGGAGGCTGATTATTTCCTCACAAAGCAATGTATCCAACACCTTTTACATTATCGATCGGTGGCCATCTTGGACATTTTCCAATTTTCCAATTCGTATGCGCCAACGTCGGATATCAGTCGATTCTTAACGGATCCTCAAATGGCTAGTGAGTGTCAAAATTATGTGGTTTCCACTCCAACTTTCGCTGGGTTGCCTTTGCAACCTCCAAGACAGAGCACAAGTTCCGATAATGTGAGTGTGGCGTCTGATAAGGAAATCAGCACCTCCCCAGATCATTCAAGACCTGCTATCGTGGTGATGCCCTCCAAAACTACATTGTTTTCCCTCTACAGATCGTTGAATCAGAACCAAAAGGTGAAGGAATGGTATTTGGAGCATGCCGTGGAGTTGAGAAATGTCGATATACGAAGATTTTTCTCTTTTGGAGTGCTCAGAGGCATTATATACAGAGTGAGATCGTATCCAATCTCTACAAAAGTGGTTAATTCGATTGAGACGGGAGTGGATGACTATCCGAATCTGCGAGAAGTTAAAAAGAGATCGTCCACTTTCGTGAGAGGAACCGTGATGAGGCCCTCTTTCTCAGAAGTGGAAGAGGATGAAGTTGTTGATTTCTCCGCTTTGGCCGAGCAGAAAAAGAGACAAGATGAGGAGATTCTATTGATTAAACTTTTGAAAAGAGCCAAAGATTTCGACACAATTTGCACTGAAATGGAAAAGAGTAAATTTGAGGTGGAACAAATCTTGGGTAGAATGGGTAATTGGAGCGTAATCAATTCTTGAATCGTTGTAGACGCGAAAATTGAGAACCAAAATTTTGTGAAATTAATTCAACTTTTTCCGTGCTCATGTAGTGCCAAAGCGATTTTTTGTGAATATTTCGGTCTAGTGGTGTAACGGTTATCACGTCTCGTTTACACCGAGGAGGCTCCGAGTTCGATTCTCGGCTGGATCATTGTTTTTATTTTTTCCAAACAACTACATTCGAATCATTTAATCACACCGAACAACAGAAAAGGGCTTAATCTTTAATTTTTTTCGTAGTGGATTTCGCTGTTCGGACTCCCTATTCGGAAGTAATTTCCCTTTGAGTTTCCGACTACTCTCCCATGACCGACAACATTCAGCCAAAAAAAAAGATAACAAGGGTGCGAACGGGGTGTTGGACGTGTAAAGAGAGGTATGTGTTTATCCTGATGAGACTCATCTAACTTAGACGAAGAAAATGCGATGAAAGAAAGCCAGAATGTAAGTGTATACTCTCGGCGACTGCTAACAACAGGCCAAAATTGTATCAATTCCGGAAGAGAATGTGCTGGTTACGGAATGAGACTGACGTTTGGTGTGGGCGATAGAAGAAAACCACGTAAAGATAGAGAGGACGTGTCGATGTCTCAAACAGCGAGTCAGAACAGTACCATGAGTGTGAAACCGGAGAGTCAACCGATGGATATGGCTCAATCGATGGAACAGAGTCTCAGCATGGACTTGTCGATGAGCGAGACGATGAGCATGAGCAGCATGAGTCGAGAGAAGAGCGCCGATCCTTTCCAATTTGAATCGGCTTTGTATGGTGGATTAGACTATCTTCTAAGTGCCGGTGATATGTTCACCGGTTTACCCGTGAAGGACATGATGAGTGGGACTGGACTCACTCCAAAGGAGGATCTGGCGTTGAGCCCCCTGTTGAAAGATATGGGGAGTCCCATGGTGGAGATGGCGGACGAGATCCAAACTTTCAACGAGAGTGCCAATCTGTATCCTGCTCCGGTGTCGAACATTTCGTATTCCGAGGAGAACATGATGTTGAAGCACTTCTTCAACAAGCTGCTTCCTCTGCTGGACTCTCATCCGAGCTCGCCCTGGCCTGAATTGGCCTTGAAATACTGCGATTTCGAGATCGCCAGATCGTGCTTCATCTCGCTATCGTGTATGCACTTGTACGAGAGCCGTGGTGAGAATAAGTTCTACAAACGTGGACTGTTGCACATCAACAAGACGATGGAGTACCTGGTGAATTACGTGCAAAACACCAGCAATCCGAGTCCCACCGAGGACGAGCCCCAGATCAGCGTGGAGAATATCGTGGTGAATCTCAAACACAACTCGAAACAGGCCAGTTTCTTTGTGATTCTGCTACTAATCTACGTCCATCTGCTGTTTGGAGTGCTGGAATCCGGGAGATCTGCTCTGTCGCGTATCTTTCTCAAACTTTTCGCCTCCATCACCCAGGACCAGACGTTCCAGGTGGTGATGCAAGAGATCGACCAATCGCAAACGCTAATCTGTGTCTTGTCCTGGTTCGATACCATCGCAGCAATGGTGAGTCCCGATTGTAGACTACCTTACTGTCTGCCTCAATGGTACGGCACCAAGGACGATGCCGTGAGCACGGCAAAGATGAACGGATGTCCCGGTGAAATCTTCCAGTGCATCGCAGAGGTGGTCAAACTGCGCAACGTTCTACACAACGAAACGCGAGAACGAGAGTTTGTCCTTGCAGAATACGAAAGAATCAAGACAAAGATCCTGAGTTATAGAGATTACGTGCCCTTGGAGTTGCCTGGGGATTCCAATGGGGTCAGCTTTGAGTACGAGGAGAGATTGAGAGGTGCCCAATGTTGGAGTTTGGGGATTTATATCAAGTTACTGGACGTCACCCGCCCAGAAGGTTACAAAGACGCCATTGCCAGGGCAACGAGGGAGTTCGTTATCACCTACGATTTCCTCAAGCCGGTCTCGCCGATCCGAACACAGATGGTTTGGCCCGTTTTCGTGATCGCTTGTCATTGCGAGAGACTGCAAGACCGTCAAAAATTCGCAGAATATATGCAGATCCTGTACGAGACGGTCCAGATGGGCACTGTGATGACGATGAGAAAAATCGTTGACGAGATTTGGAGCACGGGGAAGACGTCAGAACAGATATTGACAGGTAAAGAATGGTTAGAGGCAGGTATAGATTATCTGCCATTATAAGTACGGGTTCATGGGGGGCCAATGAAAAATGAGACTTAGTAATCGTAGTGCGGGACTCAGTCATCTCCGAATCGGTTGCCCCGTTTTGTTACACATTTATTCCTCTCACAAATCGTTTAAAATGTTAAGGACGATAAGACAGGTCACTGTTTTGAGCAGAATTTCGCATATCCAGCCACGTGCTGTGCCCAGGAGGTTTATTCAGATGAACGTTGATTATAATTGGAACAAACATAGCATGCCCTCGAAGGAGGCGTTGGCGAAACAAGCGGAAGAGTCTAAGAAGCCCGTTAAAAAGACGCGGAGAAAGTTGAGACCTCGCAAAGCCCTCATAACGTTGTCACCAAACGCAATCAGTCATCTCCAGGCGTTGAGCCAGGGTCCAAATCCAAAGATGATCAGAATAGGCGTTCGCAACAGAGGATGTTCGGGACTCTCGTATCATTTGGAATACGTGAGTGAGGCGGGTCAGTTCGACGAGTTGATCGAGCAGGATGGTGTGAAGGTGCTGATCGATTCCAAAGCTTTGTTCAGCATAGTGGGGAGTGAAATGGATTGGATTGATGATAAATTGAGCAGCAAATTTGTGTTTAAGAATCCCAATTCTAAGGGCACTTGTGGATGTGGGGAATCATTCATGGTATAAATGGGTTAATGATATATTACATGACGTTTTATTTTCGTAGAATCATCTCTTGAGAGCTCCTCTCATGAACCAGATACTGGCTGCAACCATAAATCCAACGGCACCACCTCCAACGAGGATTGGGGTCAAGTTTTCAGGTTCTGGTTCCGGTTCCAATCCGGGCGTGGCATTTTTCGGGAAACTGGCAGCCTCCACGAGATGCACAAACAGTTCGTTGAGAGACGAGGTCCAATTCGAGGAGATATGCAACGGTGGGGGAAGGAAAAGTTGACGGGTATAAGGTTCGGGTTGCACGTCTGATCTCTGCTGTTGTCTATCCAAATCTGCCTTCAAAGCCACAAATACCGCAGGTAAATCATCCAAGGCAGGATATTCATCTCTCAAGTTGATCAGATATTGGAAAGATTCTGGATCAGCTGAATCGTAAGTGTAACAGATGACATCACATTGTTCCAATCTTCTTTCGTTTTCCAAGATGGCCGGTTCCAATTCGCCCAATTCCTCGAGAATCAGATAACATTGTTTTCCACCTTTTAATTCCACACTGTTCACAACGGTTCTGGTTTGAATCGTGGGTGAGTACATCTCACTATACTGTCTTCCCAGAAACGCTTCGAAAAGACTCGTCTTACCCGATCCGGGAGCTCCCAACACGAAACAATTGAAAACGGTTCTATCGTTGACTGGGGTCCGGAAACTTTTGCCATTGCGTTTCCTGAATTTCCTCGCCTTTGTGATTTTCAAAGCAGAAGTGGAACTTTTCCCACTATTAAACCCCAAGAGTCCCAAATACGCCAGCGTGATCCTGTGATCTAGAAAGGTGGTCATACTCCATTGAGCCAACCATCCTTGGAGAGTCACATAACCCTGTTCATTACACACCGAAGTGCGAGGGAAATTGGATTCTTCCCACATCTTGGGGATTCCCGAAGTGGGGGAAAACAAATGAGCCAACTCCATGTCCGACAATCCTCCATCGTTATCCTTATCGAACAATATGAAAAGATCCACCAAGAACTTGTAACCCACGGGGGAAAGCTCCACGCTAGCATGTGCAGGTACATCGAATCGAGGATAAAGAATCTTGTCGTCCACAGACAAAGAATCTGTGTAGTTAAAAGTTCGTAGGATCCCCCAGATCGTTTCGTGACGACCTGTTTCCGCATAGATTTTATTCAACACGAGAAATCCTTCGAGGGTGACACCATCTACGGGGTATCCCAACGCTTCAGAAATCGATTTCTTAATCAATTGGAGCTCGTTGATGTCCAGAGATTTGTGGAAACACCGTTGTTGGAGGTCCACAAACTCTTCATCGCTCAAGTATCCATCTTGGTCTTTGTCGCAGATGTAAAACACCCTTTCCAGAGCTCGTGTTGCCAGAGGTTTGAGACAATTTTCTTTGTAATCGTAAAGCGGAGCCACTGGGTGTGTCACGGCCCTCTGACAAAGATAAAAAGCCTGGTTCACGTTATAGTTGTCTTTGGCACTGCATCGCACGCACGACTCGATTTCTTTGTATTCCTTCAGCAGAGGTCTGAATTCTTCGACAACAGTCCTCTCCGAGTCCCCTTCAGCCAAATCTGCTTTATTATTGGTGAGAACCACGGGCAAATTGACACCCAAAGACCGAAACATCATAATCCAAAACAACGCTATGCGTTCGTAAGTGTAATGGTCAGAGTACACCAACCATATCACGTCTGCCCTCCGAATCTCTCTCTGTAGTGACTCCAAATCTGAGGCAGACGTGTCTATCAGAATGGTCGAATTGGGAGCGTATTGACTGGAGGAAAAGTCTCTTGGGACGCTAATTGGCGGAACAACGTGCTGCAAATTGGGCACGAATTTCTCCTTAACGAGCGAGGTGATCAAAGAAGATTTTCCCACGCCATCGTCTCCACAAACAACGACACGGATCTCGTCAGAACTCATGACAAAAGGGAAATAAGACAAGTGTGGGATGCGGCGGTCGTGTGCACGCCCAATCGCCACCAACAACGTTAGGTGGAAACCAAGTGTTAATCACATCAAGATGGTGAGTACAACCAATTACGAGACAACTAACGCAGACATCCATTGGAACAGGTTACGATTTATCCAACAGTATCTTCTCGCCCGATGGACGTAACTTCCAGGTGGAGTACGCCTCGAAAGCTGTAGAGAACGCCGGCACCAGTTTGGGAATCAAGTGCAAAGATGGCGTTGTTCTCGCCGTGGAGAAGATTGTGACGTCTAAATTGCACGTGAGAGACAACTACGAGCGGTCGTTGACCGTGGACAAGCACGTGGGGATCGTGTGGTCTGGTCTTATCCCTGATGGGAGGCACTTGGTGAACCGTGCTCGTGACGAGGCACAAAGCTATCGGTCTCTTTACAAAGGTGGGATGCCCGTGCCTGGTTTGGTTGATCGTTTGGGATACTACGTTCAGAATTACACCTGTTACAACTCGGTGAGACCGTTCGGAATCAACGCCATCATTGGAGGTAAAGACGATAACGGGTACCATCTCTATATGATCGAACCCAGTGGAACCTACTGGGGTTACAAGGCCATTGCCTCTGGAAAGGGACGTCAAACGGCCAAGAGCGAGTTGGAAAAGCTGGATTTCGAAACCATTGACGTTGAAACGGGGTTGATAGAGGCATCCAAAATCTTACAATTGGCTCATGAGGACAACAAGGATAAAGATTACGAGACGGATTTGTTGATCTGTGATGCCCAGGGAATCCACAAGCCCACCAAGGAGCAATTGCAAAAAGTCACCGAAGCATTGGACGCCATGAGTGATGAGAGTGACATGGAAGAGTAGTTACAAATGTTTAATTGTAATCATTATCGTTAAGCTAAACCTAATTCGCGTCTCAATTGTTGGTTTTCCTCATCCAATTCAGCCAATCTTCTATTGGCAGCCTCTGATTCATAAACTCTAATCTCTCTTTCTCTTTTAAATTTCTCCGTCAAAGTGGCTATTCTCAATTTGAGTACGTTTGTATCGTCATCTTCTGTCTTCAAAGCCAATTCGAAAAGCCTTTCACAAACGTCTTTCACCGCTGTTGTGTGCATTTTGAAGACCTCTGCTCGTATCGTTAGGGAATCTTCCACATTTTTCGATTCCAACTCTTCTGTTTTTTTCCAAACTTCTTTCGCAAATTTGGGTTCCAATGCCTTCGAATACGTTTTGATTAACGTCTTGGAGTTGATAACGTCCTCCTTTAACATTGTCGTGATGAGACGATCTTTAGCTTTGGTGCTCTTATCAGAAAACACGTTCTCCTTGTCAGATTCCGTTTGGTTAGCCTTCCTCAAAGCGTCGTTATCCGAGGTTAGAGCTTCGTTACGTTTCCTGAGTTGGAGGTTTTCTTCTTTCAAACGGGCCAATTCTGATTCTGAAACGGGATCAGCTTTTGAAGCCTCAGATTGTAGATTCATGTTCTTCTGATGCAAACCGTCATTTTCCAACCTCAATGCTGATGATTCCGATGCAAGTGATGCGTTGAGTTGCTTCAATTGTTGATTTTCCAGCTTGAGAGCGGATATTTGTGAAACTTCAGACTGTGTCTCCAGTTTTTTCTGAGTCAATTTGTCGTTTTCTAACCTCAACGCCGTTGATTCAGACTCAAGAGTATCGTTTAGTTGTTTCAATTGTTGATTTTCCACCTTCAGAGCCGAAACTTCGGTCTCAAATAAGGCATTATCAGATTTCTGTTTCTCCAATTCCTTGCTCAAACTCTCCAACTTCAATTCCAACTCGGAAATTCTCTGTTTCTTCTCTTTCAACTCATCAACCAACTGTTTCAAACCATTCTCCACTCCCTTCAACCTGGAAACACCATCGCTTCTCTCCACCCCAATCAGTTTCTCGTAAATATCCAAATATTCATCGATTTGAGCCTCTCTCCGCTCAAATTCCTCCAGGGTTTTCAAAGCAGTTTCAAGTTCAACGGTTAAATCATCGGTGATTCCGATCTGAACGTCCAATGCATGCTTCAATTTGGACTCTTTCTCGCGAAACTCACTCATAAGCTCCTCCAGATCAAAATCACCGCCTTTGTCTCTCAAAAAATCACGTAATAATTTAATTTCGATCTTACACTCCATCAATTCACGTTGTGTGGACTCCAACTGCGAATGTAAATCGCCCACGCCTCGATCCTCGAGCTCGAACGACGCAAGACTCACAGAGTCGTCATAAACGGACATCCGTCCAAAACTGGACGTCAGATCCGGAGAACTCATGGTGTTTATACGATAACGTGTACCGTGTAGTGGTGTGCTGGGGTGTACCCTCTGCGGGTAAACGTGGGCACGCACTCATCAAAAAATCAACCTCATTCAACACGACATCCAGTTTGTTATGCCCAGCGTTGACGATTTGGATATTGATTTCTCCGATTTGGAGGCCAAATATGCGGTTGTCGAACCAGAAAACCCATTTGGCGCCTACGTCGTTGTCGACGGAGCTCCTGTGGCTCCAGAATCCAAGGCCGAGATGTTGAAGAAAGTTTTGAACAAGTTATTTTCCACAGTGGGGAAAGTTAAAGATATGCATATGCCCATTGAAGATGGCAAAACTAAGGGGTTTTTGTTCGTTGAATTCGTCAAACCTGAGATGGCAGATTTGGCCGTCAAGCAACTCCACGGTAAAAAATTGGATGTTAAGCACAGATTGTTAGTCAATAAGCTTAGCGACATTGAAAAATACGCTGCCGAGGGTAAAATCTCTGACGAATTTGTTGAGCCTGAAGTTCCTGAATTTTCCGAGACCGCTTATCTACGTTCTTGGTTACAAGATGAAGCGGGACGTGATCAGTTCACTTTGCAATACGGTGACACGGTTGGAGTCTACTGGAACAAGGCTCAACCAGAAAAGGCTGTGGATCCAAGACAACATTGGACTTCCGCATTCACCAAATTCTCTCCAAAGGGTACTTATCTTTTTAGTATCCATCCTCAGGGAGTTCAAGCTTGGGGAGGAGCCGATTTCGGTTCGATCCGTCGTTTTGCTCACCCTGACGTGAGACTCATCGATTTTTCTCCAAATGAAAAGTTTTTGGTTTCTTTGTCGCCTTCGCCAATCGTCTTGCCACCTGAAGATTCTCCAGCTAGGGCCACATGTCCCTTTGGTAAGGAGAGTGAGGGTCATAAATTGGTGATTTGGGATATAGCCACCGGATTGCCTGTGCGTACTTTCCCACTTCCACCATCTCTCGAGAAGGAGAAGAAGATGATCTGGCCCTTGATCAAATGGTCGTTCGATGAGAAATACTGTGCTCGTATGGGACCAGATGCCCTTGCCGTTTACGAGACTGAAACTTTTGGATTGATCGACAAGAAGGTGATCAAGATCGAGGGAATCCAGGACTTCGAATGGTCTCCAGCTGGTGTTCAATTGGCCACGACCAAAGCGGGAGAATTGGAACACGTTTTGACCTACTGGACCCCAGAGATCAACTCCAATCAAACCGCTAGAGTCGCCGTCATGCAAATTCCTTCCAAGGAGGTGTTGAGAACAGTCAACCTGTTCCAGGTGAGCGATTGTAAATTGCACTGGCAAGATCAGGGTAAATACCTGTGTGTCAAGGTTGACCGTCACACCAAATCGAAAAAGACTTTGTTCACGAACTTGGAGTTTTTCCAATTGCAAGAGAAGGGAGTTCCCGTTGAGAAAGTGGAGTTGAAGAACGTGGTGATCAACTTTGCCTGGGAACCAAAGGGTGAGAGATTCGTGGCCATCTCTTCGGTGGACATGCCAAACGTTAGTGCTGCCGTTGCTCGTAACGTGGTGTCGTTCTACGCCCCAGAGAACCAGAAGGGTAAGTTGGCGTTGGAAAAGAAATGGCTCGAGTTCAAGAGTTACGACAAGAAACACAATAACACCATCATGTGGTCGCCCAAGGGACGGTTCGTGGCCATTGCCTCGATCATGGGACCCAACTCGGAAATTGACTTCTTTGACGTTGATTACGATGGAGACAAGAAGGAGAACAACGATGCCAACGTTGTTGCTGGTCTCAAATTGCTGAACCATCACGAATATCCCGGATTGAGTGATCTTTCATGGGACCCAAGTGGAAGATTCCTCGCTGCCTGGTCCTCGGTTTGGAGAAACAACCTCGACAACGGTTACAGAATGTACGATATGGTTGGACAGGTGATCAGAGAGGAGCACATCGACAGATTTGCCGCTTTTGAATGGAGACCAAGACCTGCCTCGTTGTTGAGTGCTGCCGACAGAAAGAGAATCAGAAAGAATTTGAGAGAATACTCTGCTCAATTCGACGAGCTCGATGCCATGGAAGCCGACGCTGCCCTGAGAGACTTGATTCTTTTGCGTCGTCGTCTGTTGGAGGAATGGACCTCTTGGAAATCCTCGATGGACGCCAAACTCGAACAGTTGGGACTCAACTCCAAGGAGGAGACGGACAACGAGGAGATCATCGAGGAGATCAAGGAGGAGATCCTGGAAGAGAAGGAGGAAGTTGTGGAGTGATACGGTAATTAGAATAAGTTTAAAGTCTATGTTCAATAAATTAAGCAGCTTTCGTCCTCAACTGCAGCCCATGCCATTTGCTAATCTCATCTTTCAACACCTCGTTCACCAACCTGTGTTGTTTGATCATGGGGATCCCTTTAAATTTGGCACTTTCCACCTGGATGGCAAACATTGAGCCACACCCACCACTAACATCCTTCACTTGCAAGGCCTTTGGTTGAAATTCCGAAGCCAAAATCTCGTATATTTTCCTCTCATAATCGTCCATCATGTCCGAATACATTCTTCTCGGTATCCGGACCGGAGGAAGTCTTCTCAAACGGAACATTGATGGTGATCTCGCTGGCTTACAAAACTTGGAGATGCCCGGGCAAATGGCAGACCCGGTTCAATAAATCATTACTCGTTAACTATTAGATAATCCCGCTCTTTGAAAGTATCTTTGTTTGGCTTGTTCAATTTCTTGTAGTGTTGTGTTGTGTTTCATCAGTATTTCAATTGATTTCTGCATTGTGATCGATTGTGGGGTTTGCGATTTTGCGACTTTTTCAACTTTTTCGAACTTGACCGGAGTTGCTCGTTTCGAATCGGTTTCATCTCGTGAAGCTTCGCTGAAATCAACGTTTCCACTCTTGAAATTCTGGTAAGTGTTGGTGACAAACACCTCTTTGTCTTTGAACTCGTCTCCCTCAGCCTCACGCTCCACCTTGTTTTTCAGATCTTCCAGTTCCAACTTGTCCTGTTGGCGTCTGTTCTTCGCGTCCAAGAGTTTCCCCATATATTTGGGCCCCTTTGATTTCGGTTTAATCACGATTTTCTCCTCGTAGACCTCATCGTACAACGTGGCCTCCAGCGGGACTTCCTCCACTTTTTGCTGTTTTCTCTTGACAATCGGGGTCTCCTCCTCGCTCTCGTCATCTGCAAACGCAGATTTCTTCTTCACAAACGTCCGTTTCATGACTCAAAGGGTGGTCTGGAGGTAAGAGGTGTGTCGGTGGCCGCACTACCGCAAGGATCAACATCCCAGCTTCACCATCCTAAGGGCCATGTCGTTTGATTGGCTAAACATTCCGGGCATCGATAGAGCCAATGATGCGACGCCACCCCCGCCTGTGTCATTCGGAGTGGTTCGGGCTCATAGTGCGGATCAAATTGACCAACTGAGACTCGGGGCTCCCCCACTGCGCCACACGGAGAGCGAGGGCGAGCTCCAATTTGAGGATGACGAGTCGATTCCGATGTCTCTGACCGCGGATCAGCTGACTTCGGAGGAGGCCAAGACGTATCTGAGATGGTACAACGACATCATCACGAGGAAAGGGACGCGGACGGTGTCCCTGGAGGACGTTTTTGCGTTTATGAACAACTTCGGACTTGTGGACGAGCTCAAGAAAGTGCTGAAGAAGATCTTCCACACGAGTTTGAACATCGGTCAGTTTTTCGCTTTGCTACGGCTGGTGGCTCATTGTCTAGAAGGGAGGAGACCGTTGAGGTCGCTGATCAAAGACGCAGCTCCCGTGCCCAAGCCGCAGAGTATCCTGGCCAGAAAGCGCCAGAACGACGATGATGAGCAGGACAAGCAGGAGAAGCTTGATTTGGACAGTTTCACCGCGTTTATGTTGACGGGGAGACGTAAGAAGAGCAGCAAGAAGGTGAAATTTAGTGATCAGGTGGCCCAGGTGGACGTGGTGGAGGCTGCAACGCCAGAAACGTTCGACTGGTCGTTGCCGATGGACCAATTGCTCGGCAAAGTGAGTGCCGTGCAGCGCGAGGAGGAGGAGGAGGAACTAAAAGACATGCAAGAGTCCATCAACCATTTCCAGAACGTCAACATCGATAGCGTCTCGATGGGTGGGACACCAGCCACGCCGGAATCGTACTTCAGTGAGCCACATCCTGCTCCTTTGCAATATGAATTGACCGGGGGCCAGCCTCTGTCACAGCGTCAGTATGAAATGGGACAGTCTCAGCCACCACTTCAATACGAGTCAACTGGACAGAGTCAGCCGCAGCTTCAATACGGTATGACAACGCAAGCGCAACCCCAAGTTCAATTCGAATCAACTGGACTATCTCTACCACAGGTTCAGTACGAACTACCGGGTAGCCACAGCGCGAGTCCCCTTCCTGACATCCAGGTGCAACCGGCTGTGGAGAACCGTATACTGTCTCCGCCTCCACCTCCACCGCGCCATAGGGCCATGTCGTCGCCGATACGATCGATTTCGCCAACTCCACCGCCTCCGCCCCCACCACGATCGAGGGCCTCGACGTTAAGTGTAAAACCACCCCCACCACCGTCACGTTCGCGCAGAAATTCGGGAGCCACAGCCACTACAGACATTCTAGGAGATTTAAAAGCACTACAAGCAGAGGTGGACCGAATCAAAGCCATGGGGATTAATTAGCATATAGATCAATCATCAAACACTTCCGGGAACAGTTCGGCCAAGATCTCATCGAACAATTCGTAGACCAGATGGACGTTCAAGATTTCGTTCTGCACCATTTTAATGAACATTTGCGCCGCATTTTTCGAATGGTTCAATCCAAATATCTTGGAGAAATTGTCCACCATCATCTTTTCCATCAACACTTTGGCCTCGTGCTTAGTCTGTGTCTTTTCAGTTAAACTACGTGGGGTTCCACTCTTGCGGAATTCCCCCATGGGCCATAACTTTCCATGAATAAACTCCAAGATTTTCGCTGTTATTCTCGGAGAATAAACCATCGATATGTACTCTTTAGAAATCTTCTCTATAGTTGAACCCAAAATCTGTTGTAGCACCACCAACACAGCTCTACCTCTAATCCACGAGTTATTCCCACCGAAAAGAGCCACCAAAAAATCGCAAATCGGTTTGACAAAGGGAACGGAACTTTGCTGATCCAATGAGGTCAGTTCTTCTTGCATGGCATCATAGTCTTTCTTTGCCAAAGTAGGCAAAGAGTAGATCTTACTTTTTTTACGAGTCTCGTTTTTCAACGATGCGTTGAGCTCCAAAGAGAAAACTTCAGAGGACAAAAAGGCTCGGAATAAACGATCAGAACAAATTTCAGGAATTCTCAACAAAGTTTGTAGATATTGTTCCAATTGGTTCTTTCTTTCCTCCACCAGCTGCCTCTGTTGAAACTTCAAGACAACTTTACGAGATGGGAAGGCCAAGTTATTTGCAGCGGGATATTTGGATTTCAAATATTCTTGGAGTTTGAAAAATTCACTGAATCTCCGAGCCACAACCCATCCAGCTGTGATCACACTGGGATCGGTACTGTTCAGTCTTTGCACCTCGATGATGTAGAGAATGAACTGTTTTTGTTTATCCGAATCACTCACATAAGATTGAATTCTCACTCTGGATTTCCCAAATAGCGAGTTATCATTTTCTTGAACGATATACTGTTGTCTTTGTAATTCCTTAAGTTCAATCTCACGTTGTAATCCCAATAAAGATTTTTGTAGGATTTTCAATTCCGCTTGATTACCCGTCAATATGGCTTTATCGATTAACGGTTGTAGAATCGATTCTTGATTGTTCAACCTTTCGATTTCTTCAGATAATTGGGTGATTTCCTCAGCCAAATTTAAATCCCCAGGGGCAGCCATCGTCAATTCCTGGCTTTGCACCATAGAACTGGCCACGGAATCAACGTCAGATTTATCCGACATCTTATCGGATTCGGAAAAGAAATCGGAATCCTCACCAAACAACTCTCTTTGCAGATCCGGAGGCAATTCCTTTTTTTCCGAGAACGTGTCCGACGTGTCCTTCTCCATAATCTCATTCAAAGCCTCCTCCACAGCTTTCAAAGTATCATCTTTGTCAAAATCGGCAGCCACCAGTTTGAGAAAGATATCCGATTGTTTGAAAGCCACCAGATCCGTGGTTTCCATTCGTTGGAAAACTTGTTTTTGCAATTGTAAAACGGATTTACGAGCGAGTCCCGATTTATCGGTATCTCCTGTTTTGACGAAATCGGATACAGACTCGTAAATATCCGGGCTGATTTTCAACAGAGGATCGTCAAAAAATTGGTGGAATATCTGTACGATATCATTGCTTTGTCCCAAATGATTGGTTTCATCATCATCATTTTCCAAGGGATCTTTTATTCCATTGATGGTGAGCCAAAATTGCAACAATCGAGTACGACCTCGAATCTCCATGAATTCCATGAAAAATGAAAGAGAACTAGGATTGTTTAGAATCTGATTTAGATCAACAACCTCTCTAAACTTCCTTGGTACTGTTTCCGGTTTGAACTCGGTGGAGGTTTCCGAAATGGCAGCGTTCGTTTCGTTTTTCAACGTTTGAAGTCTCTTGGAGAACACAGAAAGCCTATCACGCATCTCCTGCGACTCCTTATTAGTCTCTAACTCTCTAATGGTTTTAGTTATCTCCATACTCAAATAATACCGGTATTGCTTGAGTTCAAAAACAGATTTACAATTCCGAATCTCTCGTATTAATCCACGAAATTCAGCCTCATCTGATCTTATCGTCAATCGTTTCAGTTTCCCATCCGTCTTTGAGTGCTTATCCAACACTGTCATGAACTTCTTGACCTGATCTTGATCCCTCACGATCTGTCCAGCAGAATTGACAATAATTTGATTCCAAAAATCAGCTTCCCCCAGCATTGCGAGCACTGGCCCCAACACACAAGTGGCTATAATTTCTCTTAAAAGTATGGCGATTGGGGGAGATGATATCTCCGATGATGACACGATAAATGGCAAGAATTTTGACACTTTTGAAGCCACATATTCTTTACGGTTCACCTCGAAATCAACGTTTTTCAACTTGATCACGTGATGAAGCTTGCCCCGTTTGTACTGTGAAGCGATTACATAATCGAGATCTTTACTGTTCATCAATGGACGATTGGCCATGTTCTTTTTCTGGAAAACGAGTTCTTCCGCTTTTTGGAAATTAATGAAATGGTCAGTGATTATCGGTAATAACCTCATCACTATTAAATCAGGTAAATCTACTTCTTGGAATCGTGTTCCGACCAATCTTGACACAATGCGAAGCTGTTTTTTCAATTCGGACACGAACGATTTATCTTGACTTATCTTTGCAAACCATGGTTCAATAAAGGATTGGGCGATGGATTCGATCAATAATTCCAGATGAGGAGATGAAGGTTCGTTTTGAACCGAATTTAATTTTAACACTTCCTTTGCCCATTTTGAATCCGAGGTAAATTTGAACCGAGGGAACCGAGGATAAACACGCTCTAACTCCGGTCTTTTATTGACAAATCGTAGCAAAAGAACTAACCCTATGGTAATTGCACATAGAAATATATAAGAAATGACATAAAAGCGAGTCAATACGATTCCAATAATGACCAAAATGGCAACACGCCATGGCATTAGGGGAGAGACACCTTTGTGCGTGGCACTACTGAGGCTTTATTTACATGGGCTCGTAAAAAATACGACACGTCCGCAGTGCTTCGAACCATTGTTTTTCCGCATGAATAACAACAATCGAAGATGGCACGACTGAAGACATGTCGATCCTTCAAATTCAGTTGATGCAAAATCTGGTTGAAGTTGCCATTTTTCAATGGGGACCAAAGTCCTGACAAAGAAATTTTACATCGCACAAACGATTTTGTCAAATTAGAGCGATCGGATGGTCGGAAGTGCCAATCCGCATCATGCAAGACCGGAAATGGCTAGTTGTATTGCCCCCCTGCATGTTGCGTACGTGCCGGTATGCGGGTTTGAATCTTCATCCCGACCTAACTGCACTTAACAAGCTGCACAAGTCCGTATTTAGTCCCACATCGGTATTTTAGTTGGTGGTGCATAAAGCAAAGGGCCCACCGATCCTTGCTTATATATCCCTGCATTTCTACATACCCCGTTATCCTTTTTTTATGTTACCAGAAAGACAATCTCTGCCACCGATCAGCCAGGTAATGGTTATGGCACCGCCACAGGTTGCTATGCCCGCACCAACATCAGCTGTTGAGGATAAATGTACCTGCAAGAATGAGGGATCTCACATTCCAAGACCCAGGAATGCTTTCATTTTATTCCGTCAAAAAAATCATCAAGCTCTGTTGGAGGAAGGATCCATAATAAGGACAAACCCAGACGTTTCTCGTGAGTTGGGGAAGAGATGGAGAAATTTAAGTGCGGAGGAGAAAGCAATGTGGAACAAGAAGGCGGAAGAGGAGAAACGCAAGCACGCGGAAAAATATCCAGGTTACAAATACACTCCAAGACGTGCTGTTCGCAAGAACTGTCCAGCATGCAGGGCCCGTCAACACTTGAAAGACAACACAGCAAATTCCCAAGTCTATCTGGTTCAGCAACCATACTATCAGATGTACCCAGACTACATGAGATCTTCAAGCTCGTCGCCCTCAGCGTTCGTTCAACGTCGCTCCAATTCCAACCCTGACACAGTTTCTCCACCTTCTGCTTCTCCACCATTCCCAACAATGAACAAGAATTACACCCACACCCTCCCATTCCCAGCTTTTTCAATTCCACCTATCCATTCCTTACCACCACCTCCAATCCATCAAATTGGCATGAACGATAGGTCGAGAATGGCCCTGCCACCCATAGCAAGTTTGGCTCCTCTACCTCTCAATTTTTCTCAGAATAACGATTTACGCTAACGCATTGGGATTTTTATAATTCGGTTACCGGGATTAGACACTACATGTAGATTATCATTAATTTTTGTTGACACAACGCATAGCAACAACGTGTGAAGCGCCTCATTGGGGCTCCCGAGATCAGCCAAAATGACACCTCCGCCAGCTTAACGGCATTAAATTGCTGTTAACCAAAGCCGTGATTCTTATCTCATGTCTGTTGCGCGGGAGGGCACCCGTGCCGTAGGTGCCATCGACCCATCAACTCATCTCAACTGTCAGCCTGGATGTCGATCTCTCCAACCAGCTCAAGATGACGACTACTGGTACCCACGTAAATCTTATAAGTACCTTGTTGGATGATCCATTGTTGGGATGAGGTATCCCAAAATGCAAGATCCCGATGTTTCAAATCGAAGCTCACAGTTCCACTCGTGCCAGCTTCAAGCCATATTTTATCAAACCCACGAAGTTGTCTCAACGGAGACGCAACAACCGTGCAAGGAAACTCAACATACAACTGTGCCACGAAGGATCCGGCCAGATTCCCCTTGTTTGAAACTCCGGCGCTGATCTTATACAACACATCCCACAGTGCGGGATTTCCTCCGAGACCTCCACCGGCCAAAGGAGGCTCAGACTTTGCATCCGGACTGTAACCCTTGGGATAATCAAATTGCTCAACAGACCATATATCTTGGTCAAACAAGTATGGGTAGATAAAGCCTGGGACGGGACTAAAACTCTCGTACGGAAACAATGCATCTACCGGGTCGCATATATCATCTCCACACATCTTAACCGGTTCGGAATATTGCCCTGGGCATGGTAAATACTGAGTGGGAGCTTTCACCTCGACGATCTTTAAATCTCCCAACTTGAAAGTAGTATAAGATAACCCCCAACCAAATTCAAAGTAAGGATTTAAATTATGCTTGTCGAAAAACTTGTAATCCAGGTAGATGTCATGGTCGAAAAAGTCTTGAGGCTCTCCATTTTCCGGGATCTCCTGTACCAATTGTGCATAATGATCGCCCTTTTTCGCAATCGTGAACGGTAACCGACCACTCGGGTTCTCTTCCCCAAAAATAATGGAAGCGAGTGCTTCTCCGACATACTGGCCTAATGGTGCGGCCCACAATATTCCCACCACGTTTGGATGGTCTATCCAAGATTCCATATCAACTGGTCCAACTGAATTAATCACAACAATTGTCTTTCGACATCTGTCTGCAACGCTGTTGATTAATTCATCTCCGTTGTGCCATAACGACAAGTTTTTCCGGTCTCCATAATTCTCATCCACCTCGATGAAACCTTCTCCACTGGAGGCCGACACGAAAACCAGAGAAATGTCAGCATAATCAGCCTGTTCTTGTACTGATTTTAATTCAAAGTTGTCTGCACTGAAATCCACAACCATTCCTTGTCTGCGGGCTCTTTGAGCCACGGCTTCGTAAGGTGAGATTACCCATGGATTGTTCCCAGAACCAGACCCCCACCCAGACGTCAAGACACCGTTGACACATTTCTGCTCTTTACAATTTAAACCACTTGGGTCTAATCCTGCAGCGAGACCTGCCACGAGAAGTCTTCTCACTCCATCAGAGGCAGCGATTGGGAGATGGTCGTCAGTATTCCTCAAAAGCACAACCGCTTCTTTTGCAACCTTCAAAGCCGTTTGTTCTGTGAATGAATTCCTCGCATCGACATGCCAGTTAACCTGAACAATTGGTCCGTAATGCTGGTAAATAAACTGTTGTGCATACGTGTGAGAGCTCCACGAACTGAAATTAGGACGTCTATTTCCGGGGAGTTTCCCATCCCCAACCATCAAAAACGAGGCTAGAATCCTTGTTGCCATGTCACTAAGTCTCTCTTGGGAAATTGTACCGTTGTAAACAGCTCTCGTAAGTAGGGGACCCCAATACGATTTACCCGAACACCAATCGTTGACAATCTCTCCAGGCATTGACATGTCGAGACCAGCGAGGCATGAATAAACTCCCGAGTGTTGGGCACCCCAATCTGACATGACCCATCCTTGGAATCCAAGCTCTTCCTTCAACAGTCCGTTGATTAACGCCGAGTTCTCGCAGGCATATGTGCCATTGACTCTGTTGTAGGAACACATGACAGACCCAACACCAGCATGAACACAGTCTGCAAATGGCCATAGATAAACCTCATGCATGGCCCTATCGCCGATATTGGAGCTGATTGCTTCCTTTAATCCGTTTTCCCATTCTCCCACCTGTCTGAAATGCTCTTGTTCATTTCCCACTAAATGTTTGACCGTGGCCACAACACCTTGTTCTTGAATACCCAGGATCGTTAAACTGGCAGCCACACCTTGAAGATATGGATCGGCGCCAAAACTTTCCCAATTTCTGCCACCTGCTGCTTTTAGACCAATAGGACCAACGCTCGGAGCGAGGACAACGTTGACGCCCTTCGTCTTATGTTCGATGGCTAAACCCTTCCCTCGCAGATACCACAAGCCTTTGCTAAAAGTACTTGCAGCTGCTAATCCAGAAGGGAAATTTGTCACAAAATCTGTGAATCTAACCGTTTGTGGACCGTCTTGGATACAAAAAGATGGGATTCCTTAGTTAGCTCTTTAAATCTTGAGGAAACTCACCCAATCTCGGAACACCACCTGTATTGCCAACACATGGCCCGGACCCCCAACCTGTTCCCGTTGTCAAATTAACTTTCTCGAGAATGGTCATTTTCTCGACCAATTTCCTCGCATCTTCATAAAAATCGTTCCACACGCCAATTCTGCCGCCCAGCGCTATGCACGGTGGGTTAATCTTGCTTCTCGCTATAATAAACTTACGTGCCGGATAAACGGGCTTTGAGACAAAGTTGTAAACATCATCCTGATTTTCGCCTAACTTATTTGAATGACCACCAAAGCATCTGCATAGGAGGGAAAAAATTATCAAAATGTACAACATCGTTCCAGTTTGAATTCACTTGAAAAGATAAGAGAGAAGGATAACTGTCAACAGGCGATGACCTTCACCATGACATCGTTGATGTTGTCCTTACACCCGGGGGTGTCGAATTGGCAACAATATCCATGTTGCATTATTTAGACTGCACACGATATTGTTATGGCGTGATGAGCTGTGCCTCATATTTTGGCGGGCGGAACTTTTCGGGGTTGCCGAGGCATTGCTGCTGTAACAAAGGTCTATTGTACGGATAGGGAGTGCCGAAACCTGCATGCACCAAGATGGATTGCTAAGGCCGTGCAAATAATATTTAACGTTTCCAATAATAAATGTAAACGGAATCATGCAAAATTTTCATTTACCGAATAAAATAAAAATAACTGAAATTTATTGAAAAAAAGATGAAAAACTATCGATAAGTAAAACATGGATCCATCGTTTCAGGGATATTCGGACTTGTGATCTCACGCGTATGAGGCTGCAAATGGGGCTTCGAATCCGGTATCGGGATTAAGGTTGGGTCTTCATTCACATGACGTGTACCGATCACCGGTCTCATAGCAGAATGCGTAAACGGAATGACTCACGCGTTGTACACAGATAATAAGATCTTAACTCAAGCATAAAATAATAAACAACAACAAATTTTAACTTTCAAGATTAATTTGGAGCTCAAAATTTTAGAGAAAAGTATTTAAGATGTTAAGGGGTTGAAACATCTAGGCTCCAAAATGCGCCGGAGGTATCTTATCTTTGGGACTAGTTTCACGTGGGTTACTGACCGGAAACTCGTTTTTGTGTATGCGACCGGAAACAATTATAACGCGGCCTGCGGCCGATTAGCGTCGGAATTAGTGAACTAATAATGACTCAAGAAAGCATGATTAAATTAATTAAACTGTTTTGTTTACATTACTGATAACAACGTCAATCCATCGAATCCATCAGATTGGACATCGTTTGCATCAAAATATCCAAATGAAATTCCAAATGCAATGCATTCCCACGTAACAATAGGCCTTTATTTTAACAAGCTTGCATCTCCCTCTTGTGCTGTGGCTTTCACGTGACAAAGGCCCCATGAATTGAGTTAGGGTTGGTTGGTGCACGCACATTACCTCTTCTCAAAAAATTTCAAGCCTCACGGTTCAGAACAATGAAGATCAAAACGATTTCTCGGTCTGCGGACACGTATATACCTGTGAGAAACACGCAGGAGAGTTCATTACCACGTAATCTGGATCCCTCGCTGCATCCCTTCGAGCGTGCTCGTGAATATACAAAGGCACTCACCGCCACCAAAATGGAGAGAATGTTTGCACAGCCGTTTATCGGACAACTGGGACGTGGACACAGGGATGGAGTGTATAGTATTGCGAAGAACATGAATGTGCTGAACAAAGTTGCCACTGGATCTGGAGATGGAACGGTGAAATACTGGGATTTATCGTCCCGTGAGGAGACTTATGGATTCAAAGCCCATTATGGGATGGTTTCCGGGCTGGTGGTGTCGAAAAAGGAATGGTTGTTGTCCTGTGGAGACGACAAGACCGTGAAGTTGTGGGACATCAACAATCAGGACAAATCTGAGACGGAGAATGAGGTTTCTACTGCTGGATTAGTCAAGACGTGGAGAGCAGAACATTCGTTCAAGGGCATTGACCATCATCGGGATGATGACGTTTTTGTCACTGGAGGCGCTAGCATCAACTTGTGGGATCTGAACCGTACGAATCCCGTGTCCAATCTTTCCTGGGGTGCTGACAACGTCAACACGGTCAAGTTCAACATGACGGAGACGTCGATCATTGCCAGTGCTGGCTCAGACAACTCTATCATCCTGTACGACATCCGTAACAACTCGCCCATCCAAAAGATCAAGACCACTTTGCGGACGAATGCGATCTGTTGGAACCCGATCGAGGCCTTCAACTTTGCCAGTGGCTGTGACGATCACAACGCCTATCTGTGGGACATGAGAAACATGAGTCGTTCGTTGAACGTCTACAAGGACCACATGAGTTCCGTGATGGACGTGGATTTCTCTCCGACGGGTCAAGAGTTGGTGACGGGAAGTTACGACAAGACTTTACGTATATGGGACGCTAAGAAGGGCCACAGCAGAGACGTCTACCACACCAAGAGAATGCAGCATGTGATGAGCGTCAAGTTCTCCATGGACTCCAAATACATCCTATCGGGATCGGATGAGGGTAACGTTCGTGTGTGGAGATCGAAGGCTCACGAGCGGTCTGGAGTGAAGTCGACGAGAATGAGAACCAAGTTGGAATACGATGAAAAATTGAAACAGAGATACGCAAACATGCCCGAAATTAGACGGATTGCCAGACACAGACATCTGCCCAAATCGGTGAAGAAAGCTGGCGAGATCAAGAGAATCGAGCTGGAATCGTTGAAAAGACGTGAGGATAACGAGAGGAAGCACAGTAAACCTGGAGCTGTTCCCTTCAAGAGTGAAAGAGAAAAACATATCATGGGTCAAGTTTTTAAAGAATAATCTAATTTGTCAGTCACCCCACCCGTACTCCACCCCCACCGATAAGATAAGCACTTCACGGGTCGTGTTCCCGGTCCAAAAAGACGGAAGCCGATTCCGTCGGGCATGGCCTCCGGACTATAAGAGTGTCGACTACGCTTGTCAAATCATGGGTTACCGTATTGCTATAGATGTAAGTGGAATTTCGACGTTGAAGACT
Source organism: Kuraishia borneana (assembly GCA_030569035.1). Lineage (NCBI taxonomy): Eukaryota > Fungi > Ascomycota > Pichiomycetes > Pichiales > Pichiaceae > Kuraishia > Kuraishia borneana. The sequence continues at coordinate 214,144 of JAJMJT010000011.1, forward strand.
AATCTAGCGTGGTGGAACTTTCACCGACTGTGTGGGAAATCCCGGTAGTGGTAAAGTGGAAGATGATGTCATCTTCAAGCTCTTATCAGTTGATCCTTCTAATTATCCGGATGCTCCCCTGGAGGGAATCAGAAGATTGTTGGAGAAATTCACTGGTAAGACCATTCCCCGTGGCCAACCTTTGGACACTTCAGAAATCGAATATATCCGTATGGGAACCACCGTGGCTACCAACGCTTTGTTGGAACGTAAAGGTGAAAGATGTGCTCTTGTGACGACCAAAGGTTTCAAGGACTGTCTTTTGATTGGAAACCAATCGAGACCTCGTATTTTCGACCTGACTGTGTCCAGACCAGAAATGCTGTACGAGTCTGTGGTGGAAATTGACGAAAGAGTCACTCTCGAGGACTTCACTGAGGACCCCAACAAGGTTGTGACCACGGAGTACTCTGACAACTTGGTTAGAGGACTCAGTGGAGAGGCCGTCCGTGTTTTCAAGGCCCCCGAGGAGGACTCGATCCGCTCCACTCTGCAATTGCTGTACGCCACAGGAATCAGATCCATTGCCATCTGTCTTGTTCACGCCTACACTTTCCCCGACCACGAGCAATTGGTCGGTAAGATTGCCAAGGAGATTGGATTCACTCACGTGTCTCTTTCCTCGGAGCTTTCTCCTGTAATTAAACTCGTGGCTCGTGCCAACTCGTCCGTGGCTGATGCCTATCTTACCCCAGAGATTAAGAGATACCTTTCTGGATTCGAATCGGGACTCAAGAACGGTTTGAAGGGCTCCAGCACGGGTAGCGAGGATGGTGTGAGATGTCAGTTCATGCAATCCGATGGTGGATTGGTGGATGCTTCCAGATTCTCTGGTCTCAGAGCCATTTTGTCCGGTCCCGCTGGAGGTGTGGTTGGTTACTCGGCCACCTGTTACAACCCAGACAACCAGATTCCTCTCATTGGATTCGACATGGGTGGAACCTCGACCGATGTGTCTCGTTTCGGAGAGGGTAAGTTTGAACACGTCTTCGAGACCACCACTGCTGGTGTCACCATCCAATCTCCTCAATTGGACATCAACACGGTGGCCGCTGGAGGAGGATCAATGTTGTTCTTCCGTAACGGATTGATCCAGGTCGGTCCTGAGTCTGCCTCTTCCGAGCCAGGTCCCTCGTGTTACCGTAAAGGTGGTCCTTTGACCGTGACCGATGCCAACCTGTTCTTGGGTCGTCTTGTCCCCGAGTATTTCCCCAAGATCTTCGGTCCTAACGAGAACCAGAGCTTGGATTCGGAGGCTCCTGCCAAATTGTTTGCCGAACTCACAGCCAAGATCAACGCTGCCCACCCTGAAACCCCAAAGACTCCAGAGGAGATTGCTTACGGTTTCATCAAGGTGGCCAACGAGACCATGGCTCGTCCTATCAGACAATTGACTGAGGCCAAGGGTCACGTCATCTCTGCCCACCGTCTGGTGTCGTTCGGAGGTGCTGGTGGTCAACACGCTGCTGCCGTGGCTGAGTCTCTGGGAATCGATACCGTCTTGGTGCACCGTTTCTCTTCTGTCTTGTCGGCTTACGGTATGGCTCTTGCCGATGTCGTTGAGGAGGTTAGAGAACCATGTTCTCTGTTCCTCACTGCTGAGAACTCTGGTGTTTTCTCGACCCGTTTCGAGGCCTTGACTGCAAAGGCCTCGCAAGCTCTCGAGGCCCAAGGGTTCGACTCTTCCAACATCGAGTTTGAGAAGTACTTGAACATGCGTTTCGAGGGTACCGAGAGCTCCATCATGGTTCTTGGAAACGGTGACTACGAGGATTTCAAAGCTCACTTCTTGGAGTTGCACCGTCGTGAGTTCGGTTTTGTCTTTGAGAAGGACTTGATCGTCGACGACGTCCGTGTGAGAGCCATCGGTAAGGCCCTCAACCGTACCGAGGTCTCTGTGGATGAACAGATGGAGGCCTTGGAAGCTTCCAAGTCCATCACTGTTGTCCCCACGGAAAAGGCCAGTTTCTCGAAGAAGGTTTTCTTCGAGCACGGTTGGGCCGAGACTTTCGTCTTCCGTTTGGAAGACTTGGCCGTTGGTAACAAGATTGTGGGACCAGCCATCATTGCCGATGGTACCCAAACCAACATTGTTCCCCCCAACGCCACTGCTCTCGTTTTGAAGAACCACGTGGTGATCAAGATCGGAGACTCCACCAAGGTCGCCGTGGATTCCACCAACATCGACCCTGTTCTGTTGTCGATTTTCGGTCACAGATTCATGGACATTGCCGAACAAATGGGTACCTCCCTTCAAAAGACATCTGTGTCTGTCAACGTTAAGGAGAGACTCGATTTCAGTTGTGCTTTGTTCGACCCAGAGGGAAATCTCGTGGCCAACGCTCCTCACGTCCCAGTCCATCTTGGATCCATGTCCACCTGTATCACTGCTCAGGCCAAACTCTGGGCTGGGAAGTTGAAGGAGGGTGACGTTATCATCACCAACCACCCATCTTCCGGAGGAACCCATTTGCCCGACATTACGGTCATCACTCCTGCGTTCCAAGAGGGTAAGATTGTGTTCTACGTCGCTTCTCGTGCTCACCATGCCGATATCGGAGGTCTGTTGCCAGGTTCGATGCCTCCTAACAGTAAGCATTTGAGTGACGAGGGTGCTGCTATCTACTCTGAGTTGCTCGTGGATGGTGGAAAATTCTTGGAGGACAAAGTACGTAAGATGTTGCTCGAGGATCCAGCCCAATACCCTGGATGTTCTGGTTCCAGACGTCTTTCCGACAACTTGAGTGATTTGCACGCCCAGATTGCTGCCAACCAAAAGGGTTTGTTGCTCATTGACCGTCTCGTTTCTGATTTCGGTCTCCCAACCATTCATGCCTATATGACTGCCATTCAGGACAACGCTGCCGATACCGTTTCCAAGATGTTGAACAAAATGGCTGAGAAGTACGACGGTCAAGTGTTGGAAGCTGAGGATTACATGGACGATGGTTCCACCATCCATTTGAAGATTCGTTTCGAAGACGGAAAGACCATCTTCGATTTCACTGGAACTTCTCCTCAAGCCTACAACAACTTGAACGCTCCAATTGCCATCACCTACTCGGCCATCATCTACTGTATGCGTTGTTTCGTTGATGAGGATATTCCTCTCAATCAAGGTTGTTTGAGACCAATCAAGGTCATCATGCCAGATGCCTGTCTCTTGAACCCTCTCGATGGCTGTGCCGTTGTCGGTGGTAACGTCGAGACCTCCCAAAGAGTCACGGATACCGTTCTCAAGGCCTTCAGATTCATGGCCGATTCCCAAGGTGATTGTAACAACTTCACCTTCGGTACCGGTGGTAACGACAACGGAGTCTACACTGCTGGATTCGGTTACTACGAGACCATCGCCGGTGGTCACGGAGCTGGTCCTACATGGCACGGTGTTTCCGGTGTTCACACCAACATGACCAACACCAGAATCACCGATGTGGAGATCTACGAGCGTCGTTATCCCGTCATCTTGCACGAGTTCTCGATCCGTAAAGGTTCCGGAGGTGGTGGACACTACAACGGAGGAGACGGTGTCATTCGTGACGTCGAATTCAAGGTTCCAGTCATCGCCTCGATCCTTTCGGAGCGTCGTGTCGTTGCTCCTCACGGAATTGAGGGTGGTGACGATGGAGAACGTGGTCTGAACATCTGGGTCCAACACCTCGACACCCCTAAGGGTAAGGAGGTTAGATTCATCAACATCGGTGGAAAGAACACTGTGAACGTGAACGCTGGAGACAGAATCATTATCAACACCGCTGGTGGTGGAGGATACGGTAAACCAACCGGTGTCGTTCCTAAAACTTCTCGTAAGATTTTCCACACCGACTCGTTTGTCGGTGGATCTTTGGCTCAAAGGGCTGAGATTCAACTCACCAATTAATAGAATTTAAAATTATAGTTACGTTATCAGTAGTCTAATTTAACTCAGCGAACAACTTTAATTATGCATGTCAATGCATGATAGATGAGATCCCTTTCAAAGCCTCGATTTGATGAGACGGTGCGACATCAGCCCACCACTTTTACACAGACCAGATTGGTTTATGAAGGTCCAAGCGAGATGGTCGGCTCTACTCTACTGTTGCCGACTTTGACATCCCGGGATCCTTTCCATCATTGACATAAATACCGCAGTCTAAGCAAACTGCTCAGCTACAACTTAGAAAAACACGTAAGCCCCTTTATGTTCCGTTCACCTTTTCTATATACCGCCAGATGTCCACCTTTTTGAACGTAAAGTTTTTACCTATTTTGGATTTTTTTGGAGTTTGTACTACTGCAGAGAATAATAGCTCGGCAGTGCCAGTCCAAGTACATAATAAGTTGGCAATAATAGCTAGACCTATTGAGAGAAAAACTAAGCCACCGTCCACCAATACAATACACGTCTTTAAACGGTAACAAAATGGTCAGTTTAGGTAACCGGTATTGTAGTATAATATTGTGGTTCGGAAGATCTTCACATGGAGCGGCATTATGCGCGCGAAAAAAAAAACGCAATTTCGATTAAAGATGCCCTTTTTACTTGAATCTAGCCACGTTTGTTTTGAAATTTGGCTCGCCAGTAAGACGTGATCTTCAGGAGGGACCAAAGTTAGCTATTCAAAATTCCTGGCCAGACGTTTGCAAATTAAGAGCTAATCTTGGGGCATGTGGACCCAGTGACGCTTCATAACCGGTTTCGGAGTAGACGGAGCATCTTGCCTTGCATCCTTCTGGCTGAAAATATTTCGTGCAGCGCCTATGCAAAACCGGCATCCCTATACCTTGCGATGAGCCGAGATTCGCTTGGGCGTCTCGTCTAAACGCATTATTTTATTTGCTACGCGAAACACGGTCTGAAACTCGTTAAAAATATCTTTTTGTAAAAAATTTTCGCGTCATCTCCAAGTCCTCAAGGTATTTGAACCTTGTGGTCCCCCACATTTGCGCTAGAACTGGTCTCAGATTCTTCGTAAGCTGGAGGCTCTTCAATTATAATTGCTGCTGTGCGCTGAGGTGCAGGCGAGGCTATTGGCGTTTCATAGTCATGCTCATGCAACGGCTCGTAGTCACTGCTGCCGAACCTCAGCGTCAGCCCAGTCGTTGAACCGGTTATAACACTAGTGTCATAAATAATGTAGCATGCGTAAGCCAATCCGGGTAAGTGCAGGAATACGGACAATACGAGGCAAATGAAGGTGGGCGCCGTTAAAACCCCCACTCTCAGCGCCACTGGGAATGGCGGGAAAAAAAATGCCATAGCGTACAACAACACGTCTGTAGGATCGATGGTAAATCCACATAAATGGAACGCGTTGCGTGGTGGCTCCATTGTGTAACGATTTTCAACAATCTTGACACCAGTGGGGCACGGGCTCATCCCCCGTAGTGTAGTGTACCAGTCCAGGTGTGCCTCATCGGGCGTTTCGAGTACCAACGAGCCAATTTTAAATGTCGGAGTCGAGACGTTCGCAACCGCCATTACCGAGTCGATTCTCATGGGTGAGGAAGTTGATCAACCCGAACCAGCCACAGTCCAACGAAACGCGTTCGTCTGGCCCCAGACGCCCGCATTTCGAATCCCCCACACCAGTGCAAACAAATACGGATTACGTCAGCGATGTGTCATCCGACAACGTATCGACGATCCCGATCGTCTCTGTTTCCTCTAGAGCCAGCGAGGAGGCGTCGATGTTGTCTGGCGGTGCATCCACTACTGCCACGTCGCTGGCCCCGACCACGGCGGCCACCTCAGTGAGCAGTCCAGGGGTCCTGATATTCAACAATGAGCGTCCGGGCGTGCACCCCACAACAGCAGGCGATGCGGCGTCGGTCATCACACTGGCGAGTTCCACGAGAAACAGGCGAAGAAGGAGCATCGACACGAATGCGAGCACCCTGGGGATCCCCCCAGCTAGCATCTACGATCGAATCGCTCAAGTGCAAATGCACGACAGCGACGGGACATCAATGGGTAGTGTAAAATCTTAATTGCGTAATGTGCGGCGTAGATTGGTTGGGGAACACCACAACAAACATCGGTGTTTAGAGTCACCAAAGGGTATGTCAACAACGTGCGAGGGAGACGTGTACATTCACAACCTGGCACGATTCGTGCGTAGTCATGAGAGGCAGCTGGCTAATGCGCTGGTTGCCTATAAGAAGCCGAAGGGCAACACGCACACGAAACCGGTTCGATTATCGTTGACTCCACACCATCTTTACTATTTGCTGGAACGATTTTCCGATCTTGGACTCAGCGTGGGTCAATTAAACGTGCGACTCGATCGTATCGACAACCCACAGCCCAACTACGTGAGTTTCCTGTCTGAGTTCCATGCGAAATCCGGATCGGATGCTCAGAGTATACATTCCATCAGCAGTGTACGGTCTGTGATGTCGAGTGTTTCCGCTCTTTGGCGGGGAACGGGACGACCAGATACGACTAATCAAGATCTACGATATCTATATTCAGCATTTTCCAAGCTGCCCTGTTTGAGGGTGGCTCCTGATACAAAGGCCAAGTTGGTGGAGGGCCACGAGGAATATCCATTTGACACGGCTGTGCCGATTCGTGTTTTCCGCAAGATTTCCGTTTTCGAGATTTCCGAGCTGGACCCTAAGGAGGTGTTCGGATGGAATCTGATAAGCGAAAGCGTGCGATTTCTGGTGATCAAGAAGGCAAACATCCAGGATCCCGTGGAAATCTTGGTTGAGTTGGTCAAGGATGACACCAACGGCCGTGGATACGAGGACGAATCGCATTACCTGGGATCCTCAGTGGACGAGCATCGCAGAATGCATTCGTCTCTCTACGTTCCTCGTCGGTCTGGGAGGTCTGATTCGGTCAGCGAGACCAGATCCGTTCATCGTTGGAAAGGTTTGAGACATTTATCGATGAGTGATAATCGAATCTACACAATCACGCCATTTGCATTTGATTCACTGGTGAATCTTTCCAGTCTCGACCTGAGCGGGAACTGCTTAACGACGATTCCTGAGGCTGTTTCCAAACTTGGCAACTTGAAATCGCTCAATTTGTCACGTAATATGCTCACCAGCACCGCTGGTTTCCCCAAGGGATTATCGAAATTGACCGTTTTGAACCTCAAGAATAACAGAATTTGTGATTTGAAATCTTTGGACAATCTTTTAGGGTTGGAAAAATTGGACCTACGTCAGAACTCGTTGAGTTCCATCGACGAAATGAAGAGTTTATTCCTCGGAATCAAACTGACAGCGTTGCATCTTGTCGGGAATCCACTGATTAACACCAAGGGGTATCGTATCGAACTCTTCAACCTCTTTAATGGGGTCAATCCATCGAATTCCGTTCACATCGATGGTTCCAGACCAGGACTGTTTGAATCACGGTTGTTATTGGACACGAAGGCGGCCCAGGCACACCTGGTCCAATTCCTGGACAACTCATTATCAAAGCTCACAGAAACAATCACCACTTTGAAAATTAAGGACGAATCCGATTCGGAATCTTCGATTTTACAATCGAACCAAAACATCTTGAATAGCGTTGTTTTACCCCCCATCAAGACTCTCCTGGAGAGCTCTTCCGGTTTGCCTATATCCGCGTTACTCAATCCGATGGAAACAGATTCAAAGACCCATCTGGATGAGAACTCACCTGTTTACGAAATGCATAAATGATTTTGAACAATGTAGTGCGGCGTAGTTTTGGTCCGGGCGGACGACCTAAAATTTATTGAGCATCACCACAATTTACCTGTAGTATGTTACGCCAGATATGGCGGGTGCGACAAATTCGGCATGTGAGTCGAAGAAGTCTTACTAAATATCGAGATATCGAGGAGCCCGTTTCCGAGGGTGAGCTGCACAGCATAAATTCGCTGGGAAAGTTGCAACATTTCTTTGAAAAATTGGAATCCCAAACGGAAACCGGAAACGATTCGCGCAAAGGGCAAATTGCAAAAGATTTACAAATTTCAGATGATACTATCGGTCTGGATGTTGACGTGGATCGTGTGGCAAAAGCTGTTCTGGAGGATAAAGATTCACAAAATTTGATAAGGGCTCCAGATGCTATCGATTCCGCCATTAAACGCTTAGAAACGAGACTTTCGGAGAAGGGACTGCCCGTGAGCCATGTTGCTTTGGAACTTCTGAGAACCAAGCTGAAGGGAATCCCCGAATCCGTCTTGTTGAGACTTGGATCGGGTATAACTTTTCTCACAAAGGACGCTGAACATTGGGACAAGATTTTAGAGTACCTCGAAGACAACGGAGGATTTTACGGATTCAATGAGCTGGAAGTGGTGACTCTTTTCCAAAGAATCCCCATCAATCAACGGGGAGTTTTCGTACAGAAATTTCGGGACATGATAGATAAAGCCCAGATAAAACCCAATCTGTTGATGCTGAACGCTTTTGTGAATTCAAAAGCCCATCTGGTACGGTCGTCAGAGGATATAGAAACCGTTTGGGAAGAATATGATTTATTGAAAAGTATGTTCAAACCAGATGAGTACACTTTTGGGGGGTTACTCAAGGCATACTCGAAATTGGGTGATTTGAAAGGAATCGAAAGAGTGCAAGAAGAGATGGCTGCTGTGTCTGTGGCACCCAATAGGGAGATGTACACTACTATAATGCAAACGTGTATTAAGCTCAAAGATTATCAAAGAGCTTTCGATATCTTTGATAGTATGAAGTTGATGGCATTGAGCACTCAACCAGATTCAAAGACGTATGCTTCCATTGTGATGGCTCACGTTCTCGATAGAAATGTCGAAAAGGCTCTGGATTTGTATGAGGAGATGGGAAACGGACCCGTTCCCGTCACTGCCACTCCACAAATGCTTCTGGCACTCGCTAGAGGATGTGCCCAAGACCCCAAATTTGTACTGAGAGGTTGGCGTCTTCTGTTTGAGTACCAAAAACTGGAACCAAATATTACGGAAACGGTGATAGAAGTGATGATGTATTTGGCTGCCAAGGATGGTGATTTCAATTATGCAAGGGCTTTGTACCAGTTATCATTCGATATGGACATGAGACCGGGGCCTAAGTTGTTGAATTTGTATTTTGTGGCTGCTGCGAACATCAGAGATGATCCGATTTCTCTTGTCGATGCAGAAGTTCGACTAATGAGAAACCGTATTGTGACGATGAAAAAAGAGTTTAGATCTCAGAATCCACCGCCTTTTTTACCATTGGATCAACTTCCTCAAAGTTTGGTTGTGCGTGAATGCGAGGCTTTACTCGATTACTCTTTTTTGCAATCTCGTTCTTTTGCCAATCCAGCCTTGGTTTGCAGTTTTTTAAATGCAGTCTCTGAAAGGGGCACCATCTCCGATTTTGAGAGATTGTACAATAAACTCACAAGGGCAGAGAACATGGAGGGAACTATCTCTCAAATTTTGGAACCGGAAACTGAGGAGACTGTAGAGACCCAAGCCAGTTTGCAAGTGAGACAGCTTGGAGCGACAATCGTGCGTAACCAAGCGGTTTATCTATGTGCTATGAATGCAGCGAGAAAATTTAAAGATGTGAATTTTGCTCAGAAAGTTTGGATGGAAAGAGGCAGTTACAGGAAAAGTGAAACTTTCCAATTGCAAAGTCCAAAGAAACAATTGGAGCAAGACTTCGATTTTGCCCGTACCATGGTGAGGGTTCTCACGGAGTGTATGTTGGTGAAGGAGGCCCTGGCTATCGTTCTCAGTTCCAAATCCAGATTCAAATGGAATTGGTACTATTTAAAGAGTCTTTACGGAGCAGCAGAGAGAATTGAGGACGCTCAAGTCAAGCGAATCATCCTAGAAATTTGTGGAAAAAGATAACTTGTATATATGTATATAATGAGTAATGTCATAGAATAAGAGGTATAGAAAAGTCATAGAAAAGAGGTTAATGGAACTTTAATTTTGGTTTTTCCAGCGATCAACGCTGCCACGTTTGCCCCAGCTAAACACGAAGTTTCCATGGTGCTGATAAATTGTTCCATTCCGTTCAGGTACCAAAGGCCATCGTCGATTAGGAAATCGTCAAATTCAGTGGTGAGTTTCAAATAAGGATAAGATAACCAGGTTTTTTCATGGATCCATGTGATTTCGTCAAACAGTTCAGGCAAGAGGTGCTTGACTGGTTTTGAGGAGAAAATCTTATAAACGTTTTCGTCGTACTCAGCCACAAGGGAAATGGAGAAGAATGGAATTTCATATTGATCCTTCATCGTTAATATGGTATCTGGAACAGAATCCGTGTTGAAATAGCTTCCATTCAATCTCCTGGGCGTGCTTATCAAAGTTACGTGGAGTTTGACATATTCATGGTCGGTCAAATCGGTGTAGTTTAAACCTGTTTGATGATAAGGAGCAGCTATAACGACTTGATCGAAAAGCTCAGTTTCAGAACCGAAAGTGACTTGATAGCCGTCTTCAGTCTTTAATATATCAGTTACTTCTGTATTCAATAGTAATTCAGCACCAGAATTTTCGATAAACTTTTCAAAAATTTGGTAATTTCCACCTTCCACATGATAACTTTCGCTCCCAGCGAAAAGCACAGTAGCACCTAAACCATGTATTTGGTCAATATCCTGAGCATAGTTAACTCTCGTTGCCGCGCCTATTACTTCATTGAGATATTTTTCGTCAATTTTTTTGGAGGTAAAATAGGTTTCAGCAGAAACTTCAGTCATTTCGTTCATCCCCGTTTGGTTTGCAATTTGAGTTAAGCTTGCAAAAGGGAATTTTTTGTCATAAAAATTCTTTAAAAACACGTCGAGAGCTCGTCTCGCTATGGTAGCCGTTTTCGCCACTGAAAATCCGTAATGAGAAGTGAAATGCACTGGAGACAAAAATGGAATCCAGCCTTGCTTGAACGTGTAGACCATTTCTTTGCCGTTCCAAATCGCAAACTCATCATCAAATTTGACGCTGTGACTAAGCTCCAATTTGAACATTTTTGCTGCATTCTTCATGATCTTATTGTCCTTGATGAAAATGGAGGCTCCCACCTCAACAGGCCATTCTGGGTTATCTTTGACGAAAACCGTGGTGGATCTACCACCAACGTAACCCGATTTCTCGAAAATCGTAATGTTGTAGTCCCCAAATTGATCAAGATGAAACGCAAGACTGGAACCTCCCGCTCCAGCTCCAATCACAGCGATTCTCTGGAAGGGTCCTTCAATAATTGGCAAGTCAAGTTGAGATATCTTCAAAAATCGAACGGCTTCTGAATACACAACCCCCAAGATGGAAATGGAGCCGATGATGAGAGCAACAAACAACCCGGAAAGAGCCCATTGGCGACGTTTGGAAAACTTTTTCTCGTCTTCGACCATGGTTGAAAACAATTCCAGAGTGGATTTACCCCCACATTTAATTGTTTTCTGGAATTCTTGGTTGGTGCACTCTCACCAGAGATTTCTTTCAGAGACACAAACGTTAGCCATGTCTTTTGAGGACTTGCCGACTCGATATGACCACGAGGTTGGAGGAGTCAATGTTGGAGACAGTCTGGAGGCTATGGCGATGCAGAAGGAGAATTTATCGGCGATAGTCCCCACGCTGGACGAGCAGGTGCGGCGGGTGTTGCGTAGCATTGGTGAGCCGATCACGTTTTTCGGGGAGGATAAAGCGGACCGGAGAAAAAGGTTGATTGAATTGGTGTCAAAAGATGCGGATTTGAGGGCCAGATTGCAGGTGGAGGATGAGGAAATGGAGGATCTCGATGATGAGGAATTCTATACTCCTGGTGAAGACGAGCTTCTAGACGTGCGAACATCGATTGCCGACTTTTCGTTGAGACGTGCGCGTGACCGGTTGAGATATCTAAGGGAAAAAAGCCGAACTGATCCCGTGGAGCTCCTGAAAGCTCGTAGGGCTGCCAACGAGAAGGTCAAGACTTTTGCCCTTTATGGAAGTCAAGCACTTTCAAACAGATACATTTCCAGTGTTCGGGCCTCTAAAGCAGGGAATATAGCAGCTGGATGTTGGGACGGTCAGATTTATATTCTGGATCCCAAGGGTTTGAATGTGGAAAAGACTTTGAAAGGGCACGAAAAAGTTGGAGGAATCGCCTGGAATCCCACGGGAGACGTGCTTGTTTCGGGTGGTTCTGAGGGTAATGTGATAGTACATGGCTCTGAAGAGCTGGTGTTGAGTGGTCATCTCGATAGAGTGTGTCGGGTGGACTTCCATGCGAGTGGGAGATTCGTGGCCTCGGCATCTTTCGATACGACCTGGCGATTCTGGGACATAGAGAAACAGAAAGAGTTATATTTCCAAGAGGGACACTCCAAAGGTGTCTATGCGGTTTCCAACCATCCGGATGGCTCGCTATTAGCGTCTGCTGGGATGGATGCCATTGGACGGATCTGGGATTTGAGATCGGGCAAGAGTATTATGGTGATGGAGGGCCATGCCAAGGGGATCTATGCCCTTGAGTGGAGTCCGAACGGCCACGAGCTGCTAAGTGGAGGGGGAGATTCGACGATCAAGGTGTGGGATTTGCGGATGAGTCGCGAAAGAACGAGCGTGGCTGGCCACACGAATTTGGTTTCTGATCTTCGATTCGATTCCAGCGGACAATTTTTGATTTCGTCCTCGTATGATGGTACCGTTGGGGTCTATTCTGCGGATAATTGGCTACGACTCGCTACGTTGAAGGGGACCGACAAGGTGATGTCTGCGGATTTCTTTGACGATAGAATATACAGCGGTGGATGGGACAAAAGCGTCAAGCTTTGGTCACAGCACGTAGACGGGCATTTCGCTTTTTAATGCATCGAAGATAACCAGATTATTGAGTGGGTGTTCTCTTCTTCCAAGCATGTTGATCACGTCTTGAGCAATGGCTCCACCAACAACGGCCGACACTGGAGCGAATTCTGTGAAGGCCATTTTTGCAAACTGCGAGGTGATCTCAGATTTTAGTATATTGGGTAATCCCAAGAGTGTACATACGTTTTCAGCCTTTGACTGTAGTTTCGAGGGATCAATTTCCACTTTGTCGATATCCTCACCGTATTGGGACCCGAATTCTAGCATAGCCAAACTTAGAGGCAACACTGGAGAGACCAATTTTTTGATTTTCTTCTCTGAACGGTAGAACTCTTTGAAGAAAGCGGCGCTCGATCCCTCTTTTACGTTGGAAAAGCTTCTGTATGTGTTTCTCAGAGTGATTTCCTCCATAGTGTCATCATTTTCCACCAGAGTGGAAACGTCGATGATGGAAGTTACGCTGTTAACAGGTCCCGTTTTCTTGGGTATTTCCCTCTTGTTCTTCACCTTGGAATCGTGTTCGATCAAATCGACAAAGATGAACCCAAACAGTCCATTGGAACCTGAGACGTACAATTTTGTGTTTAAATCTCTGGTGATTTTGTTCAATTTCAGAATTTCCTCGTCGCAAACGGCAGACACAATGATGATATCGTAGCCCCATTCCTTCATTTGTCTCCAATCCTCCGTGAGCCCCACGAGCGAGACCCTAGGGTTGAGCTCTTGGATTCTGGCCATGGTTGTTTCGTTGAGCTTGAGGTCCCCCACCATGGACGAGTCCAGAAAGAAGTTCACGTTGAGATCTTGCTCGAGAACACTCGTAGAATCCACAACTGTCAGGCTTCCCACGCCTCCGAGCATCAAATTTTTCACCACTTCGACGTTGATGGAGTTGAGGTTGATCACCAAGATGCGGCTGTTCCGCAATTTCGTTTGCGCCTCCAACCCCCAGAGACGGATCTGACGATCGTACAAAGCAATTTCATCTAGATTAGACAATCTTAAACGCAAACTTACCCGCTGACAGCTCGTTGGTCATGGAAGAATCTAGGGTAGAAGCCGAGGACTGCCATTTCACGGGTCATCGCCACTTATCACAAAACATTACACAATGAACATTCTTCACATACTGGATACGACGCCCGAGCCGCCGATAATCGATTCTCAAACGTTCAATCTGGACTATGACACACTCTCGGGGGACTACAAGCTGGCCACTCCATTGGCCGATTTCCAGAAGGAATTGACCGACCAAATCATCAGTTTACACTATTCGGACATTCTCAAGTTTTTCGAGCGCGTGGAAAACGAGAATTTCCCTCAGGAACAGCTCATCATCGACTCTCTGGAGACGTTGTTGATGAACTCCCAACTGGTTTGTACTCATCCCTATCTGTTGATCGACCACTATTTCCCCAAGAATCTCAATGCCAAAGACGTGCCCTCACGGATTGAGGCCAGCAGTGGCAAGTTCAAAGTGCTCGCACAATTGCTGACGATTGTCGAGTCCATCCCTAATTTCAACGTGGTCATCGTGGCCAGACCGGGTCGTACCTTGGACCTTTTGGAGGCCGTGTTGGGACCCAGAAAATGTGTGGTCAAAAGGTATCCCACCCCTAAATTGAAGGACTCCAAGCCCAAATCGAGGCTACAAGTCCATCTTGTGCCGTCGGATGAACCCACCCTCAAAGAGCTTTATGCTCAGAAGGCAGATGTCTTTAGTCAGAAGGCTAATCTGTTGATTTCCTTTGACATTTCGGTCGATACGGAATTGCCCGAAGTGACAGCTTTGAAGAGACCCAGTACACCAGTGTTGAGATTGGTGCCTGTTAACACGATCGAACACATTGCTCTTTACTATCGAGATCTCGTCGCGAATCGAAGCTACTCCGAGTATTTGAAGCCGGTCACGGCAGCCCTGGTTGTGATGAGAGATCGTGCTGGCTCGTTGCCCAGTGGTCTTAAACCTGTCTATGCGAAAGATCTGGAGTATCTGAGACCTTGGCTGTTGAGTTTAGCAGGTAGGCCCTCACCATGGATGTTACCAGATTTGGCTAGCATCCCATATTTCCACACGAGAGATGTGGAGAAGAGTTTGCTGACCGAGGTGAAATACCAGTTTGAGGACGAATACGAATGGGATAAGACTGAACCTATTGATTTACCAGGTTTCAATCTGCTGGAGAGTGCCTTGGAGGAAGCTGCTAGAAAAGGGAAACCAGAAGAGGCCCTCTTGGAGTCTCTACCTCTCAGAATCAGACAGATTTTGAAGCAAAAGACCGATTACTACGAGAAAAAGAGATTGCAACGCGATTACCTCAGTAATCCATTGATGGGTAACGTTACTGGAATTAGCAAGTACGAGGGAGACGATCACAACCAAGAAGTGTTGACCCATAAGTTGATCCAGGCTTTAAATTCTCGTTATTGGGATTTAAAACTGGTGAATTTGGAATTGAAAAGTTTTGATGACATTTTCCCCAAGAGAGAGGAGGACAAACTAGTTGTTCATAAAGCGTTGAGCACCATAGTTAACGATGTCGAGCATGTCAAGACAAGAATCAGTGTGAGCTCAAACAAAATCACCAAATTGGAAGGCGAAATTGCCGATTTGAAACCAAAGGCTGTTGAACTCCAGGGCCAAATTGATAATCTTAGTAGTGAGGACGTGAAAGTGTCGGAATTTTTGGCCAACGATAAAGAGTTGAGTTCGCTTAGGGAGCAACTGGAGAATTTGACGATCAAAGCAGATAATCAAAAGAATGAAACAGAATACACCTCGACGGAAATTGCGAAAGCAATGGAGTCCATTGGAGCATCCGAAACGGAAATTGACAAAATTAAATTAGAGATTGAAGACTTGAAAAAGAAAATTGCCTCTGTTGACTCGACTTGGTTACAGACGGCATTGGAGGATTTAGGGAGGGCTCAAAGAAGTTACCAATTTGAGGTAACTAGAACAAAAGATTTAGAAGATAGACTGGAAGAAGCGTTCAAGAGTTTGAACGAGACCCAGATGCAAAGAATTAGACACAACGCAAGAGGGGGGGTGAAGAACAGCCCCATGTTGAGATAGTCGCGTGATGTTAAAAAATAATAAGCTACAATTTTTAAACGAATATGTATCATTAAACTAAACCAGTTAGAATTAGAAACCCAAAACGGCAGCACCGACAAGAGCAGCAGCTCCAACAACGGCGTAAGAACCAACGTTAGCGTTACCAGCACCCTCGTAAGTGGAGATAACTGGGGTTCCGTTAGTCTTGTTAGCTGGGCAGTCAGTGACCTCTGGGCCACAAGCAGTGATGGTGGCAGTCACGGTGGACTCAGCGGAGACGATGGCAGACAAAGCAGCGACGAAAAAGATCTTAGAAAATTGCATAGTGAGTGAATAAGTGGGATGGTAGAAGTGCTGGGAATGATTAGATATTTATAAAAAATACGCGGGTATGTTTTGCTCTGCATCGGGAAGTGCCCCTTCCCGATTTGGCCAGGCGTGTTTTTCCGCCTGCCTCATCGGGCCACCTGCATCATATTTGTGTTAGGCTGGATCGCGGATTACCGTTTTCCTCACAAAGCTTGGCCCAGACAAAATCGTTTAGAAAAATTGAGGACAATGCACTGTAGACTAACCCGATTGCATAAAAAAAATTTGAGTTACCTGAATTCAACTCCATCCAGACGTAATAGAAAACTGGTAACAACAACAGAATGACATAAATTAACATATAACTTATGATTGGGTTTACACGTAAATTTTGGAACAAGGGTCTCCATTCCAATACGAGGCAATGGAACAGACTTAGGTCTGCTATCGTGGGGTAGGCCTTTGCGAAGGTGGTGAACCCGATGATCAGCCACACTGCAAAGACCAAGTCTCTCTTTGTGGTGTGGAACTTGATTGTAAATGGCACGACAAAGATCAGACTGTACAAATTAAAGGCTGCTTTGAAAAAATCAGAGAAGAAATCAAAGATTTCCGTAAAGAAATACCACCATAATCCCAAATTTGGAGTGATTTTCTTGAACATGACTATCGTTTCATAATTCGTTAAAAATTGCCATGATCCGGTCAATTGATAACTTAACAAAAATAAAATGGCTAGAGTAGTGCCAAACAGAGCCGTGGCAACGGCTCTCTTCTTATTTGATGTGCTGACGTAGCACACCACAGGCACTAATAGATACCAAGGATAATAACTCAGATAAGTGGCTGTGGCTAGACACATGATAGCCACATTGAAATTCTCGTAAACCATGTTCTTAATCGTGAATATGATTAACATATTGGTGAACAAGGTCGTGGAGCGGGCAAACACTGAAAGCACTCCCAGTGGGTTGAACAAACACCAAAAGTAGACGACCCAGTTGGGGAAATAATCAACGGTTTTCAGATTGGACTTCTCTTTACTTGATTGTGGCTGTGTTTTCATCCAATCATTAATCTTCCCCAAGTTGTATGCCGTGAAAATGTCCATCAATCCGTACAATAGACTCACGCCGAATTGGGTATCTATCACCATGAACAGTGAAATCAATAACGGTGGATGATGAATGGTCCCCAGATATGGATTCACCCCGTTACGTAAAAGAAAGATCCCCTCTTGCACTAAAGTTAGATGAATCAATCGATGTCAACTTACAACTCCGAAACGAATTTATCGGGGAGGAAAAAAGTACCGAGCCGTCCAGCGTCTTGTACAGGCTGGGGAAGAAATGCGGTATCCCCAATCTCAACATCAATGCCGTGATCAATACTGTCTTTTCGTTCATGTTGTGTTAAGCTTTGGGATGGGTTGAACAGCTACATTAATATGTGTCACGTGATTTGGGTGTTAAATCTTTCCCCAGATAATATGACCAATTCTAAATTTGGTAGATTATCGAGGCAAAAATTGGCATAATCTTTTAAGAAATGTCTTGTCGCTTCTATGAGAGCTGCAAAGATGCTCCCATTGAAATGACATTCGTAGTCTTCAAAACAATTAATTGGAATCCCCCCATGAAAGTTCCAGCATGCTGCGCCGCACGGAGTATCCAAAACGTCGAGATCTGAAGCGTTTCCTTGGAGATCCTGGGTTGAAATTAGTTGTCGAGACATGTACTCTGAGGCCACTGCGAAAAAAGTGGGACTGATCAAGTCTTTGACGAACCCAGTTGCCGTGTCGTAGTAACTATGATTAATGATGAATTCATCAAAGAGACTCAATACTTTAGCACAATAATCGCATTCGCATCCATTCCAAAGCAGATCAGATGTGAGGACCTCATAGCAAGAGCACGACTGCATGAATGTGGGACTCACCAGAACTTTTAAAGATTGTAACTGAGGTAGAACTTTCTCGTAGATCTGTCTTCGTCTGATATAATTACCTTCAAATCCATTTACAAGAATGCCATCCAGTGGAGGCATGTGTCTTATGCTTAGAAATTGCAACGTGTTTGTTTTTGCAACGTTCAACAGAAATCTGCAGACGTTCACGTCGAAATTTTCGGTAAAGTTGTGATCTCTATGACTGGTTCTCTCAATCAAGGAGAGTCTTTTCAATGACACCAGAGGCGATATCTCATCGACAAAATCCATGAGACAATCGCATCTGATCTGGTTGCATCCCATTATCAGTTCCAAGTCTTCCAATTTGGAAAGGTTGCATTTTTGGAGAAATTCTTTCGTGAGTCGTTGAAGAGCCAAATTGTAATGGTTAAACCCATGGTAATAGATGATCCGTAAACTCTTTAAATTGAATTCAAAATCTGGATCCACTGGCAGAAGCTCATCCACGATCCATTTCAGAAAATCCAATGACGAGACCTCATCGGATGAGAGTTTCAAAGTGGATAATTTGGCTAGTTTCGATAGACACGTTTTGGGATCAAAATCAAACACATCCTCTTTCTTGAACTCCTCTAAGAACCCCACCCCTAACGTGGTAACCTGAGGAGGTAAATACTGAATTTCTGAGAGATGGTTGATCTGACAGGCTCTCAAATGATCCAATCTCTTGAGATCGGATGGTGACAATCGAAGATCACTGGAGTTTCCAATCACCTCGTAACTTTTTAGATTCAAACAATTTTCCAAAAGAAACCTCACCAGATCCTTGTCTGTGTGATTGGAGGCATGCACCACGAGTTTTTCAACTTTTTGACAGATTGATGGGTCCGCACCCAACGATTGTAAAAGGGCTTTCTGACGATTTTCAAAGATCTTGAGGTTCGTCTCCTCGGAAATGATAGTGTTTAAAGCTGTTCCGCCAACAACTGTCCAATTCTGATGGATATTTGCCTCATTTTTCGCTGCTAACGGTTTAATGATGAGATTCGAATAGAGTCGTTTCGAGCACAATTTGTGAGCTCTTTTACAAGTTTGACCAAAACTTATCAAATCTTGACTGGACAAAAACGAGCATATCGACTCCAAATCGGAATCAGACAATTCCAGTAATGACATTTCAGTCATTTAACCTTGTGACCCAACAAGCCTCACGAGCCATCTCATCAGGGTCGTGCGCCAACACGGTTCCTGAATGTCGCACAGACGCGTTTGCTTGAAACAACATGGTTACCATTTCATCGTCGGCGCTACGTAAGCGGAAAACGCTCAAGAAGAGCATCAACTTCACTGTGATGTGTGTGGGACAGAGTGGGACTGGTCGCTCCACTTTCATCAACTCGTTATGTGACCAAACCATCGTGGAACCCTCATCCACTATTGTATCACCAGATGTGGCTGATGAGGCTGTGCGCGAATTGCAGTTGAGAAAGTCGATTGTCGAGTTGGAAGACGATGAAGGCGTGAGGATCAGCTTGACGTTGATCGATACCCCCGGGTTTGGGGATTCATTGGAGAATTCCGATTCGTTTGGAATCATCGCCGATTACATTAAGCACCAATTCGATGAGATTTTGACTGAGGAATCAAAATTGAAGCGTAATCCACGGTTCAAAGACGGTAGAGTCCACGCGTGTTTGTACTTTATTGTCCCCACAGGCCACGGATTGCGTGAGATGGACGTGGAGTTGATTAGACAACTTGGAGAGTTGGTCAACGTGATCCCCGTGATAAGCAAGAGCGATTCTCTCACCGTCAAAGAATTGGCTTTAAACAAGAAGCTGATCAAGGAGGACATTGAATACTATCAATTGCCCGTTTTCGACTTCAAAGATGAATTTTTGGAGAGTTACGGGGACGAGGACAACTTGGAATTGAACGATTATCTACAAAAGACTCAACCCTTTGCCGTTATGGGGTCGAACGAGGTGGTGATCGATCCAGAGACGAACGAGAGGAAAAGAGTGAGAAAGTATCCATGGGGGATCTTGAACATTGAAGATAACGAGATCAGCGATTTCCAAACGTTGAAGAACACGTTACTCATCTCTCATCTCAACGACCTCAAGGATTTCACCCACGAAGTTTTGTACGAGAATTACAGAACAAAGGCTCTGGGACCCGACAGTTTTGATATGCCCGAATTGCCAGTTCAAGATTCTCCACAGATCGATTACCAGGAGAAGGAGGAACAGATCAAATTGGAAGAGGAGAGACTTAGGGCCTTTGAGGAGCGTGTACAACGTGATTTGCTGGCAAAAAGAGAAGAATTGGAGCAAAGAGAGAGGGAATTGGCAGAAATCGAAAAGAGATTGGCACAAGAGGTGTGAGGTTGTGTCGCGCACGATTGTCCAACACCAATTTTTCGATGACATCGTAAACATTTTCTCTGTGTTAACTTTATATAAGTAAGTGATTTCAACTAACTATGATGACAATTGATAGGGACACCTGATACACATGAAGATGTCCAGATAGTAGAATTTCTGAGTTAGATCTTTTAAGGACCACTAATCTAGTAATAAATTATTGTTTTGTTAATTGATGTAGATTTATAAGATTTGAAAAATTGGAACGTTGAAATGTTGAAAATTTGTAAGTTGTAATTTCTCGAAAATCAATGTTTTCCGAAATTCTCGCCAAAATATTTGAAAATCTGTAAATTTGTGAAATCTTAACAAGAAGATTAAGCCGCAGCACACGACCTCACCGATTCATTATGGACAAAGAGGTGGATACCGAATATATCCAGGAACGGCTCGGCTCATTGGCTGAGATAGATACGGTACGTTGAAGCTACGGGTCGGCTAACTTAGAAAATCGTCTCTGTTCTTGACAACATGTCCTCTGCTCTCGGTAGTTTACAAGAGGGAAAGACAAAGATAGCATCCAACGAGGGAATCTCCGTGGAGGAGGAGAAATTACGATTCAAGGAGAATTCACAGAGTGCGTTAGCTGATTTGAAAGAGGCAGTGGTGGGGCTACGCAAGGAGATTCGGTTGCTGGACAATCGAAACACGATGGATTCGAGCGTTTTGCCCGTCAACATCAACAAAAAAGCGGTTTGGGTTGGTGAATGGAAATTGAAAAAGGAAATGGAAACGTTACAGGATTTACTCGAATGAATGCAATATTACTCTATGCACAGGTTAATCCATGAAATCATCAAACTTGTTCTTGTAACGTAAAATGTTCTGTCTGATCTTGGAACCATCGACCCAAGTGACGTAATCCTCCATGTTTCTCGTTACCAAAAAAGCTGGATCAGTCACCACGTTGGGTCCAACTCGCACATGACCTTGTTCAACGAATTTCACAGCATCTGGCAAATTTTCAGCCATTTTCAACCTCGTCATCAGCACGGGTAAACGACGACGACAAATTGCGGAAACTGTCACCTTATTTTCTAAATCGGAAATCTTGGATTTGTTGGCCAAAATGCCCATATCGTACATCTTTTCCAATAACAGTTGCTCATGTTTCACTCTATATGGATCATTTGGTTGTAAAAGTGACAATTTATTGGCAAGTTGCCGCACGGAACCGCAAATCTTGTTGTATTTGTGGTAATCCTCTCTATTTTGGATGTGGTACCTGCTCATGACTTCCAGGTCACGGTGGCCATCCTTCCAGTTGAGGAAATCCACTTTTTTGAGCAGTTTTTGCTCATGATGTTTAAGTTTTCTCACCATAATGTTCCAAGGTTGTAGATTGAATTTTTTGTTCCAGCACGCCATCGCTCATAACACACCCATCAAGCATCGACCACAGCGTTGGAAAATTCGAGTTTTCAGTTTCAATTTATAAAACAAAAAACTCGAGATGCTTTTCAGGAGGTTGTTCTCTTCGAGTGTTGGGGCTTGCTCGCACATTGGCTCAGCTCCAGTTCGTGTTCCAGCGGAGTTTTCTTTGGAAATCAACAACGTGTTGAATCCAATCATCAAGAGAAAAGGTCGTAATCAAATCGTTTTGTCAAAGATGTTGACGTTCAACGGGCCCAAGGGGTCGCTGGACTTGGTTGCTCCAAGTTTCTTGGAGGTTAACCAATCAGAGAGCAAGATTGAGGTGTCGATTCCCAATCGTGAGGACAAGATCCAAAGGTCTTTCTGGGGGACTTTCCGTACTTTGATCGACAATAACGTCAAGGGAGTCACCGAGGGTCACGTCACTATCTTGAAGTTGAGAGGTACCGGTTATCGTGCGATGTTAAACGAAAAAGATGGTCAACAATGGGTGATGCTCAAAATCGGAAAAGCAGATCTACAAGGGCTGCCCGTGCCCGAGGGAATCAAAGTTTCCATTCCAACGCAGACGTCAGTGATCGTGGAAGGTGCCAACTTGCAACAGGTGAACCTGTACGCAGCCAGACTGAGAAAATTCCATCCTCCAGAACCATACAAGGGTAAGGGAATCTACATGAACGGCGAGACGATCAAGTTGAAGGATAGAAAAGTGAAATGAGTACTTGTAAATATGAATTTGTCGATTGTAGAGTTGAGCCGCACCACGTGACCTGGCATCTCTTCTTCGGGAAGATGTCGAAACTTTCACCATGAGTTATCTACGAAATTCGTTGAATTTAGTGTTTAAGAGGGGCAAGGCGTTTCTCACCGCTCCAGGGGCCATCCCATCGGTGGAGACCGCCAAGCCTTTGCTCAACAAGAGTCCCGAGGCAAAGAGATTGGTGAGAGAGTTGTTGACGAGACCGGGACTCGTCGGCGTGAAAAGAGGCATGGTTTCCTTTTATGACTCCGAGGGCATGAAGCACGCCGCCACGGTGATCGAGATCGACCAGGTTGAAGTAGTTTACAACAAGACGTTGGCCAAGGAGGGCTACGTGGCCACCCAGGTCGGATACGGATTCAAGCCCAAGAATCAGACCAAGAGCATGTTGGGACACTACGCACGAGCCAAGGTGTCGCCCAAGGAGAAGCTGGTGGAGTTCCTGTTGCGTGAGGAGTCCCAACAACCCGCGGTGGGCACCCAACTGTTTGCCAACCACTTCAAAGTGGGAAGTCTAGTGGACATCCAAAGTGTCACCAAGGGTAAGGGATTTGCCGGTGTGATGAAGAAGTGGGGATTCCACGGTTTGTCTGCGTCCCACGGTGTGTCTCTGGCCCATCGTTCTGCCGGTTCTACGGGTCAGAACACCTCTCCAGCCAGAGTTTTACCCGGTAAAAAGATGGCCGGTAGAATGGGAGGAGAAAGAAACACGATCAAGAACTTGGAAGTGCTCGATTGCAACGAGGAAAAGGGCTACATAATCGTGAAGGGGCCTGTGAGTGGACCCAAGGGAAGCTACGTCAAGATTTTGGACGCCAAATCCGTGTTGAGAAAGGGTATTATCCCAGGATCAGACTAAATTACGTGTACATACTGAAAATTTATCGTTTTGTAGTGCGCCGACAAATGGGTACATCACTAGCACTCAGGTTGTACCCCATGGATCATGTCTGAGGACAAAATTTTCGAACCCATACTTGGTCAACTGGTGAGTTAATCGCGATGAGACGTCTAACGTAGACGGGGGTATCCCGAGCCATATTTGAATCTGTCGTGGGACAATTGGTTTGTTCCGTGTGCAAAGATTTGATGGTTTGTCCTTTTTCCAATGCTTGTGGTCATTCATTTTGTTATTCAGTAAGTTTTTGCAAAGGTGTCTACTAACTCAGTGCTCATCCTCATGGTTCGAGAAAAATTTGAGTTGTCCCGTGTGTCGAGCCAAAGTGATGGTGGAGCCGGTGATGAATTCTGGACTGAGGGATATCTTATTTGGCATCGTGGAGACTTCTGGGATGAAAGAGGTCATGGAGAACTTTACAAAGTACAGAGAACAACAGGAGAAGGATTATCGGAATGATTTGGAGAGACAGAAACTGTTTGGCGGAGTGTTTTCGAGGTGTAAGTATAGTCAGATAGAAAGAGAGGATGGGATTCCTCGATGCTCGTTATGCCATTGGGAGGCCATTGGGGAAACGTGTATGAACTGTGACGCCATTTTCACGAATCCGATCCAATCCGACTCGGATGAGGAAGTTCATACCTGGTTGAGTCCCGATGAACACAGGCGTGCGGCGCACGCGGCCCGTTTGGCGTTCTGGAGAGCCCAAATCGATGCTGAGAGTAGTGACGACGATTCGTATCATCCCAGCGATTCAGATGATGTAATGGTGCGACCCAGGTACGTGTCAAGGGTCCCCAGTTCCGATTGGTCCGATGTGGAGATGGAGGTGAACGGTTTTTTGGAGGCGAGAGATTACCAGTTTAGTGATAGTGATAGTGATTAAAACACGGGCGTTTGCCCTTTATGATTTATGCCACAGTTTATGCAGCAGTAGAGCTTGGCACACTACTTGGCACCCTACTTGGCGATGGCTTAGTTTGTCTTGAATGGATACATTAATCTATAAACTCTATTTTGTCTCTTTTTCCTTCTCGTCAGTGGCAGAACCAGAACTGGTTTGCGAGAGTTGAAGGTCTTTGACCAATTCAGGAGGAACCGTTTCTCCCTTGGCCGAATTGTAAACGTAGATACCGTATTCCAAAGCTCTACTCTTTTCGTCACGCTTGTAAAGAACGTATCCAAGAGCCATGACGAGAGCAAAAGCACCACTGAAAGCGGCACAAGTGCTGAAACCCTTGGGGTAATTTGGAGCGTCCACCGTTGGGAAGATCAATTTGACGATCCAAGCGGAAGATTGCAAACCCATGATGTAACAAACCATCCACTCGATGTTTCTTTGGTTAACCTCGTGTCTCATCATATCGTGAATTAATGGGTAAAAGATGGAGGATGGAGCCCAAGACCAATAGGACATGTAGAAACCAAACCATTTAGCAGATTCGGGAACGTCCCAGACGGCTAAGACCACGTTAGCGATGAAGTTGAGCATGATGGCAAAGATGATCATACCGAAACGCTTACGAGTGAAATCGGCACCGAAACATGAGATGAAGACCCAAACGATTCCCAAAGCTGGAGGCACCGTGGTAAGGTCGTTCAATTTTCCAGTGTCATATCTGTTCAAAGAGTTCAACCACAAGGCAAAGGAACCGGATGGAGTGTTATTAGCGTTGAAGAACAACATGTTGGCAATGGAGAAAAGGTAAACGTGCCACGAGGTGAGAACTTTCTTCCAGGTCTTCCAGTTGAGGAAAGAGGCAGCGGTGGCCTTGTCGATGTTACTGTGATTGTCAGCCATTCTCTTACGAGCCAATCTGATCTCATCGTCAGTCAACCACAAGGAGTAACAGTAAGTTGGGGTACCTGGGATGAGCAACAATCCAACGATGGCAACACCAAAGGAGGCACAACCGTCGATGATGAACATCCATCTCCAACCTTCGAGACCGTTGGTCATGTGAAGATTACGGAAGGCAGCAGATTGGAGCAAACCAGAGGTCAAGACTCCCAAGAATTGACCCATGTAGAAGAAACCTCCTCTTCTGCTCACCTCAGTAGGTTTGTACCAAGCGGCAAGCATGTAGTGAACGGCTGGGAAGAAAACAGCTTCGGCAGCACCAACGATGAAACGGAATCCTTTAAGGGTGGGGACATTTTCCGTACGGTAAATGACCAAAGTGAATAAAGACCACAAAAGTTCACAACCAAACATGGTGTAAGTGACTGAAACTCTTGGTAAAAGGTACATCCAAGGCAATTGGAAGATGATTTGACCCACGGTAAACATGATTTGCGTGTCAACCAAGTCGTTTCCTTGCATGTTCAAAGATTCACGCATTCCACTGACGTAGGCATTGTTCAAATTGGCAGTGTCAACGTATTTGATCCAGTAACCCAAAAAGGCATAGAATGCAATGATGATGTCCAACTTACAAACAAGCTTCTTTTCAGCGGCAGAAGTACCGGGTTCAAACCAATACCACCACTTGTGGTTCTTGGCGTCCTCCTTGGTCTCACGGTACTCGTACTCGTCAAAGTACTGCCACCATTTTTTGTTAGCTTCGTCACGAACTTCGCGAATCGTAGTTGGCTCGACCTCTAACGAGGAAACACTGATAACTTCCTCCTTAAGATCATCCACCTGCCTCAAATGAGGTAGCCAATTGGGCAATTTCACAGCCATTACTACAGTGCTAAGATTTTTTTCGGGGGTGAGTCCAAAGTTATGCAAAAGCGTTTTTTTCAGATTGCGCAATCCGCCACACTCGCCATATCACGTGCTCCATAGTAAGATGAGGTCGCCCACCAAATAATTTGTCAGACAGCGGCCAAGTTATCGCGACGTGTCACGGGATATCCAGTTTTGGCATAAATAATTTTTTTTCTATTAAAATCGTGTAAATTGACACATGTAAACCAATTTTCAAAATGGAACCACTTCCACAGTTCTACGACCGTTGAGAGCCACAATCATGCGATCTATCGCTTAGGCTACATTGTGTGGTTCTTGCATAAATTTATTGGTCTATTGTTAAAAAGCAAAGCGTGAGCCACACTTTGCGTCACTGTGTGAGTGTCAGGGTGATGGGGTGGAAAAAAAAATGCGCAAGCCGGGAATCGAACCCGGGGCGGATCGATGGCAACGATCCATTTTACCACTAAACCACTCGCGCATCTACGATGTCCGAACGTGTTATGTCCGTAATAGCACAGGAGATATGTAATATTTACATGCTCGACAGATTATTATACATTACTTATTATTCAGTTATGGTAGATCATAATTTAATTTTAATTAGAAAATTTTCAGATTTTGGCTGGACTTGTCTACAGCCACTAGAAGCAATTATTGTTCCCTTCAATACAACAATAGGAAACTATTAGTCACAATTTCCTGCTAGCTTTCAAGAAGTGTAATATCAGTACCATTCATGGGAGCAACAGTGTCTATACGTCGCACCCGACATTCGTCGTCTGCGACCGCGACATAGTACAATCCCCCTTGCTTATCAAAAGCCACCAGGTCATGATATAGGTGTTCTTTGGTAACGTCTTCACTCCCAAATGCCCAACTGCCCGAATAAACCCGTGCATTTTCACACAGTTCAATTAATTCGTATACTGCTAGATACAATTGATCAGACAGTGTGTTGGGAAAGGTAAAATCTATAAAATCCCTTTCGCCGTTGTACGCTTTATATAACAAATATCCCGAAGACAAGTGACTAGCTAAACATTGTATCAATGCTGAGTACCTGGGCGTCCATTCACCTACAAGCTGGTCTTTACCGGTCTCGATTACTCCAAAGGCACTAGCAACAACCAACAGAAAATACAAGCACAAACGCATCGGTTCAAAGGGACCGACCCCTATCTTTATATAATATAATATAATATTGATGGGATGTCTTGTCTTTCCAAAATAACTCAATGCAGAACGATAACGCAAGTCGAAAATTTGGCTAGGAGTTGTTTACATTGACTACTTATTTTGGCTATTCATCATTACAGATGTAGGTTTATCTTGTCACAACGTATTCAGATTAATTTTTTTAAGTATAATAAATTAAATTGATCAGTCATTGTCCATTTTTAGAAATCGTCGATACGAGAATCACCTGCATTTTATCATTTTCTATGTTTATTTGTTTCTGTCGGCACGGCTTATTTGTTCTTCCGTTTAGGCACACAATGAGCCTAATTGGGAACGATCAGCATTAGATGGTTGCCCAATTGGGACGCCCGTCTGAAGTGAAATTTAGAATTTAGAAGTGTGGGCATTACCCCAAACGAGCAGATTTTCGCTCGAAAATGCTAAAACTAGAAAACAAGAGATCGAATTTTACGATTCTGTAATTTTTATCCTCAATTTCCAATTGGAATTGGGGGAATTGAGGAGGCTCGTGTCCTGTTTTGGAGGGTGCACCCAAAGTGGCAAAACAAAAATAGCTCTTAACTATGAGGACCCGTCCCGGTTGCAAGGGGCCCATCCCATAGCAATAGAATGGGGCCCCTGTTCCAGTTTCTCCCATCTATTCTTCCCATCAAATTCCAATGTTGTCTATCGGAGACATTATACTCAGAGGTCTTAACTTTTTCTTCCTCGTTGTCGTTCTCGGTTTGACCGGTTCCCTTGCCGCCACCGCTGAGTTCGGAAATCCTCAAGTTAACTTCTGTGTGTTTGCAGCAGCTTTCGGATTACTTTTCTCGGCAATTTATGGACTTTTGGCCAACTTTGTTTCTGTTTTCGCATGGCCACTCTTGCTTGCCACTTTCGACTTTTTGAACTTTGTCTTCACCTTTGCTGGAGCCACTGCTTTGGCTGTCGGTATCAGAGTTCACTCTTGTACCAACTCGGACTACGTCGACTCTAACAGAATTACGCAAGGTTCTAGTGACAGATGTCGCAAGGCTCAAGCTTCGGTTGCCTTTTTGTTCTTTTCGTTCTTTGTTTTCGCCGCCTCGCTCTTCTTTTCATCTTTGTTGATTTTGAAGAATGGATGGTTGGGTACCAAGGGCGGATCCTCGGCCCCAAGAACGGGAGTTCCAACCATGTCGCAAGTCTAAACTGTGTAATACCAATACCAAAACTCGTTTTCGTAGAGATAATTGTGTTGCTTACTAAACCCGGAAGCTCCGGGGTTTAAGCCGAGAGTAGCCTCGGGAGCCGCAGAATACTATTTTTTTTTGTACCGATAATCTTACTATATACATTAACGTCCCAAAGACAAGAGCAACGAGCTGGATCCACCGTTGCCCTTTTCGTTCATTGAGCTGGGCAAATACGAAACGTTTGGAGATGCGGCCAAAGTTTGAGCAATCTCCTTGGATGCCTCAATTCTTCTGATCAACAACAATCCATCACCTGCCTTTTCAAGAGCTTTACTGATGTGCTCGGCAGCTTCAGCTTCACCCTCAGCACGGATGACCGAGGCTTGTCTTTCTTGCTCGGCCTTCTCCACGAGGAATCTTGCTCTCTCCGCATCTTGTTGAGCAATCTGTTTCTGTTCCACAGCCTTTGTAAATTCACGTCCAAAAGTCATATGAGTGATGGAGACATCCTCGAGTTTGATGTTGAATTCACGGGCTCTGGAGGCCAATTCGAGTCTGATTCTGTCACTGACAAGTTCACGTTGGGTGATGAGTTCTGCAGCGTCGAATTGGGCCACAATGGTCTTCAACACCTCGTTTCCAATGGAGGGCAACACTCTTTCATCGTAGTCCAATCCTAAGCTTTGGTAGATGTGTGGCAAGTTTTGAACGTCTGGTCTGTGCAAAACACGCAACGTCAAACTCACCTGTTGCAAATCTTTGGAACCGGTTGTCGTGGAGATGTTACGTGGTCTAGTTCTCACGTCGAACACGACGGCTTTTTGAAGCCATGGGATCAAAAAATGGGTACCTTCTCCAATAACCGACTGTTTGACACCGGATAGACGGTCAAAAATGACAGCACGAGAACCACCTTTGACATCGTACATCGAATATTCAGCAGCCATAGCTGCGATTGCCACTGGAAGGGCTAATCTAGAGATGCTGTCAAGAACTCTGGTGGACATGGTGGCAAAGACGGTGAGGAGAAGGATATGTTTTCTGGGTAGTACACTACACAGACGCTACTACTAATAAACTAGTTGGATGGTTAATCTAGGCAAAATCATCGTCTCCCTCCTCGACAATTCCAGAACTTTTCAACAATGCATCGATCTCTGCAGGTTTCCATATCTTGTGCACCAACTTATTCTTGTCTAATTTCACGGTGGCCACCTCAATCTTTTCACTAGACAAAGAAGAGCTGTCCATGGTCTTACTTAGCACTTTCAAAGCCAAAGTTTTCGCCTCGTCCAAAGTCAAATCATCTTTGTAGTCTTGTTTCAACATAGTTTGAGCGCTGGCGGTGTTGGCTCCGATACTGGTTGCCTTCCAACCGGAATAATTACCGGATGGATTCGACGTGTACAATTGGAATCCGTGACGATCATCCCAACCGGCAAAGATGAACGACACTCCGAAGGGTCTCAGACCTCCATGCTGCGTGTAACCTTGCTTGACGTCACACAGACGACGCACCAAAGTCTCACAGGGAATCTCCTCGTTATATTCTCTCAAATGCTGTTGAGCGATCAATCTGCTGTGGTTGACCAAGATCAACGCATCGGCGTTCATACCGGCCACGGCACAGACCATGTTATCGTTGAGAACGTACATCTTCTCGGCACTCGTGTCTTGCTCGAGTAACATGCTGGTGACCTTCTTCTCTGCGGCGAGGACAACGCCCTCCTTGGATAACACGCCCACTGCGGTTCCCGCATGACTAATTGCTTCAAGAGCGTATTCGACCTGGGTTAGACATCAATTGGAGAGTACATACCTGGTACAATCTCCCCTCGGGGGAGAAAATCGTGGTTCTCGAATCGTATCTACGAGACATGGCCACAGTGGCAACGGCGGAGAGCTGTATGGGATTCGCACACGCACACGACCCTCCACTCTCCCCAGTGATCATAATACCAGATGTATGGGACTCCTCTGTTCCACATCCCGCTGCTGGACAATTGGTTATTGGTCATTACGTCGACTGGGAATCGGTTCTATCATAATGTCGTGACGAAATTGTCCTCATGGACGTATCCGAACCCAAAGGTGGAAACGTTTGTGCGACAGATGAACAAAGAGGAATATTTCAAGCTACTGGCAATGGCAAGAGGAGTTAAACTAGATGTACATAGAACAGAAGAGCTCGAGCCAGAACAGGAGTCGGAATCCGAGTCGGAATCCAAGTTGGAACCCGAACCTGAACCGGAAAAACCTGTGTTCCTCGTTGGCTATGAAAGTGAATCGAGTGAATCGAGCGAACCGAGTGAATCCAGTGAATCTCAATCGGAGGCCGAAAGCGATTCCGATGGCCAAGGGTTCAACATGTCAGATTTTGAGATGGAAGAGACAGACACTAGCGAGTTTATCAAGATGTTGGAAGCTAATAACGTCGATCCATTTTCATCATGGGATTTGGTTAGTGGGAAATTGGTGGAATGTCCTGAATTCTACACTTTGTCAACCAACAAGGAGAGAAAAGAGTGTTATGACAATTGGGCAAAGTCTGCAGCAAAAACCGAGCCTATACCAGAAGTTCCTAAAAGTGATTTATTGTCCTTCATCAACTTCTGCCTTGGTACGCCAAAACTTTGGAAATTTTATGCTGAATTCAAACGCAAACATCGAGCAGATTTGAAAACGTTTGACATGACCGAAAAGCAGAAGGAGATCACTTATAAGGCATTGGTTGGCTTTATCAACGACGGTAATGATCCGGAAACTTTGAAATGCGATGATTTGACGATAAAGAAGCGTCTGGATATATAGTTTAACATCCCAACAGAGAATTTTTAGGGATGTCATAACCAGCAGATTCCCAAGATGTGTAGTTCCAAACCTCGTAAGCTCTTGGATGCGCTTCGATGTAATCAGTGGTTGGATAATCTTCTGGATCACAACCAATGTTGACTTGATCTCTTGGTTGATAAACTCTGACGTAATCCACAGACATTGTCGATGGGAATTCAATCGATGGCCAATCAATGTAGGCCCAGTTATTGGAGATACCCATGTTCATGATGATGGTCATTGGTTCTTTAGAGATTCTTCTCCACCCCACGTTACCGTTGGGGCCCAAAGCATACGAATAAACGGTGAACGTTGGCTCATCTCCCACGAACCAACGACAGTATCCATCATCGTTATCGTTCAAATATTCAAAAGCGTACTTTTGGAACCGACGAGGAGTGCCTGGGGCACCTCTCTGATACCAAGTCGTGTTCAGCATCGTCACAGCGGACAAGGCCTGTTGGAATGGACCTCCCGTGTATCTGTTCATGGCCGTGACACTAGCGTTATGGACCTCGATGAAGTTGTAATCTGGGTAATACCAGATGTCGAAAGGCGCCAATTGCATCGATTGAGACGCGACTCCCACTTTGAGAGTGGTGTCCACTTCAGCTTCGATCACATCGATTTCTGGAGCTCCACGTCCCGTACCTCTATTTGGATGATCTTCGCCTTCACAAGTACAAGAACTCAACTTCTGTCCTGGCAAATATGAGATTCCATCAGGGGACGATTGGTTAGCTGTGATACCAGCATCACAGGAGTCATAAGAATAGGGCCAAACTCCGTCAGTGGTGGCCATGTAACCGGGTCTAGCCAAGTTACCAAGGGTCCAAAGACCTGGCCACAATCCACTGACGTTTCCCATGTGAGGCAGTTGTGCAGAAACTTCGAAAATTCCCTGCGTGAAACACATTCTGTTCCAGGAGTGCAACATTCCTGAACGGTAGAAAAGGTTATGGTTTTGGAACGCGTCCATTCTCAACGTCAACGTACCGTCTCTCGTCACCACGGCATCGGGATCGTACCACTCGAGATCCTTGGTGGCATCGTAATGGAAGTCGGGGGCATACCAGAATTGATCGTCACCCTCGTAGAAAGTACGACCTTCAGCGTTGAATTCATCCGAGAAAACCAACACCCAATCGGACCCGTCTCTCGACTCACGAGTGTAGAACTCCTCTGGAGTGTCTGGATCCACCAAGTTGGTACGGATGGCAGAAAGGGTAGGATACACGTAATCCGTCAAGATCGGATACGTTTGCTCACGGTAAACTCCGTGTTGATCGGCACCACTGAAGGTGACCACAGGCAAGACGACAAGCACGGCAATACCCCCCAGCAGCATCAACAGTAAACCGACAAGACCTCCAATGGACCTTTTGTCCATATTTTTAATGTCACTCATAAACCGATTTTTCTCATATTCCGCGTCCTTGACAGGATCAGGGTTATGAAGATAATCGTCTGCCTCCTTTTCATCGATATGCAATGGGAAACTCGAGGCAGGATATCCTCCGAAGGGTGAAAAATCCGTGTCCATCACGAGAGCGTTTGAATCAGAACTCGAACCTGAATAGGATGATCCTCTTTTATCCTTGTTTAACAAACTCGCTTTACTCGATGCCAAAGAAATCACTCGGGAATTGTTGGACAACGGTTGTGGGTATCTATCAAACTCTTGTGGTGTCATTCCACCAGAACTAGGTTCCAAGAACGGCTTTGAAAAAGGGTCTTGGCCGTATGAATTGGACGAGTCATCGTCAAAACTTTGCAACTCATAGTCTTGAGTGAAAGGGTTGCGAACGTCTGCATCGTCCGATGAAGATTGTGAATCAACATGAGGAGATCCAGCGGTTAGATTCCTCCTCGACATGTTACGTTGGAAGAAGACAAGGAGACAACATGGCTTATTTTAGAACGCACACGGGTTACCCGGACGGCACGCTCACCACTTGGCGAATGGTCCATATGACGTAATTTTATGGGATTAACTAAAAATTATTGAAAATTGGCAACTATTCGGAATAAACTATGTAAATCCTCATTTTTTTCCAATATGAACCAATTTTGCGACAAATATGACGCGGTGGTGTGCCAACCGACATTCCTGTCCCAGCAAGCTCCCAGCCTCCAGTTGCGCCGTGCACGATAGATGGCTAGATAGCCTTATCTCCACACGTCAAACGAAGGCGTTAACCATGGATCGTGATCACACTTTCCTTTCCAGAGTGTTTGGAATCAATTCGAATTATCCGGGGTCCACCAGCAATCCGTTATTTGCTGATGATTTGTATCAACAAGATGACGAGCCCCCCAGGGATCTGTATGAGGTTCAAGAGTCCAATTATGAGTCAGAAAGCTCTCATTTTTCCAGTGACGAGGAGCCAGGAGTCCCTGAAAGTATCATGATGGCACCACAACCGAAACCCGTGGAAGAACCAATAGTTAGCACACAGAGGATTGCGCAGAATGTGCGAAATTTACGAGAGAACATTCCCCAAATCTCTTTCCAATTACCCCAAAGGAGTGAGAATGAACACAGGTTTAGGGAAAGAACTGGCACTTTGACCCCGATGGAGAGATCGCTATGGCTATGGGCAAACGTCAGCAATCTCGACAAGTTTCTATCGGATGTGTATTCTTATTATCTGGGGAATGGGTTGTATTGCATTTTGTTGAAGAAATTACTGGATACTTTGACCATTGTGTTTGTGGTTTGGTTGGTGAGTTTCATGGGAAATTGCATCGATTACGATATCTTGATGCACACGAAGGCAAGTCGATTCGAGGAGGTTAAAATCCCCTATTGTTATTCCAAGATGCCCTTTGGTCAGAAATTGTTATACTTTATCCTGACCGCACTACTAGGATTGAGGATTCGTACGTTTTTGGATGAGTACAGGAATTTGAAGGATATCAAGAATTTCTATAATTTATTGTTGGGGATTAACGATAACGAATTACAAACGATCGGATGGGCCCAGGTGGTTAAGAAAGTGATGGTGTTGAGAGACCAGAATACAAATGCTTTGATATCGGCAACGCAACACGACGATCTGAGGTCCAAACGCAAATTGGGACCCCACGATATCGCCAATAGACTCATGCGTAAGGAAAACTATATGATTGCCATGTTTAACAAAAACATTTTGAATCTAAATTTCGGTGGGTCTGTTTTCTTGACCAAGACTTTGGAATGGAACTTGAAGCTTTGCATCTTTGATTTTCTGTTCAACGATCAAGGACTGTTGAGACCATCAGTTATGAATGAAAATAAAAGGTTTGGTTTGGCCAATGAATTGCGTAAAAGGTTGAGGATGGCTGGAATGTTGAGCGTTGTTCTATCGCCCTTTTTGGTGATTTATTTCTTGCTGTACTATTTCTTGAGATTTTTCTACGATTTCAAAACCAACCCAGCTTTATTATCATCAAGAGATTATACACCTTATGCTCGTTGGAAGTTGAGGGAATTCAATGAATTGTCTCACATTTTCAGAAAGAGATTAAAGAGTTCCAATGAGAGTGCATCGGCTTATATCAATCAGTTCCCCAAAGAGAAGACCAACTTGCTGTTACAATTTGGGTCGTTTGTGAGTGGATCGTTGGTGACGATCTTGGTTCTTCTCACCATTTTGGATCCGGAATCATTCTTGAATTTCGAATTTGGTGATGGACGCACCGTTTTGTTCTACATTTCCACTTTGGGAGCCATCTTCACCATTTGTAAAGGTGCTTTGCCAGATGACAACGTTGTGTTTGATCCAGAAGCTTCGTTGAAGTCTGTGTCTCAATTCACCCATTACCTTCCCCACGATTGGAATGGGAGATATCATACGGAAGATGTCAAGAACGAATTTTGCAAGCTTTACAACCTTCGAATCACGCTGACTTTAAAAGAGGTTATGAGTATTGTCATGTTACCATATCTACTTTATTTCAGATTACCTGAAACGTCTGAAAAAATCATTGATTTCTTCAGAGAATTCAGTGTTCACGTGGAGGATTTAGGTTACATTTGTCGATTTGCCAAATTCGAGTTCGAGAAGGATAAAGATGGGTTGAGAGATGAATTCTTCTCTGCTAACGATGACAAGATGGCGAAATCTTATCTCTACTTTTTGGAGAGTTACGATCAACCTAAACCAAAGAAGGGTCCAAAAGTTAATTTAAAAGATTCAATGATCGACCCAGGAGTCAATTCGCAAGTTCCAATGGAATCCACTTTTGCATTGGGTCAATCTATTACGGAAGATCCTGAATCGGAAGATGATGGGGGAGTATTGGGATTGATCAACCAGATATATAATAAACAGGGTATTAGGTAGTTCTCTTTTTCTTTTCCTTCTCGTATTGATTCTTTTCTGCACCTTCCACCGTTGAAATCGAATTGACAATCTTGGACATCTTGGAGTGATACTCCTCCATTTCCTTCTTCTTTTCGTCCAACAATTGTTTGCCGATAAATCTGGAATCTTTCCTGATTTCCCGTAATGCGGCCTTGCGTTCCTTCTTGATTTGAGATTTCAGTTTGTTCATCTCCTGTCTTTCCCTGTTTGGATCGTAATGCTTGTCTGGATTGAAGTTTTCCTCGTAACGTGGAGCCACAGAAGCGAGAGCCACAGCCTTGTGAGTTTGAAGATGCAAAGGCTTTCTTTGAGTGTTGGCCAACAATTTTTCCAGTCTGGCGGTGTCCACATCCAATTTTTTGAAAGATTCCACGATTGGGACGAGAATCTCCACGAATCCACTGAGTGGTTGCCAATGAGGGATCATCACATCGACGAGACTCACCAGTTTGGAGATGAGAACGTTCTTGGTGTGATTCGATTGATCGTTAATCATTTGCAAAGAAATCGTTTCGTTAGAGAGACTCCAATCATCCAATTCGAGTTTAAAAGCTTTGTTAATGAAGCCCACCACTTCGGGGATAAACCTTTTCGAAATTCTTTGGTACTGAGCCAAAAGAGTGACGAAGTAAACACCAATGAACAGATCACGGGTGGACTCTAAAGTGGTGGATTCCAAAAACTGACACATGATCAAAGTCGATGGAGTCACCACCAGATGATAAAGATCTGAAGTGGAATAAATGGTACCAACGAGGGTGAAAAATATGAGATCACGTTTGAGGATCTCACGAGATGCAATGGTTTTCAATTGGGTTCTGAAATCTTCGAAAAGTTCGGGGAATTTCTCCACGAGCTTCTTCATTATGGTGAAGAGTCCATCGAAATCTTGATAGTTTGAATCTCCAAGATACAAAATAAGTTGGAGTAAGGATTTACCAAGATCGATGAGTCTCTTTTTGTTGTCTTCGCCGAATTTGGGATCGAATTTCCTCACCAAATCGGCAATGGCGGAAGAGTATTGCTTGTTAGAGCCGAGGTATTGCAGCAATTCGTCCAGAGATGATGGACAATTAACGGGTTCCGGTTTGACAGACTCCACAGGTTCAGACTCCTCTTCTTCTGGTTCCTCCTCGTCACTCTCAGCATCTTCCACCTCCTCGGAGGCTTCACCTTGCCAAAAGTCGTCATCCAGATCATCGGCCATTCCCTCCATTCTCTTTTGTCTATCGGCCTCGAGTTTGTCCATTCTCTCCTTGTGTTCCTGTTCCAACTCCTCCTTCGTTTTCGTTCTATCAGCTGGAACAGCCCTTCTATCAAGAGTCAGAGACCTCACGGCTGTATCGTACTCAGTGTTAGATCTCGCATCCTCGGGACGAGCAGAAACGTTCTTCATCTCGCTCATCACGTCGTCAAAATCGTCATCCAACTCGCCAATCTCGTCCTCGACCCTCTGCTTCTCCAATTTTCTTTCCTGTTTGTAGTATTTGGATTTGGCAATGACTTCCTTCATCACCTCAGCTTTGGTCTTTTTACGTGGCAGTTCGTCAACGTCTTCCGACTCTCTTTTGGTCGTGATAAACCCTCCGTCGTCCTCCTCTTCCTCGTTATCCAAATCGAATCCCAAACTTTGTCCAAAATGAGTCAACTCTTCATCGTCGTTCAAATCGTAGACATTCTTTCTCGATTGACTCAGCCTCTCCCGAGTGAAACGCTCCAACATCTTCTCCTCGGCAGTCAGAGTGTTGTCCTGTTCACCAAAACGACGATCATAGACTCCTCCACTCTTACCTTTACGAGCCTTCAAGGCCAGAAAAGCCTGCTTTCTTTCGTCTTCCACCGCCTGCTTTCTCGCACTGGGACGTCCCACAGCCACTTTCACGGCAGAATCTCTCTTGCTCTTGTTAAATTTCGTGTCGAAAGCGTTAAATTCGGCTCTTATACCCTCAATAACCTTTTGTCTGTCGTCTCTTCTCGTCTCATTGGGGGTCTTCTGCTGGCTTCTCTTGCCCTTCTTCTTGACATTAGTCTGTCCTGTCAACCCAGCATCTTTCAAAGACGCCTTTAATTTTTTCAGCTGAGATCCAGCCATGCTTTAGTGTAAACTTTGTGGCTCAATTTTTTTTCATGATGGGGTCGTGCGGCACACCACCCGGTGAGGCTCACTACCACTTATGAGTAGGGTTGTTGTTACTGGAATGGGGATTGTGAGCCCCTTGGGGGTCGGAGTCCAGAGGTGTTGGAGTCGTCTGATTGCTTCTGAATCAGGACTCGTTTCTACGGCGACGTTGGAGGGCGACTACTCTCAGATCCCCAGCAAAGTGGTTGGAAAAGTGAGAGATTGGGACGCCACTGCTCATTTCGAGGCATTTGAGCTTAGAAGACTGTCCAGGTTTGTCCAATATGCTCTCGTATCTGTCGAGGAGGCGTTGAAAGATGCCAATTGGCACCCTACCGAGCCTGAGGAGCTCGAACAAACAGGTGTGGCGTTCGGCTCGGGCATTGGAGGCTTCGAAGAGGTTTACGACAACTCTGTAGCGTTTGCCTCCAAGAACTATAGAGGCGTGAAACCTCTGTTTGTGCCCAAATTGCTGGCCAACATGGCTGGTGGAAACATCAGCATTCGTCATGGATTCAAAGGTCCCAACCATGCGGTGTCCACGGCATGTGCCACTGGAGCTCATGCCATTGGAGACGCTGCGAGGTTCATCAAGGACGGATACGCAAAAGTGATGGTGGCTGGTGCCTCGGAGGCGGCGTTGCACCCTGCGGCTCTCGCTGGGTTTGCTCGGGCCAAATCGTTGGTTTCCTCGTTTAACGACGATCCCATAGCCGCATCGAGGCCGTTTGACTCTCGCAGAGACGGCTTTGTTCTTTCTGAGGGCTCAGGATGTTTGGTTCTGGAAGATTTCGACCATGCTGTAGCTCGTGGGGCTCACATCTACGCCGAGGTGGCCGGCTACGGATTAAGTGGTGACGCGATACATATAACGTCTCCAGATGAAACTGGGGGAGGTGCTCGCAGGGCCATGGAGTTTGCCATCAGACAAGCAGGGCTAGGAGTGGACGATATCGATTACGTAAATGCGCACGCGACGTCGACTGTCTTGGGAGACAGGGCTGAGAACCAAGCCCTGAGGTCCTTGTTTGCACACAGAGGCTTGGATCTCGCTGTGAGCAGTACAAAGGGGTCCATAGGCCATTTACTGGGGGCAGCCGGTGCCGTGGAGGCGATTTTTTCGATCTGTGCCTTGGAGGGAGTTGTTCCTCCAACGTTGAACTTGGAGCAGTTGGAAGAGGACTTTATCTTTAACTACGTGCCGAAAAAATCGCAGGAAAAAAAGGTGGAAGCCGTCCTGTCGAACAGTTTTGGATTCGGTGGTACAAACGCAAGTCTATGTTTCAAGGTCGTGCGCTGAGCCCAAAGTGAAAAATAAGTTTGAAAATAGTTTATCTACAAACACCATGAAACAGAAAAGAGCCAAAGTTTACCGTAAGAATATGCAAGCATATCACCATGCTTTCAAGTTCAAGCTCCCCATCCAATGTCTCGTGGATTCCGATCTGGTTTTGCACTGTGAAAAGACCGCTTTCGAGCTGCTCAAGGGAATCACAAGAACCATCCAGAGCGAGCCCAAGGCGATGATCACCCAATGCTGTATTCAACATTTGTACAATTCCAAGAACCAGCCGGCCATCGAGGTGGCCAAGACCATGGAGAAGAGACGTTGTGGACACAGAGAGACGTTGTCCAGCTACGATTGTATCAGAGATGTGGTTAACGTGGAGGGAAAAAACAAGCACAGGTATCTGGTGGCCACCCAGAACGAGTATCTGAGAAGGACTCTACGGAAAATCCCTGGAGTTCCTCTGGTTTACATGAACAGATCCGTCATGATCATGGAACCAATGAGCAAAGCCAGTTTGGCCGTGCAAAAACAGTACGAGGACGCGAAACTCACCGGGGGTTTGAACGACGCGAAGGCTGGGATCTCCAAAAAGGAGGAAGAGGAAAAACCAGAGACGAAAAAGAGGAAAAGAGGCCCAAAGGAACCCAATCCGTTGAGTGTGAAAAAGAAGAAAACCGTAGAGGCGAAAGAGAGTGTCGAGCCGAAAAAGAGAAGACGGAAACACAAGAGGACTGAGCACCCTCCCACTATAAATACGAATGACGATAATTAAGCTTGCGAAATATACATCACGTTGTTTCCTCTAATAAAAGCATCCGCGTAAGTTCTCGTTAGCGTTCCCTTGTTGAACTCTTTTGTGTCCTCCAACACCACGTTCATGTATCCGTCGATGGATTGCAAATCGCCGTGGTACTCCAGGCCGCTGGACAGCTTCACGATGACCGGCTGACCGATAATTTTCCCCAGAAATTCAGATGGACTGCTCATGCTGTTGTAAGAATAGTTGGTGGTGAGCTGGATGAGGTCGGGTAACTGAGCCGCAGCTGCTGAGG
Source organism: Kuraishia borneana (assembly GCA_030569035.1). NCBI lineage: Eukaryota > Fungi > Ascomycota > Pichiomycetes > Pichiales > Pichiaceae > Kuraishia > Kuraishia borneana. The sequence continues at coordinate 254,360 of JAJMJT010000011.1, forward strand.
GTGTCCTGTGATGTTACGAAGGTTTTACTCGACGGTCGCGAAACGGCCTAAAGTGGATCGCAAAGCTCGTAACAAGCTCGCTGTCGCGTCGCTCAAGGATGTGTTCTCCAGTTTCAACCCGATGGGTGCCGACGACGAGCTACCGGCCGAGTTTGATGCGGCGGACGTCTACAAAGAGCCCACAAAGTTCCCATTGGTGCCTTTCCCGCAACAACAGTTTGTTCTGGAGGAGCTCAGGGACAAGTATGCCAAGATGGACTGGAAAGATGTGCCCTTAGAGGCCAAGAGAATGGCGTATTTCGTCGCGTACGGCAACTACGGGCCTCGTGAAAATTTCCCACCAATCTCACAACCACCGGTGGATTTGCCCTTCCAGGTGCCCAGTTTCCTGTACTCTGATGCGCCCACGTCCAAGACAAGGGTGAAACCACTAGCTCCGATCAATCTTCGTGCCGTTGGAGGGAGACAGAAGCAATTCGAGAAGGAGAGGAGAATGGACCCTCTGAGCAAAACGGTCATTTGGGTTGTGGTTGCGTTGACCATTATGAACTTCAGAAGAGACAGACGCATCCAGAGAACAAACGAGGTGCCTGTGAACGAATACGAGCAGTTCTACGAGCAAAAATTACGCGAAAGAGAAGCAGAGATCGCACTGACTCAGGCCTTGATGGAGGATCTAAGGAAACCCTGGTGGAAATTTTGGTGATGTAAATAGATTCAGCTATTTGATGTAGTTACTCTTCGTCTTCCTCGTCCTCGTCGTCATCGTCTTCATCCTCATCCAGATCTTCAGCCCAACTCTTCTCCACGGTCTCCCTCACTCTCTTTATGTATTGAGATCTATGGTCTTTGTAAAGGTTGGCAGCCTCGACGTTTGCCGGACTGGAGATGTTGGGGTCGTTCAATAACGACTGGATCGACGTCAGGATACTCGCCACGTCGTACGTGGGGGACCATCTGCTCTGTAGGATGTCCAGACACAGTTCTCCGTTACCGTACACGTTAGGGTGGAACATTTCCGAGGTGAATTTCACCACGGGAGGGTTGTTTGGATATTGTTCATCGAACGTCAGGGTTAACCGGAAAGTCCCATCCTCGAATGGAGTATCTTGTGGGCCAATGATGATACCGTTCCAAATCATCACGTTGTCTGGGAGGGGCGCTGCAGTCACTCCGCCAGCGGCGTCATGCTGTATACGCTTTGTTAGCTAAGATTTCACGAATTCTCTTACCTTGAAGTCTCTCATGAGCCTTCTGCGGGCGTTGGTCGACATGGTGGTGGATGTTGTAGTAGCAGAGTTGGGTGGCGGCGGCACTGCACGACCCACAAACTCCCTATCAATGAGTGTGAGATCGAGTCCCACACGGTTCTTGAGGGGTTATGCCTCGAAATATGAGGTGAATCTGGGTCAAATCGCGGCAAACACCTCGGTTTTGGATCCGTTCCCGGATTATTCCCTGCTGTTGAATCCACAACACTTCTATCACAACTCTATCATGATGACGTGGGCGGAAAGAACTCCACATCCGGTTTCCCTGCGTCAATTGGCCGGATTCGGTAAACGGTTAACGAAGGAGAAAGTGATTTCCAGTGCCAATTTTGTGAGGACAGAGTTGCCTGTGAGGTTGGCCCTCAGAATTCGTGATTTACAGAAGCTGCCATTTGGAGTGGTGAACAATTTCCACATTGCTCAAGTCTACGAAAGTTATTGTCATGCCTTCAATCTGTTTAGAAAGATGCCAATCGTGGAGACCCTGGAGGAGAACGAGGAGTTTTGCATTTTCCTGAAAAAAGTGCTGGATGATCACCTGTTGATTCTCCCCCATTTGATGATGGGGGCTTTGGAATGTTCCATCCTACAATCGGTACCGCAAGCTGAGCTGGATGCCTTTATGTCGTCGATGATCCGGTCCAGAATCAGTAGACGTGTTATTCTGGAGCAACACATCTCCTTATCGAGGAATTTCAAGGAGAATCCCATGGAGGAAAAACCCTCAGATTACATCGGCGATGTGTTCAAACAATGCTCTGCCATTGAACACTTGACGACCTGTAAAGATATCGCATCCAATTTTTTGAGCTCTCTGTATCCTCACATTCAAATGCCTGAATTGTTGATCGAGGGAGAGGACGTCAGATTCCCGTTCATGCCATCGCATTTGAATTACATCTTTGGAGAGATCATGAGAAACGCTTACAAATCGACGATCCAAGCCTTTGTGAGAAGGTACGAAAACTCAAACGAGGACATCAGCAAAGTAAAGCCACCACCAATCAAGGTGATGATCACCCAGACGAGGCAGGATATCACGTTCAAGATTTCCGATCAAGGTGGTGGGATGCGTAAGGACCATCTTCCCGGGATCTGGTCGTTTGGAAGATCGCCTGAATTTGCCAGAAAATCGTTGAGTAACTTCCACAGTCTACCGGGATTGAATCTGACTCCAAGATTCCCGATTTTGGACAGAAACGCAACGAGAGAACACATTTCTGCCACCAGTGGAAGTGCTAGCGTGCTACAAGAACTGGGGGACATGGAGACGAGAGAGACATCGATGAAGGCCAAGGGATCGCTGAGTTCTCTGATCACGAGACCCTTTGAGTTCACCCTGGGAATCAGTTTACCCATGTGCAAAGTTTACGCGGATTACTGGAACGGAGATTTAAACATGTATTCATTGGAAGGTTTTGGCAGCGACACGTTTTTACGGTTAAGTAAGCTTGGAAGCAGTCAAGACCAGCTACAACTTGATAGAGCTTGATGTTGCAATTTTTAATCACTTGGCATATTGGTTATGTTCGTAGGTTCATGGTTGGATTAGAGTTTTGTCCGTCTGGTAAAAAACCAGCTTTCGAAAAGTTGCCTGATGAAATTTTGGAGAATATCATGGTTCGTTTAACGCCGAATGATCGTGTTAGCTTGTTGTTGGTTTCCAGAGCCATCTATGTTAGATGTGTTGAAATTTTCTACCGTTGTACACCTTTGAATTTGAAATTCAAGGGTAATTACAAGAGTTTGAAATCTACAATGAAACTTTTAGAGACCGACATTGGTTGGAAAGTGACCCAGATCTCGTATAGGGGACGTGCAAAATTGCGCAAACCACCGCAATTGCCATTCTGGAATTTGGTAAATTTGAAATTTTTGGAAATTGAACTTAATTTCAAACAATTGATTACGTTATTTGACATTTTACCAACCACCGTTAAAACGCTCACGATTCATCTGAACGGATCCCTGAAAAAATTCAAGATTAGTCAATGTCATCTGGAAACCTTAGTCATATTCAGCAAAACAAACCAGGATCTCTTGGTTGACTATTTAATTAGGTTAAATCCAAATCTGAGAATAATATATTACGTTGGGTAGTGCACATCGTTCATCAAGATCGAACAGCTCAAACCTCTTTCATGGCTCTCGACAAAAAAATCCCCCTGTATCTGGAACGGTGCAAGGCCAAGTGAGTACTGATGAATCCCAGCCAAGCTAACCTAGAATTCAATCTGGTGCCCATTACGAGGCTCAACAGAGCATACGAACCTATGTGAATCGTTACGTCCTTGGAGGCAAATTCGAATCCGGTGCGGAATTGCTATATTTGGCGTGTCAATTGTTGGCTCAATCGAACCATTACGATGAAACTGCCGATCTGTTTCTGTATTTACTGGAAATTTACGAGAAAATGAAGCCCAGCCATGATGACCTCAAGAAGGTTCAATACCCACGAATCGTTGAGATTATCAATTCGTTCCCCGATGAGGATGCCAACGTGGTTAACGTGATCAAAGAGTTGACCAAATGGGTGTCTCAGATTTCCGGAGTGGCCCTGGGAGATTCCAATATGAACTACGTGGTTGGAGAGAAGCTGTTTTACCATGGAGAAATGGTGTTGGCAGAACAATATTTACTTGCTTCCAGTGTTCCCGATGCCTTTAAATTGGTGTTAAAGATGAACATGGACGCTGGACTGGATCCAGAAGCGTTGGCAGCGCATCTGGTGTTACCATATCTGGTTTTAAAGAACATTAAGTTTGCCAAAATGACACTCGAGGAGGTTGTGAAAGATGGAGAAATCGTTGAATATAAAGATACAAAAGTCGTCGTTGTCTCTGAGAAGCTAACTTTTCTCCAACTTTTGGTTGCTCTCGTTCAAAGAGCAAACAGTGACAACGCAGACACTTTCAAAGTGGTCTTTTCCAAATACCAAGTGACGTTGGACGAGAACGAGTTACAGAGGGTCAACTCCATCGGAGAGATCTATTTCGGAGTGAGCGTGATTCAAAAACAGGTGAACCCCATGGGGGCCCTGATGTCGGGGCTTTTCGGCAATTAGTATTCATCGATTTTCTCGTGTTGATCCACCTGATGACCAAGAGATCCAGCCCCAACGGCAGGAACATCCTTGACGATATCGGAGTCGTTCAATGCCTCCAAAAGCTCGACTCTCTTGGCCTTGAGCAACTCGTGTTTGGCCTCCGAATACGTACACCAACGGCGTGCACGGGTGGCCGACTCGGGCCATTCGGAGCTCAGATCTTGCACGATCAACTCGTATAAATGGAACTCTGATTTGGGTATTCTTTCCCCATCAATTGTCGTATCCACTGTAGAATCCTTCTTGCCCTTGAAACGGGAGTCTAGAACCACTTTCAACTTCCTCGAGATGATCCCCGTGACACCAGCCTCCTCCCAGGTCTCCCGCTGTGCCGTGAGGGAGTAATCATCGACCTCATCGAGTTCCACTCCGCCTTTAGGGATGATCCAACGGTCCTTGTGCTTGGAGGAGGAGATCATGATGATGCGATCGCGATCCGCGTTGAGAGGAACACACCCAGAAACGACCCTCGCGTTCGTCTCCGGGTTGTAATATTGATTTTTGCGTCCTTCGCGCGCGGTGGCCGTCTTTTCGAACATGACTGCAAATTGTGGAGCACGATGAGGCCTTCTCCTGGATCCCATTACCCGATGCGGCGACTACTTAACCATGGAAACTACTCCGTTGCTGGACACAGATTCCGGTAAGACTCAGCTGAGTTTCGCTGGAGAGGCTCGTAAGATCGGTAAGGATGCCCTACCGTTGATGCTGGCCTTTTTTTTGCAGTATTTCCTGTTCATAACGCCGATGTTCATCCTGGGTCACGTCGGTTCCACCGAATTGGCTGGAGCTTCGCTAGCGATTATGACTTATAATGTGACCGGAACAGGTGTCATCCAGGGAGCAGTCACAGTCATGGACACCTTTGCCTCGCAGGCGTACGGTGCTGGCCAATTCAAGATGGTGGGCCAGGTCTGGCAAAAATGTACCATGATGGTTTTCTGGATCGAGTTGCCCTTTTTCGTGGTTTGGTACTTCACGGAACCGATCCTGAATCTGCTACAACCAGATGCCGAACTTTCCGCGTTGGCCCAGACGTATCTGAGAATCGTGGCCTTCGGAACACCAGGACTCATCCTGTTTGAAACGACAAAGAGATTCTTACAGGCTCAGAAAATCTTTGAGGCCCCCACTTATATTCTACTGTTCATCACGCCGTTCTCCATGTTGGCCATGTGGTATTTCGTGCTGGAATTGGGGCTTGGATACGTAGCAGCTCCAGTCGTCGTGGCTATCACCTATTGGCTATGTGCCATTTTTTTGATCGGATACGTGTTTTTCGTGAACGGTCACCAATGTTGGGGAGGATTCTCGAGAAAGGCGTTGCTCACCGGCTATTTACCGATGTTCAAATTGGCCATTCCAGGAATTATCACCACGGAAGCTGAATACTTTGCATTTGAAATCTTGACCCTGTTGTCGTCATATTTCGGTACCGTGGCTCTTGCTGCTCAATCGATTTGCGCGTCTGTTGGATCGCTTGTATTTGAGATCCCATACGCTTTATCGTGTGCTGTGACCACTCACGTAGCCCAGTTGATTGGTTCTGGAGATTTGGTGAATAGCAAAAGATTGACCAAGCTTTGTCTATGGGGGGCCCTAATGGTTGGTTGTGCGCATTGTTTGATTCTATTTGCATTCGAAAAAATCATCATCAGAGCGTTCACCGAGGACCCGGAGCTGATCAAAGTGGTTAAACACATTTTGCCCTTGCTTTTCAGCTATCAAAGTTACGACACGGTCAACATCACCGCTGCCGGGATCCTGAGAGCACAGGGAAACCAACAAATCTGCTCTGTTCTCAGTCTGAGCTCGTATTACCTATTTGCACTGCCCATTGGGTACCTTTTGGCATTCAAATTGGACCACGGAGTCTGGGGGCTTTGGTTCGGACTAAGCATGGGGGTGGCATTGGTGACGAGTCTAGAATTGTTGGTATTGATGCGTACCAATTGGGAAAAAGTGATTGAGGACGCAAAACATAGGACACACGACGATTTATAGGTATGTAATCTGTCATCTAATGCTTATCTCATCGCTCATCGCCTTATCTTTTTCTCTTCCCATGTCCGAGCTACTGCCTCTTTACAAGACACCAACACGCCAACGTCGAGGGTCTTTGGTCTTGAAAGTGGCCATTGTGGTTGCACTGATATGGGCCTTGTACCCTAAGAAGCCCAAGGGTCCTGATTACAAAGTCCCCAACGTGGGGAGTCCGTCGTGGAACCCGAGCAAAGACCAAGTGGTCAGTGCGCGACACGGGGCCGTGGCCTCTGATTTGGACATCTGTTCCGAGATGGGGGTGGACATTCTACGTAAGGGAGGTTTTGCCGCGGACGCTGCCGTCACGGTGGCCCTGTGCATCGGGGTTATCAACTCGATGTCCTCGGGGATCGGAGGAGGAGGGTTCATAACGTCCAAGTTGGGCAACGAAACGGTGAGCATAGACGCTAGAGAGATGGCTCCCGGGGCTGCGACGAGGGATATGTTCAATTACAAAGAGGAGAAATCGAAAATTGGAGGGCTGGCCGTGGCCATCCCAGGAGAGTTGAAAGGGCTGTACAGGATGTTTGAAATGCACGGATCTGGCAATTTGGGGTGGGCAGAGTTGGTGAACCCCGTGGTGGATTTGGCTAGAACAGGATGGAACACATCGATCTTGATGGAATTCTCGTTGCTGAACGATAAGGATATCTATCTGAAATACAAGGACGAATGGGCATGGGCATTGAAGGATGGTAAACTTTTGAAGGAGGGGGACTGGATGAGACGAGAGAAATATGCCGACACTTTGGAGGCGATTGCCAGAAACGGCAGTGATGCGATTTTCTACGACCCAGACAGCTACATCGTTCAGGGAATGGTGGAATCCACGAGGAGGAGAGGAGGGATCTTGACTGCTGAGGACTTTGCCGTGTATGACGTGAGAGTGGAGCCTGCTTTGGTGGTTGAGAACTTCACCAGTGATAATTTGCAAGTATTCACATCCAATGGAGCATCTTCGGGAATGGCATTGAAGGCAGGGTTGAACATCATGAACCATTTTGAGGGAGGTCAAGATTACACAGATGTCGATACGCATCGATTGGTGGAAACCATGAAATGGATGGCGTCTGTTCGCAGCAATTTGGGAGACGTTTCGCCCTTTGGGAACGTCACGGAGATAAAATTCAGAGATTCACGCTACGAGAAGTTTGGTGGGTCCAAGTGGGCAGAAAAGACGTTTTCGAAGATCAACGATGCGCAAACGTTGAGTTCCTGGAAGGATTACCATCCTGCTTATCAACCCAACGATCCTCATGGAACTGCCCATTTCAGCGTGGTTGATAAATTCGGTAATGCCGTGGCCATGACCACCACGGTGAATCTATATTTTGGTTCTAGAGTTTGTGATCCGATCACTGGGATCATCATGAACGACGAGATGGATGATTTCTCGGTCCCCACCGCTCCAAACGCGTTTGGATTACAACCTTCGATCTACAACTTCATCGAGCCTTACAAGAGACCATTGTCATCTACGTGTCCCACCATTATCGTCCGGGATGGGTTCCCTGACCTGGTGATTGGGGCAGCTGGTGGGAGTCACATCACCACGACCGTGATCCAAGCCATAATTCGTATATACCACTATGAGCTGTCCCTGTTACAAACTGTGGCGTTTCCACGCATCCACCACCAATTGTTGCCCAACACTGTGGTGATGGAGAGACCCATTGACGAGCCCTTGGTTGAAAAATTGGAGGAAAAGGGTCACGTGGTGAGTTTCGAGGACCATCTTTCAGCGATGAACGGAATCCATCGTCATGGAGATAACTGGCACGCAGTGAGTGATTTTTGGAGAAAATTGGGGGTTCCAGCAGGATATTAATAATTTATTCAGAGACGTCGTAGAGCCGCACGCGGCATTTCGGTGAGTGAAGGATCCGTCAATTGATCCACGACTAAGCCCCGACGCGATTTCAAGTCACGGTGAATTTATTCTACAATGTCACTTGACGGCTTCGTGTATTGTAGCCAGTACACGGACGAGAACTATGCCACGTATAAAGAGGCCTACGAACGTCAAAGGGACGCGATCCAAGGCGTTAGCGTGACTTTCGAAAGGAAAGACGTCAAGGATTTGGTCCATTCGATTACCAAGCAGTTGAAGGCCACGGGAACGAGAATTCCTCACATTTTTTTGCCCTTCAGACCACAGCAGTTTGATGTGAAGCTCAAGAGTTTTCTGGAGGAGGTTTTCGAGAATGGGAAACCCGTGTCCAAAAGTCTCTATGACAGGACGGTGAGACGTACCGATGCGCTGACGTTGATCAGTGCCCTAAAGTTCATCTGGTGTCGATTACCTGGTGGTTGTGTCATTGGTTGGAAAGCGTATGGATTATTCAGTCAAAAGGAGCAAGATAAAAATTTCCCAGAGACCGCGTTTTTGGAGCTTTTACCGTCTTGTTTATCCAGTGGGGCTCATGCCTCGATCGTTTACGATTTTTTCGATCTGTTGCTATCTGTGGCGGGACATTCGAAAGATAATTTTTTGAGTGCGAGAAAGATCACAAAGACGTGTGGATTGTGGGCTTTTTCGCCGTTGAGATCGGAGAAAGTGCCCAGTTTTGAGCGCGGATTGGCTGAATGGACCCCAGCTGCCGATGCCATGTTCCATTTATTTGTTTCATTTTTACGGGCGATGAGTGGAGCCGAGTTGCCCAGAGGTTTGCAACTAATCATGAACGGAGAATACCCACCAGAGGCCACCACTGCGATACCCAAACATTTACAAGAGGTGCCCATGATTGTATTGAAGGTGAACACACCGGCACAAACACCAGCAGAGCTTGTTGCGAGGGTTTCGAAAACGTTACGTTTTGAGGATCCGAAACTTTTCTACTCGCGAGAGGATTATCTGTTGTTGAAACGACTCTTCAAAGACCAGATCTCGCTAATGTCCAAGATATCTGCTGAGGGAATGAGAATCCTCGATAACCTTTGTATGGTGGACGAGCTGGTGTGTGACAAGACGAAAGTTGAGGCAAACTTTACAGCTGGTTGGGATCCAGAATTGAACAAATTGGAAGCTGAAACTAATGGAGATTACTTTACTGCCAACGTGAGTCGGATGTTCATTGACGATTATTACATCTGGACTTGGCTCTGTTCGCTTGGAGCTGAGGAGAGTTCCATCAAGAGAAAAACGTTTGGAAAAACTCACGTTCTCGAGGTGGAGATAGCGGAAGGGTTGAAGAAATGGGTAATTGTAGAGGAGCAGATGTTGGGTAAAGATGGTTACGATATCGAGTTGGAGGTTAAGAAACAGCAACTGAAAAAGTTGAATGACGACATCGAAAAGGCCAAAGACGAGAAATTTGTCATTGAGCGTAAGACATTGGAGCCAATCGAGATTAATTCCAATCCTTTACCTCTTTTGCCTAAGGACAAGGATTTGCCGGAGCCTCCACACAGAAGGCTTCGGGATCAGCTTCCCGCGTTGCCCAACTCTCCCAGGATGAGAGAAATTGCTCCGCTGGGGAGGGAATTAGTGCCTAGACAAACTCAGGTGACAGGACAAATTGAGATTTCTCCTCCCAGGCAGAATCAAATGCCTAGACAGGTTGATATTTCTCCTCCTAGACAGAATCAAATGCCTAGACAGACTGAGATTTCTCCTCCTAGACAGACTCAGGCGGCAAGACAGAATCCAGTCCCCAGACAGACTGAGATTTCTCCTCCTAGACAGACTCCTATCCCCAGACAGACTGCCATGACCAGGCAGATCGAGGTTTCTCCTCCAAAGCAGAATCCACTGCCTAGACAAATTGAGATTTCTCCGCCTAGACAGGCTCCAGAGCCTAGACAAGCCCCAGTCCCTGCACATATCGATATCCCTCCAAGAGCAGAGGCTCGAGTCAGAGAGTCTGAACCACGAATGGCTCCTCTACCGAGAGAGCCAGAGCCAAGGGAGCCTGAGCCCGTGGCTCAAGTTGCAAGACAGCCAGAACCAAGAGCGACTCAACCAAGAGAGTCACCCAAGGAGCTACCCATCACGCCAACGGATGCAAATATCCCAATCCGTGTGAGTCCAGTTAGGGAAAGAGCTTCGCCAAGAGGACCCAACCAACCCCCACCGGTCCCACCAAAGGATGAGACTCCACCACAGAGAACGAGACGTAGTCCCTTGAGCGATAAATTCGTCATGCCTGGCTCTTTTGTGGAGCCCAAAGCGGAGGACAAACTGAAGGTGTCCGAGCCTCGCGAGGATCAGTCACCCACGAGATCCTCTTATCACACAGCTGTGGATTTGGCATCACCAAGCCGTAATAGTGGGAGAATGTCAAAGTTGATTGAGGATTTGGACGAGTTGGAGGAACAGATGAAGAACGTGATGAATGATTCCGAGCACGTTTCGTTTGATTCGGCGATTCCAGAGGAGAAATTGCGGTCTCCTGTTCGTTCTGCTCCCAAGGTGGAAAAGCCGAGCGTACCACGGGATACCTACGAAAGACAGCCCAGTTACGAGGAGGCTAGACCGAAATATCAGGAGATCAAGCCCAGTTACGAAACACCCAGATACGAGTCTAGACCAACTTATGAGACCCAACCATACGAGGAGCCCAGACATGAACCCAGGAAACCTACATACCAAGACAGACCCAGTTACGAGACCAGACAGCCAAGCTACGAGACTCCCTACGAGGCTAGACAACCATACCAGGAGACTCGTCCTAGCTATGAGAAGCCCCCAGAAGCTAGACCATACCAGGAGATTCGTCCCAGCTACGACGAGAGGCCTAGATATGAGGTTAGCCAGCCCAGTTACGAGGACAGACCCAGACACGAGGCTAGACCGTACCAGGATACTCGGCCCTATGAGAATAGACAGCCCAGACACGAGCCCAGACACGAGGAGAGATACGAGTCCGGACACAGACAGGCGCAGTCGTCACACTCGGGATCAAGCAGATCGAACGACTCGTTCAACCAGGACGATAGAGGCCGCTATGATCCTCGCTACGATCCTCGCTACGATCAAGGTTACGATACTCATCTACGCCCAAATGACGCGAGAAGGTCTCCCGGTCACGCGCCACCACCACCGATGGCATACCAGAGACCTTATTCGCCCCAGGGAAGAGCCAGATCGTATTCCCCGGTTCAGTCCCAATATGGTCCCGGCCCAGGTCGGGTTCCCCAGCCAGGGTACAAAAGCCCCCACCACGGTCGAGCCGCACCGTCGAGACCGGGTCAGCCAACTACGAGTGATAAAGCCATTCATCAGATGCCCACTGCGGGGAAGATCAACAAGTTACATGGTCACATAGGGGGTACAAACAAGGTACAGGCAAGAAACGCTCTGCTTAACGGAGATTTTGGTATATAACGTTAACAGATAATAGAACATCACGATATTATTAGCGCTGCACACGACCCGAGGATGTTTTTCGTAGGGGGCGAACAGCCGAGACGGTAACACAAAGGATCTGGTGATGGCGTCAACCACCGGATTCACGTATACTTTCGAGGATGCTGACTCGTTCTTGCAATCTTTGAGTGGTGGCAACCAGTCAGATTCCATTTCCTCATTTTCTGAGTCACCTTTCTCGAGTCACGAGTTGGGTAACGAAGTTTATGACGATTGGTTCATCGGTGAACAGGACTCTCATAACAAGATGGACGTCGGGATGGGCTACATCCCCACGGACTTGACCGAGGTGAAATCCGAGGAGTTGTACGACGACCGTTTTGCCTCCATCAAGGAGGAAATCTTTGACCCTCCCATGGTGACTCCACCTGTTGACTCTGCTAACAACTCTGTATCGAGTTATTCGGTGACTCCACCCAAGGTGGAGAGACCCAAGGTGAAAAAATTGTCTTCGGATGAGGCCAAGGTGTCGAAGCCAAAGAAGGATCGTTCTTCGCACAACTTGATTGAGAAGAAGTACAGGACGAACATCAACGACAAGATCGTTGCGCTTCGTGACTCGGTTCCATCTCTTCGTGCTGTTCATGATAGCTCCAATTTGGACTCGTTGGAAGGGTTGACACCAGCTTCGAAGTTGAACAAGGCTAGTATCTTGACCAAAGCCACGGAGTATATCAAACATTTGGAGAGTAAGAATGGAGCTTTGATGAACGAGATTGTTCATCTGAGGACAATATTACAACAACAACAACAGGGACAAAATTCCCAACCCATGTACGTTCAACCATCCTCTGCTGGTTCTTCTCCTTCGATGTCCACGAGCCAAAAAGTTTTGGTGGGAGGAATGATGACGATGATGGGATCTGAAATGTTCGGCAACGATGGATATTATGAACAATTAGCCTTTGTTCCATTGCATAGGATGTTCCCTATTATTGACACTCCAATCTTTGGACAAGCGGTTCACGTTTTGCGTGGGGTTTTGATTCTTGGAGCTTTGTACTCGTTTTTGGCTCCATTCGTGGCTTCCACAACTGCCAAGACGCAAAAAGCAAAGGAGAAAAGCGTGAGTGCATCATTGTTGGTTTGGGAATCGATCAAAGTTCTCGGAGAACAAAAGGGAATTGTGGTTTCTGATTTGAACCAAAAAATCGCCAAGTTGACCAAATTGAACAATGATTTTAACGATTGGTTCTTGAGCCAATTGAACCAATCACAAGGTTGGACCCCAATCTTTCTGCTATACATACGATCACTGTCTTTAGACTCTGGGTTTTTGTCCAAATACAAATCTGCTGATTCCCTAAGTTTCCAGTATAACAGACTCGTCTTGACGGCCTTTGTTGGCTGTAAACTTGGGTTTTTGTCGAGATATGTCTTGGGAGTGGCCAAGAATTTTGAGGAATTCAAGGCCAAATTACTCGTCGACCTAAAATCTTGTAAGGAGAAGAAGGATGATACCCAAACGATCATCAATTTATTGGAGTTTGACACTCCAATAGATGAGATTTTAACTCTTGAAGCAATTAGAGCTTTGGGATTATCATCTGAACCTTCGAGTTGCAGCTATTTTGCCTCCAAATTCAGTGATAAAGATTTAACTTTGATCAATTTCGCCGCTTACGTTAAAACCTCAGTGGTTCTTGACAGATGTGGCACTGAATATTTGGAAATGTTGACGGAGGGAGAGAAATCTGAGGGCAAAATTAAAGCCATCAATAGACGTTTGGATTCTTTGGAAACAATCTTACAAGAACCTTGTGGAGAATTGGTTCACAGTTGGTTTGTCTTGAAATTTTTGTTGAACGGCGAACCAGAGATCCTTGAAAAATTGGTGAGTTTATCAAAGAATCAAGTGAGTCAAAGGTTGGATTCTCTTGGCTTTGAAAATGGACTCGAGGAGTTTGAGGATTCCGATTCTGAAACGAATGAGGAGGTTAAAGAGGCTAGATACAGTCAAATTAAGGATGAAACGATGTTGAAAGTCGTGAAATCTGTGCATCCTTCAAGCAACTTCCGCTCTGATTTGGCCTCCAAATCAGGCATGATTGCATTGACCTGTTGTTTATGCCTTTTCTATCAATCTCAAGGGGAATTGGAAAAAGTGGAGAAAACTTTGCGTCATTTGAAATCTCAATGCTCTAGTTTGTCCACGAGGGAGTTGTCATTACCAGCCTTCACCGCTTTATTACAACTCTTTGAATCTTTAGAAGATTTGAAAGATGAATCCAAGCTTCAATTGGAGTCAATCTGCTCGAAACTTCGTGTATTGATAGGCGGGAAAATGGTGGAGGAAACGGGTAATGCGATGGTCGCCAATTTCATCCCAAGACTCGATTACCAGTTGAGAAGTGAAATCTCGGAAAAATTGGTGGTAATTGGCAAGAATTTAAGTGGGTATAATTAAGGATTAAAGATCAGTTGATTTTAAAAAATGTAGAGGCACACGACCTGTATTTGTCGATTTTGGACACGACCTATCTCGACCTATTGATAGTGGAATTTAATCAATCGCATCAATTCATCATTCGTTGGATATGAGCGTATTGGAATTGTTCAGGAAGGGGGACGAGAAGGGTCTGTTGAGATTGGCGTTGCAATTGTTCAACAAAGGGTTTTTCAACTGCTATTTGACCACTCAACAGTTTAACCTTTTCGATTTAATATTACATTTGGATGATAAACAACGAGAAAAAGTTTGGCTTGCCTTTTTCCATGGCGATCTACAACTAAAATTTATTGAGGTCAACACTGGCCCACCGGAGGTGGTGGAGGAGGTGCCGAAGGATGACGAACCGGAGAAGAAAGAGGACTCGGAGGCGGAACCTGAACCGGAAATCGAGACTCTTTTCCTGAAGGAAGGGAAGAGTTCAGTGTTACACCTTGCTTCCACGATACGATATCTTCTATGGGAAAGAGCCGTCGATACCTTCTACGAAGTTGATGAGTTGGAATACGAGGAACCTGTGGAGGTGATCGAGGCCCCGGAGCCGGAACCCACGAGGGAGGAGGAGGACGATTACGATGACGAGGAACCAGAGCAGACGAACGGGAAGACGGAACAGGAAACAGACGCGGAACCGGATTCGGTCGTTGTGGATGAATCCGATGGGATCTCGCTGGTGATACCGACTCCGTTATTGACCAACAAACCGAAACTACCCGTTCCTGTCGATTCTAATAGCCGGGACGAGGCTATTGGCAAAATGGTGCATCCGTTATTGGGTACTTCGTCGGTGATCGAGTCCAATATGGAGAGAAGGAACGAGACAAAGTTGATCAAGAGCTTCAACAAGGTGTACCATAGTTTCGAAAGTGATCAACAGAACTTGATCAAGAGACGCAAGCTGGAGAGAAGTGACCAGCAACTCGCTGCCACGGAAGAGATGGAGATCGACAACAAGAATGACGTTAATAAACTGATCAATTTCGGAGGTGCGGCCAATCTGTCGTTGAAGAACCTTTTGAACAAAATTGAGGACAATCGAGAATCGATGAACATCACCGATATTGAACTGAGAAATTTGATCATGGATGTGCGCAAGAATCGATCCAAATGGGCCAGTTATAACAACATAGGACAGGAAGAACTCTATGAAGCCTGTGAAAAAGTTGTCTTGGAATTGAGAGGCTACACGGAACATTCTACCGCTTTCTTGAATAAAGTTTCCAAACGAGATGCCCCCAATTATTATCAGATCATCACAAAGCCGATGGATTTGAACACCGTGATGAAAAAATTAAAGACTTTACAATACAAGAAGAAATCGGAATTTGTCGATGACCTGATGTTGATCTGGAAGAATTGCTTGACGTATAACAGCGATCCCAATCATTTCTTGAGAGTCGATGCCATCGCCATGCAAAAGAGAACGTTGAGTTTAATCCCATTGATTCCCGATATCACCATTAGAGATAGAGCAGAGGTGGAGAAGGAGGAATTGGAGCAAATGGGGGATCAACAGGAAGAGGAAGAGGAGGAGACCAACCAAAAAACCACGAGAACTGCTGGATCCAAGGGCTCAAAGAAAGGTAGAAGACAAGGAATTCCTCTGATCGAAGATGAAGACGAGGATGAGGAGAAACCCACGCCTGAGCCTGTGGTTGAAGAAGTTAAAGAAGAAGTTAAAGAGAAAATTGAGATCGACCACGAACACGAAGAGGAGGAGGAGGAGGATGCCGAAGAGGCCAACCAAAGTAACGATGAGGACGATTTGGAATTACAAACTTGGAAGAACTTGACTGCCAGTACTCGATTCAAGTTGTGTAATCAAAGGTCTGCATTGTTCAGGGATAACAAGATTCAACCTAACGAGGAAGCCATTATAAGGGATGCGGCACAAATGAGTAATTTCTCCAATTATCTGGGTGATGAGGAAAACGTGGTTTTACACAGAAACCAATATTTGGAGGATAACGATGAACCTTATTTGATTGAATATGACGTTACTGGTGGAATTCCGGCCATTCCTTACAAGGGAGTTTCCCCTGAAGATCTGTACCATAGAGACGAGGAAGCTGTTGAAAATCTTTTAAAGATGGGTAAAGATGTCAACTCTTTACCACCTTCCAAATTCGTTTCCGATAAGAAGGATCGTAACGTTTTGGAACAAAACATTGAACTGATGCAAGACATTCGTAAAGTTTGTTTCAAGATTTCGTTGATCCGTCAAATGCAAACTCAACAATTCTTACATCATACCCAAATGCAACCTCCAGAGATTGATCGATTGGAGGATTTGGACATTGAACCCATCGAAAAGTTGGGTAATTACGATTTAATGAGCGGAGAGGTTGCATTTGGAGCTTTAAGACGGAACGTTTGTAAAATTATCATGGCTAATGGGTTTGAATCGACAAACGAATTCAGTGCCAACGTTATGGCCCAAATTGCTGAGGATTACATGTCCGGTTTGGTGAAGACGTTGAAGATGCATTTGGAATCGAATTCGATCAACAAGCTTCGAATCAAGGGTAAACCTAAACCGATGACGTTAAAGCAAGCGTTGCTATCGACGTTACTAGAAAACGGTATCGAGAAACCGGATGTATTGTACACTTATTGCAAGGAGAATGTTCAGAAGCAACATTCCAAATTGATCGACTTGAAATCGAGATTATCATCTTTCCTCAAGGATTTACTTCGTCCTGGTCTTCAACAATTTAACGAACAAACGTTTGCCGATAGTTCGGATCAATTCATGACGGGAGATTTCAGTAATGAGATCGGAGAGGATTTCTTTGGATTCAAAGAGTTGGGATTGGATAAAGAGTTTGGATTACTCACATCAACGATTCCGTTACATCTTTTGCATTCCAAGTTACGGAACTCTCTCAATACCGATCAAAGGGTACACAAGGTTCGTTTTGAGGATCTCAAAGACATTAGTTATCCTAAATTGTCCAAGGAATCTATCAAAGATCAAATTGGGTTGCTCCAACCAATGCTTGTCAAAGTTGTTGAAAGAAGCGAACAAGCTTTACTCAAGAGTTTGAAGAAAAATGGGGAACCCGAGATTTTACCCTCTGATCCAAAGGAGATTTTGTTGATGGAGGATGATGAATTACCACAGAAACAGAGAAACACGAGGCCAAGGATCCCACCTACGGGGAGAATTGCTGCTATTAGGAAAAAACCAGTGGCTACATCTTTCTTCATTGAAACTTAGAAGTTGATATCTTCACCTCTAAGGAATTGAATGATTAGATAGAAATTTAAAAACCCGATACTTCCCCATGTGATGAGTGCCATTGTAGTCATTAGTTTGCCATTTGTAAAGTCTTTGTATTTGAGAGCTCCGTCATGACTCTTTGTTCTTTGTAATGGCTCCAACAGAGATGTTTCCTCTGTAGGTTCCATTGTGTTGATTTCCACTCTCATAATTTTCGGATTGCAAGTGAAGAAAATTAGAGGAGCAGAAACAAAGGGTAGGATTAAAGAGAGCAAAACTTGAGAGCCGTTCAAAATTTGTGCTACACCTTTTCTACCAACGAACGAAACCATGAGCAGGCATGGAACGATACAGATGAGTCTAGTGATGAGTCTTCGTAGCCAAGGTTTTGTGGTCCAATGGATGAAACCTTCACTGACAATTTGTCCGGATATCGTGCAAATGATGCCAGCACTTTGTCCGGAGAAAAGCATTGCTAGGGCAAAGACCAAACCGGAAGCTGGCGAGACGTAATTGGCTAACATCATGTAGATTGACAAGAGATCTGCATCCTCTGCGTCCGGTTTACCATAAAGAGCAGCTCCGGCAACAATCAAGATGGCACTGTTGACGAAGACTGCTATGATGAAGAGGGAAATGATCAATTCCCAATAAGAGTAATTGAGACAGTAATCTAGAGCGTCTAAAGATGGTCTATAGTCTTCTCTGGGATCAGGTTTATAATGACCCATCTTCTGATCGAACTCCTTGAGACGGGGTTGTACCAGGGCTGATCCAAGGTACAAACTGTGGGGCATGACGGTGGCTCCCAAGATGCCCAACGAGAGATACATGGCCTTTCTCTCCAAAACGACTGGATTGAGGGGTAAGAACCCCTTCCAAACGGCCGAATGATCTGGTATGGTCACTTTGAACAACAAAATGACAAAACAAATGCATGTGGCAAACACCAAAGCTGACACAAACAGCTCAAAGAGTCTCAATTGTCTGGGATTCCCATCGGGCCGATAAGCCACCAGGATGAACAACACCTCCACCACGGTGAGAACAATACCGATCTCTAGAGGAATTGCAAACAAGATGTTTAAAGCGATCGCGGTCCCCACAACTTCTGCCAGATCGGTGGCTATGATGGCCAATTCTGTAAAGGCGTAAACAGTGTAATTGAGCCATTTGGGTAAGTGGAGACGACAGTTCTGAGCGAGATCCAGACCGGTTACGGATCCAAGTTTCACACATAAACATTGCAAGACAACGGCGAACAAATTTGAAATGAAAATGGCCACCAACAGGTTGTACTCGTAAGTGGACCCTGCGGCCACGGAGGTTGAATAATTCCCAGGGTCCATATAGGCCACGGAAACCATGATTCCCGGGCCTATGAACCGGAAATATTTGGCCATAACGGCACCTATAGTGCTGAACATGGTGAATTTGAGCAAATTGTGATAATATGGGGGATCAAAGTCCGTAGACGTGCGTGTGCCAAAGTCTCCGCACTCTTGTTGTATGGTACCGATTGGATCGGTGCTGATTCGGGCACTTGTAGGCTCGAATTATGCGATTGAAAAGCCAGAAGTTGATAAGAATCAATTAGTTATCGATCCATGGGATTTTAAACGAGACACAGCCGATTCTGACCGATCTGTGCGGAACGCGACCCAAATAGATGCTTGGAATCGAGGATTGATCATGGCTGTGCAAAACGAGATTGTCGTTTTCGATCATTGCAGGCAATATAGACGAATCCAGGCTAGTGAGCCATTCGAGAACGTCCTAGTGGATGGGTTGTTGATGGCGTTCACGGCCACCAAGACGGTGGGCGTCAATTTAACCACGGGAGATTTGGTTTTTGAGAAACCATTACCTTTACAGAACGTGACACCGCTAGCTGTTATGGGTCATGTGCTGCTACAAGATTGTTATTACAATTGTACGGTGATGACGGTCGAGTGCGGCGTCGCGACCATGTCTGCCATCTTCCCTGTTGAACGTGTCGTGAAGGGAGTAGTTGTTGTGCGAAATCACTGGTATCTTGTGTTTGATAATGGGGACTACTGTGTGCGAAAATGGGATTCTCAGCGACTCGCAGACTGTGAGAAAACCTTGGTTGGAGTTGAAAACCGGAGATTCGGGGAGAAAAACTATGGTAAAGTGGTTAAAATCTTGAAATGTGGATCTCGCTGGATGGTCTGTCAAGAATACGGATGGGTGATATATACTCTGGTGCAATTGAGGTTTGTTGCGGAGTTTTCATCCATTTTAACATCCAGATTCATCGATGCCGTTTGCCATGATAACACTGTGGCCATATCCATGGAGGAAAACGTTATGATTATAGAAAACGACAATGTGCAACTTATTGAACAACCTAATTTGCAAAGAGTTTTCTTCGTGGGTGGCCACTTGGTTGGACTTTTCGGCAAGTGGATATCAACTCATGCGAATTTGAAAGGTGAACACGTTTGGGGTGAACCCGAATATCTTGAACTTGGATTGGATGATAAGCATGAAGTTGATCAATTGGGATTGAGGTTCATCATCGACTCGTCAAAGTTTGTGATCAGGAAATCCAACCAAGAAATCGCTCTATCCAAGGGAGTTGTGGACAAATTGTTTATTTTGAAAGATGAAAATTTGATGGTTCAATATCAGGATAAATCACAAGTGGTTGTCGATTTAGCCACACTGAAACCTGTTGTCTCGGAAAAGAGTTTGAACGTCCCGATTAATATGGAATTATCGATCCACGATGAAAAGTGGATTGGTGTTGCCAACGATTTCTCCACTCTCTGTAAAAACGTAAACGATTTGTGCATGGAGAGATATTTGAGGGAGAATAATGATTTCTCGTCATATTCCGCCAAATTCGATCCCATCTTTTTTTTAAGAGAACTATGCATTTATCAATTGAGTTATGTCAACATGATAGATGACATGATTGAGTTGATCAAAACTCACAAATATGAGATCGATATTTGGTTTAAACAGTTGAATCCCTCGGGATACCCCAATCAAGATTCGGAAAAGACTAAAATTTATTCAACCATGATTCTGGGATGTCTAGTTGTTGTGGATCATTCCATTCTCCTGGATCACGTTTTCGCTACAAAATTGATTGGAGAAATAATTAAATGTCTCTTTTCAAACGTTGGAAACCTTCAAATCTTCATGCTGGAGTTGTTGAAACGAATGTTTGAATTTCTTTGTGACATGTCCATCCTAAATCCGATCGATTTCTTCTCTATTTTGTTGAAATTGAGATACAAATCTGAAAACTCTGTATCTTTGGAGGTTACAAATCTTTTGAAATATTTCTTCGATACGAAACCAGATTTTTGTTTCATTGTCGTTTCGCAAATATTGCCTGCGATGAAATTGGAAACTGTGGAGTTTTTGAACCAATATTTCTTGGAATTAAACGATATTGAGCCATTTAGGCTCTTCTTAATAGTTAATGCTTTGAATGAATTGAGTGACATTGATGTTTTCGAGGGGATTCTACATTCTAAATTTTCAAGACTCATGAACATCACGAAAAATCGATTCAGACATAAAAAAATTTGTGTTTCCGTTCCGGAAATGGGAGATCTAAACAGAGATTATGCAGCCGTACTTCTCGATGAGCATCTACATTCATTAAATCTGGGGAAAACCCAAAAAGTGGAACCCATACTCAAACAATACAGACCGATCCTGGTGTGCCCCATTTTCCGTGGAGAGTTTCTAGCAGGGATCGATTTCTATAGTTACGAGATTGTCATTTGGAATTTATCAAAGAAAAAGGAGACGCCGCACGAGCTGGCTCAACTGGATTTGCCTCTACCTATTCGGGATTTCGGATTCTTGTTTGCTCAATATTATTGGAAATTCTTGAAGGAAAACAATGTTGGTAATTACGTTGCTGACACGGTCCTATTGGATTCTTTACAGCTTTTAAATTTGGACGTTTGTCGGTCGATCGACCCAATATCGAAAATCTCGATAGCCGATATTCTGAGAAACTATAAAGAGGTCTTACTACACGAGGGTCGTGTTTTGGAAGAAGATGATATCAGTATCGACTGGTTAGACGACAAGATTGCGTTGAAATTGGATGATCGAATCGTGTTTGTATTTTCCGTGTGAGCCGCACCTGCCCCAGGCTGCCCGCAACCTTTGTGTCAATAGCCCCCTTGACAGCTTTACGGGATTCTTCAGTTCATTATGTCCAAGATCGTTCTTTTAAAGCTTGGAGATGGAGGTGAACCCCTTTTGAATGACTCCAATGGGGTGTTGAGCTTGCCCGTCAGTGCTCGTCCTCAGAATTGGAAGAAAGGTGACCCTCTTTACACTTTACGCTTCTACATCTCGGCAGGGTCCAAGATTACCAACCACGGAGTCATTTGGACGGACATTCCACCGGATGGCAAGTTTTCTCGGGAAAAGTTCCATAAGCATCCGATCTCGTGCTCCTTCCACAAGGACACTACTATTGACATCCCCATTTACTCCGCGGGGGCCTATTGTTACTATGTGGCTTATCTTTCCACGGACGACGAGGAGTCCGAGCCGGAATTGAAGACTACAAGAAAGACACACTTTGTGGTGCATCCAAGTCTTTACATCAATGACGATTATTTGCCCTTGAACGGGGTCACGTTGCAATCTGTGGTTAGCAAATGGGTGGGACCAGATTGGACCAAGTTATTTGCTGCTGTAAAGGCCAAGAACTACAACATGATCCATTTCACCCCCTTGCAGAAACGCGGCGAGTCCAATTCACCGTATTCGATCTACGACCAGCTTCAATTCGACCCGGATATCTTTGGATCTGTCAGTGACGTCAGAGATATGACTGCCAAGTTGGAGAAAGATTACGGAATTTTGTCGATGACAGATATGGTTTGGAACCATACAGCCAACAACTCCGATTGGCTCCGTGATCATCCAGATGCTGGCTATAACCAAAAGACTGCTCCTCATCTGGAAGCGGCCATTCTGTTGGATGCCTCTTTACTTCATTTCAGCAAGTATATGAAATGGCACGGATATCCCACAGAGATAAACTCTACTGGAGATCTTCTCAAGGTGATGGATGGTTTAAAGATCCATGTTCTTGGAGATTTAAAGCTTTGGCAGTTCTACGTAGTGAACGTTCAGGACCATTTGACTCAATTGGAGGAAGCCTGGGACGGTTTGGATCCAATGGATGTTCCTGCAGATATCTGTAACAATCTCAAAACTCTTTCGAAGTTTGTTCTCGAAAACGCGTGTCCTCAGGGGTTTAAGATCGGTGCTCGAAACGGGAACAAGCTGGATATCTCGAAATTCGGAGCCATTCTCAAAGGATATATCGACACCTTCGATGCTGCGAAGGAGGAGGCTCACAAAATCTTGGATGAAATCAACTTGCCCAGATACAGAGAGTACGACGAGGATAATGGACAAATTTTGGAGCAATTGTACAATCGTATAAAATATCTAAGATTGGAGGAACACGGACCCAGATTGGGACCCATCACGGAAGATTCTCCTTTGACTGAGCCATATTTCACGAGATTTACCGATTCCAAAGGTTATGAATGGGCATTGGCTAATAACGGATGGATTTGGGGTGGGAATCCTTTAGTGGATTTCGCATCGAATCAATCAAAGGCGTATTTGAGACGTGAGGTCATCATTTGGGGTGATTGTGTCAAGTTACGTTATGGTGAGAAATATGAAGATTCCCCCGCGCTATGGGATCGCATGATCGAATATACAAAGCTATCTGCCTCGATATTCCATGGATTTAGAATCGATAATTGTCACTCGACTCCTCTGCACGTTGGGGAGACTCTTTTGGACGTTGCCAGAAGTGTCAATCCTAATTTGTATGTCGTTGCTGAGCTGTTCACGGGAGACGAGAATTTGGATATCTTGTTTATGGAACGGTTGGGGATTTCCTCCATCATCAGAGAGGCAATGCAGGCTTACTCGGTCGGTGAACTATCGAGGTTGGTACACATGCATGGGGGTAAACCATTTGGGTCTCTTCAATGGTTACCTTTGGACGAATTATCCATTCCAGCGGAGGAGGAACTTTACAATAAGAGGCTCACTGAGAACATGACGTCAGTTTCCGAGTTGCCCGTTCCAGAAATCATGGCTAAAAGTCCACCTCATGCTCTGTTCATGGATTGTACTCACGATAACGAGATGCCT
Organism: Kuraishia borneana; assembly: GCA_030569035.1. Taxonomy (NCBI): domain Eukaryota; kingdom Fungi; phylum Ascomycota; class Pichiomycetes; order Pichiales; family Pichiaceae; genus Kuraishia; species Kuraishia borneana. Next base: position 278,009 of record JAJMJT010000011.1, read on the forward strand.
AACGATAAGAGAACCGTGGAGGACACGCTCCCCAATGCCGCGTTGGTGGCTCTTTGCTCTTGTGCTACAGGAACTGTCTTTGGATACGACGAATGTTTCCCCCATTTGCTTGATGTGGTTCACGAAAAGAGACTGTACGACTATGATTCTTACAAAGGAATCGTCCCCGTGAAAGACAAATTGAATGGTGTTCGAATCGAGTTAGCCGAAACGGCTGCAGAGATCTCTCAAAACGAGGTACATGTTCACCATGAGGGTCAGTACATTGTGGTTCATAGAATGAACTCCAAGACGGGCAAGGGATATCTGTTGATTGCTCGGACAAAATTCTACCAGAATGGAGACCAAGGATTGTCTCCCATCAATTTAAGTGGGATGAGTGCTAATTCTGAATTTGCCTATTCTTTGACAAGATTAGGAGATCCGGAAACTTCGGAGAAGTTTATTGCCAGTGTCCCAACAGAGTTGACATCCATAGATGGTCCCTCCATTTATTACAATCCTGACACAAATGAATCAGTGGTTAACATGCCCTCATATTTCCCTCAGGGATCCATTGCCGTTTTGAGTACGCAAGTTTTGAACTACGACGAATCTTTGGATGCTTATGCTAGAGAGGGTGCTTTGAAAGCCACAGAAGGTCTGGACCTGATTGGTTTGAACGCCTGTCTTTTCAGGTGCGAGTCGGAAGAACGGGATGCCAGTGCTGGACAGGATGGCACGTATAACGTGCCCAATTACGGCAATCTGGTTTATGCTGGACTACAGGGATGGATCTCTGCATCGAAAACAGTCATCAAAAATAACGATCTTGCGCATCCCATGGTGGATCATTTGAGACAAGGAAGTTGGGCTTGTGACTATGTGGTGAATAGATTGAACAAGTATAGAGATTTCCCGGGGATGATGGAATTTATCGAATGGTTACAAACAAGAATGGATACAATCCGCAAAGTTCCCTTCTTTTTGCTTCCTCGTTTCTTCTACCTGGTGGTTGGAGTTGCCTACGAAGCTTTAAGATTTAGAGTGTTGAAATTGATGCCCAAGACAATTCAAGAATCCACTTCGTTCATCCAGAGTTTAGCGATGTGTTCTGTGCAGATGGTGGCTCGCATGAACAGTGCCTCGTTGAATCCTTTGGAGATCATTCCCTCAATGGCGGCTGGTTTACCACATTTCAGTTATGATTACATGAGATGTTGGGGGAGAGACGTGTTTCTGGCTGTGAGAGGACTCCTGATAGCCACTGGAAGGTTTGAGGAGGCCAAGAGTCACATTCTGAATTTTGCGATGACATTGAAACATGGTCTCATTCCTAATCTTTTGGGATCTGGGAAGGATCCCCGTTATAACGCAAGAGATGCAGTTTGGTTTTTCTTGCAATGCATTCAAGAGTATGTTGAGTTTGCACCTGACGGGGCGGCCATTTTGAAGGAGAAGGTCAAGAGAAGGTTTTTACCATTTGATGATACCTATTTCCAATTCACAGATCCAAGAGCATTCAGTGAGGAATCAACGATAGAGGAAGTGATTTACGAAATCTTGGCTCGTCATGCAAAGGGAATCAGTTATCGTGAGGCCAATGCTGGATATCAATTGGACTCCCAGATGAAGGACGAAGGTTTCAACGTGAATGTCCACGTCGACTGGACCACGGGTCTTGTTCATGGTGGAAACCAATTCAACTGTGGAACGTGGATGGACAAGATGGGGGAGAGTGAGAAGGCTGGAAATAAGGGAATTCCAGGAACTCCAAGAGATGGAGCAGCCATTGAAATCACTGGACTCTTGAAGAGTGCACTTAGATTTGTGGGCAGTTTACATGAAAAGGGACTTTTCGCAAAGGATACTGTGGAGAAACCAGATGGTACCATAGTGAAGTTTTCGGATTGGGAGAAGTTAGTTGCTGACAATTTCGAGAGATGTTTTTACGTCCCATTGGATCCCAAAGATGACCACTTATATGACGTGGACTCAACTATTATCAACAGAAGAGGTATCTACAAGGATTTATACAAGAGTGGAAAGCCCTATGAAGATTATCAATTGAGAGGAAACTTTCCCATTGCCATGTGTGTTGCTCCAGAATTGTTTGACCCAGTAAAGGCATTTGAATGTTTGAAATTTGCTGATAAAGTGATGAGAGGTCCAATAGGGTTCAAGACCCTTGACCCCTCTGATTTGAACTATCGCCCTTACTACGTGAATTCAGATGACAGTAACGATTTCGCCACTGCAAAAGGTCGGAACTACCATCAAGGACCAGAATGGTGTTGGATCCTTGGATTTTTCTTGAGGGCTTTCAGAATTTTCTACTATTCTCAACATCCAAATTGTTCCACTCAAGACGGGAAACCATCCGAATATTTGCACACGATCTTGTCCAAACGTATGGCTGGACACAGGGATATGATTTCAAATACTGCTTGGGCTGGCCTCACTGAATTGACCAACAAGGATGGAGCTTTTTGCTACGATTCTTCACCAACTCAGGCTTGGAGTGCCTCTTGTCTATTGGATTTATACTGTGATCATTGGGCCGACGAATCGGAATGAATTTCAGCTAATGCTTGGTAGCCATTTTCGTTGTTAGGGCTCAAAAAGATTCCTCTTTGAATCTCTCGTAAATAGCCTGTTTGGATTAACACCCTGGAATAGGTGCTTGAATTAGCAGATGTGGCTGTAGATAGAGCCATTGATGCGTTGAGGTTTTCCCAAATACTTGTATCTGTAGGGAATAAAAATGCAAATCTTTGATAAATTGGACTTTGAGATTGTAGACGTTTTTCAATTGTAGAGATGAGCCATGGGATCGACTTAGCCCTATCAGCAATGAGATTTTCCAGGTTTAAACTCTGCAATTCGTCCTTAACGGCCAACATGTAATCTTCATTCTTTTCAATGATTGAAATGGCAGCCAGTGTTAGCACTGACAACAAAGACGAACCCTTCTCCGCAATATTTTGGAATAATTCATCCACTGCAGCTTCCTTCGTCTCTTCCTCGTTATGAGCATACAGGATTTGGGCAATCAAAACGACAATTTGCACGGAATCTTCGGACAGTTCCAAACACTCTTTGAATTGATCCAAAGATTCCTCGAAGAGACCCAAAAAGTAGTATGCAATACCAGAAACGGCATGAACTGCCAGTGTGATTTTAGGATGAGATTCCTCTAATGCAGCTACGGCCGTAGAAGCGGATTCGGCCTTTTCCAAGGCCAATTGGTAATCCCCCATTCCGAGGTGCATTCTCGACATGATAGAGTTTGCCTGTGCAAATTCAAGCAAAACTGAATCGTCCTCGGTGGATGTGTAGTGATCCTCTAACACCTGACAAAGCTGTTGGCCAAGTTCCACTCCGTTGGAATAATCGCGAATTCTCTCTATCAAGAGGAGCGTCAACTTCAAAGCGAGTTTGTCATTAGGATAATATTTGAGATACGAGATCATTGAGAAATTGGCAACGTTCAATTCTTGCACCATTCCTGGGTCGTGCTCGTCAAAGTTGGATTTGGCTACAGTCAATCCGTACAATAGCATCGACAAAGGTGATCTTCCATTTGACAACACCATTCCGTGGACAAACAGGTCTCTTGCCAAGGCGTGATCTCCCGAGGCCTGAGCTACCAGCGCATTTCCCGTCCAGGACTCCGTACTTTGTGGATTAACACTTTGGGCTCTTGTGAACGCCTCTTTGGCCAATTCCAAATCTCCGTTTAGGACGTAGAGCATGGCAAGATTGACCCAAATTTCTGGATCTCTGGGGGAAAGTGTACATGCCCTAATAAGACAATGTTGGACCACCTTTGGGTTTTTCGTGAATGAAATAGTTCCCAAGGCAGTCCAATACTCTGGATTGGAAGACTCCAATTCGATGGCCTTACGTAGACACTTTATGGCACAATCACGCATCGTTTCACGATCGAGGAAAAATGATGGCGAGTTAGCCAAAGTGAAATGGGCCTCTGAGTATGCCATACCTAAATTGTAGAACATTGAAGAGCGCAAATACTTCGTTGAAGGATCGGTGGAAAATGCTCTCTTACCAGCCATGATCAACAAAGCACATCCATACTCAATCAGGTTATCCTTCTTTAGATTTTCCATTCCATCCACCAAATCCAGACCAATATCAGTGGACCCAGATAAGATCTCATGGGCTCTATCGAGAGAACCAACGTTGATCTTCGATTGGAGTTTGACGATAAGCTTAAGAGAATCTGATAGAAGCTTCCACAATTTGTTGGATTTATAAACCTCCAGCCCACTGACGATAATATCTAAAGCCTTCGTGTTTGACTGAGCAGCTCGGGAGGTAAAACCTGTATTCATCTCATGCTGAGCACGATCCACCAATATTTGTGCCAATGCGGTTGTCGTGTACAATTCTTTGTTCATCGATTCTAAAGTGGCCACACTGGTGTCGAAATCCCCAAGGGAAGCCCCCACCACCGAGACCATGTATTTCGCATGAGCGTTTTCTGTATCAATTTGCAAAGCTTTGTGGAACACTTTGGAGGCAGCTTCGATTCTCCCTCTGGCCAAATAAGCTTCTCCGAGTCCCATCCACGACGCAACGTCGCCGCTGTTCAATCTCAAAGCATTCTGGAAATGCTCAATGGCATTAATGTCATCTTGGAGCTCTAAACACGAACATCCAAGCATACGATAGGGCCACGAAGGATCCTCCAACTTGGGCAAAAGATGTCTGGTTTTCTCACTTTTCAATGCTCTATCGCAGATAATTTGGACAACTTCCCACTCGAGTCTGTCAGCCAAAATTTCCACGATTCTTCTCGCTGCACCAACCTCTCCAGCATCGAGTTCAAACGCTTTATAGAAACATTTGATTGCCTTTTCTTCATCGGCATAAAATTGGGAATATAACTCTCCCAAATTGGAATATGAGATGGCCAAGGAGTCATTGTATTTGAGAGATCTGATCAAGAAAGACTTTGCCTTATCAGCTAACGAATCGTCTCCACCTTTTTGTAATTCTATTAGATATGATTGACCGAGTCTATTCAACGTCACGGCCATCATTTCAACAGATTTCGTGTCGGTTAGTTCAGTGACAAGTTTCTCCAATAGGGCTCTTCCCTCTTGAAAGAATCCCAGTTGAATCTGAGCCCAACCTTTGGCCAATATGGCATCCTGGGTGTGCACATCTTGAAGTAAATTCAAAATTGATTCGTAACCACCAGTTTCTAGAAGAAGCAGAGACTTTCCCAATCTAGCACGAGCATTATCGAAATCGTCTTTGAGAACAGAATCGTAAATGGTGGATGCTTTGGCATGGTTTTTCGGGGCTTCATGGTAAATGTAAACCTGAGCGAGGTTCAATAGCACCTCCTGCTTCGAATTTGGAAGTTTTAAGCCGAGGGTGGCCTCCCATTTTGAGATCAGGTCCATCGTTTCGTGGATCGAATCGAGAGCAAGTTCGTAATCCTCTGTCTCCACATAATACGTGACGGCCATTCTCATTGCCAACAATGAATTGGAAGCGGAAGCCTGGCTGAAAATCAATTCCAAATCCTCAGTTGACATCTCTGAAGGAATTTTGAAATGTCTCATTGATTTAAACGTTTTTCTCAAGTTTTTCGCTGACAAATTCTCCGAGAAAAACGGGAACTCATCGATGTGGTATTTGGAAACAGACGATACGCAATACGCGTAGAGAACACAGGACCAATTGGAAGGACCTTTGCAAAACGCGTTGCTCAGGTCCATGACGTTCAACCGATCCAAAGGCGAATCGTTCCAATCAAACATGATTTTCCAAGCGATGGACCCGGTTCTCATCACGGTAACCATTCCTGAAGCCAGATCCATGACTTCATCTCTTAGGGTTTGCTTTTCCTGTAGTGGTGCCACTGTCAACATGGCATATTTGAGACTCAGGAGCTTCTCCTCTATGGCTTGTCGATCTTTATCCGGAGCCAAATCGAGAGACCTTTGCATTAACTGAGGCAAATCAGAGTTTTTGTAAACTATCCATGCAACTTTGTTCAAATTGTCCAACTCTTTTGGCGTCAGATTCGTCCCATAGCTCATCCGCAACTTTTTCTGTTGAGCCTCGATCTCTGAGGTGTCTCTATTATTCACCAAAGTGATCAATTGTGACAGAGTCTTATGATAAGGTTGTAACATGTCTCCGATGGTCTCCCCCAGGACACCGTCCAGCATTTTGCGTAGATAGTACTCGCTCAGGCCCTCTGTCTTACCAAATTTCGAATGGTATTGTCTTGCCTGTTTCGACACCTCATTCTTCATCATCTGTGAGTCGTCCAATCTCAGCATGTCCTCCAAAATCTGGAAGAAAACCTCGTAATCCGGACGAGTTCTCGCAATGGACAGCATCCCCTTGAGTGGGACGATGCTCTGAGGGTCCAATTTGTAAGCATTTGTGTAAATTTTGAGGGCTTCATCATCTTTTCTCAGCATTTGCAGCGCTTTTCCCTTGAGGAGATGCGCCATGAAATGAGAAGGTTCAGCCTCCAGGATGGAATCGCACTGATATATTGCATTATCTGGATCGTTACTGTCTATCGCACGTCGTGCCTCTTTCAGAAACGATTTCGTCAGTGACATGGTGGATCTGGAGGGCCAAATTGGGCGATGACTTGTGTGGTGTGCTCCACACGATTGTTTACATGTCCAAGTTGAGTACGAGTCAAGTGAGTTTATGTCGCTCGTTGTTCGATCAAATCGATCAGGATGGTGATGGGAAGATCAGTGTTGGTGATTTAAAGTCCACGTTGATGAATCTGGGGGAAACCCCTGACGACGGCGAGATCACAAAGATGATCAAGGGCAAACGGCTCGATTTTAGTGGGTTCTTAAACGTGATGACTCCAATAATGTCAAAGATGCCAAATTCGAACGAGCTAGATGAGGCCTTCAAAGTCCTGGGAGGTAAGGAGATCGACAAGAGAGACTTGACAAGACACATGTTGGAGGCCAACAAGAGAGACGAGAAACTGAGCACCAAAGAGTTGGGAAGTGTTTTGAACGAGTTCTCCAAGACTAACGCGATGACGAAAAAGGATAAATTTATGGCGGAGGAGTTTGTCGGGATTCTAAAGAATTAAACTACATTATGTAAGGTTACTGATCAACAATCAGTTCATCACACCCCCAATCCTCGTAACTTCCATCTGGTAAATACCGTCTAATAACCAATGGGATTTTTCTTTGTGCCAACTCTTTTAGGGCAATTTGCAAAGGGTCTGTCTCTCCCTCTATGTCGACCAACACGGGAGCGTTCATCGAGATTTGAAGCGCTCTCGTGCCCAATATTCTCGCTCTTTCGTATTTGGTCATGTATGGCGTTGTGATTCTTTGATCTTTTGGGATCGATTTGGCTACTGCTGCTCTTTTTGGTCTTTGTGTCCCGTTACCGTTCCCACCTTCGATGATTTTTCTTCCATCCGGGGCCACTTCTTCGTCCTGGTTTTCCTCATCACTGAAGTTTTCCTCCTCGCTGAAATGCTCGGCATCGAAATCGGCATAATTTTCCGTGCCATCGTTGAATGCATCCTCCTCGTAATCGGACATGGTGATGAAAAGTTTCCATCGATGAAGTTCAAGGTGGGTCGTGCGCGCTCGTAACCGCAAACCGGTGAGAGACCACCAAATTTCGTTGAATGTGCGAAACTTCCAGGGAGTGTTAGTAATTAATTTTGCATGAACATAGATCCAACTTTGGTCAGCGGAGAACCCCCGATAGAGTCGGGTCTCGAGGAGAGGGTGGTCGGTGAGGCTCAGATGGATCAACCAAAGACATTCGTTAAACGACCCAAAAAATACGTGTGCGACATTTGCCAGAAGGCTTACAATCGGCCATCGTTGCTGGACCAACACATTCGTTCGCATTCGAACGAGAGACCGTTTGTGTGTCTCACGTGCCACGAGAGGTTCTTACGGAAGGACCATCTACAGAGACATCTACTCAAGCACACTTCAGAGGATGATAAACCTTACCATTGCAGCCAATGTGGGAAGGGGGTGAATTCACCTCAGCATCTGCGAAGACACGAGAAAGTTCACACCAAGTCGTTTGCGTGTGACCAATGCGATGAACGATTCTACAAACACCAATCTTTGAAAAAACACGTTAATACAGTTCATTTGGCTAACCGGTTCGCATGTGTTGAGTGTGGGAAGAATTTCCCACGACCTTCGCGGTTGGAGGACCATGTCGAAAGATATCATGGTCAACAGAGGTTGAGATGTGATTTTCCTACGTGTGGTCAGGCCTTTAAAAATTGGAGTCTATTACAAGCTCATATTAGACAGGAGCACCAGATAGAATGTGGAGTTTGTGGACGCAAATGCGTGGGTGAAACTGGATTGACAAACCATATGAGGATCCACGACGAGGACAAAGTGATTAAACTATGGCAATGCAGTGTCTGTGAAGAGATTTCGTTTGCGAAACGAGAGTCGTTGCTGGAACATTATCGCCAACAACACACCACCATCGAGCCCGAGGTGGAGATGGAAGAGTACCAGTCGCAATTGGATCCACTGGACGATTTGGAGGTGGATCCTCAGTTGGTTCCCCAATCGTTAAGGAAGGAGTTGAAATCTTCCTCTGCTCTCAGTCTGTTGGTATCCAACGTGGACACCCGGACGCTCGTTTGTACGTATTCGTCCAAGTGTACTCGTCGTTTCAAGAAGGATTATGATCTCGAAAGGCATTTGGCATGGCACATCCGTAACGAAGCGGAGCTGGACGAGCACATCGCGAGGTTGAAAAATGTAAATTAAGTTTGTTCCGCTATCCATAACACGTTATTGCACCGTATGAAGATCTCATGTTTCAAATCCACGCCCTGGATATCCTTTTTCCCCATGTCAAACTCTTTCGTATCGTCGGCGAGCAGCAGATTCATGTAGTTGTCGACGCTGACGAGTCTTCCACGATACTCGATCTTGTTGAATTTGAGCTTGACCACCACTGGTTTATCCACCAACGAATTGACAAACGGTTTGGGGTTGATCGGTTGGAAAGACATGGTAAAGACTTGTTAAAAGACTTGTTTGCAATGGGCGATGAGTCTATGGCAGATGGTCGGGTCACTACGGGAGAGCATTAGAGGTCCTAATTTCTACTTACATTTAAAGCTCGTCAGCAAATGGGAGAGCATCAATGTCTCCAACGGCAACGTAGTTGAATTTGGCAGTGGATACAGAGTCCTTTCCACCGGTGAGACCCGATTGGAATTGGGCGAGTTTGGCAAATTTACCCAAACCTTTAGAGGATTTAACCATGGTGGCAGCCTTTTTGATGGCTTCAGCAACCTCAGCGGAGCTGGAGGACTCGACTGTCACGTAGAAGAGCGAAGCATCCTTGTAAGATTTGATTCCCGTGGAGACGGTTGTGGAGAGGGATGATGGCAATTCGGTGGTGAGGTAAGCGGCCAAGAGGGCATAGGTGGCCGTGTCTTGAACGGCCAATCCGATGGTGGCAGCGGTGGCACCTGGGGCTCTTATTCTGGATTCCACACCGGTGAAAGTGGCCTGCTTGGGGGCAGACAATCCCGAGGTGGGCAACGAGGCAAATGGCGAGTCAGCCAGGAAAGTTTGCAAATCGGATTCGACAACGTTGGAGGCCACGATCTCGATGGCATCAGCCGTGTAAGCAGCCTTGGCAAACTCGGCAACGTCCTCGACGGAGAACGACTTGGATCCATCGTAGTAAAGAGGAGATCCAAGACCCTTTCTAAAAGTGAGAGCATGCAATTCCTCGCTGGCAACGAACGAGGCAGACTTGATGGCCGAGGCAAATTGCTTCTTGACGGCGGGCAACACCACCTCACTCAATTCATGAGGTTTGTACACGGTTTCCGTGAGAACGGTCCCCAAAGAGTTGACAAAGTAGGGTAAATCCTCAGTCAAAAAAGTGGTTTCAAGTTCGATGGCATCTCTCGTGATGCTGGACTTGTAAGCACCTCCAAGGAACTCCGATTCACGCTTCAATCTCAAAGCAGATTTGCTACCGGTGTCCATAAAGGTAAAGGCGGAAGTCAAATGGGCCAAACCAGCTGGGCCCGATTTGGATCCAGCCCCGTTAACGACAACTTTGAGGGATGATACCTGCGAGGAGGCAGCCTTGGGCACCGATGAGACCTTGATGGCACGAGCGACGCTCGACGTGCTGAACTTTCTAGAGAGCATGGTGGAACGTTAGCGGTGAGAAGAGCTGAGTAGTGACATGGCTAATAAGGGCCGCTCTGATTGGCTGTGCGAGTGCGGCGTTGCCCTACACGGATAAACACAATCAAAATTTCCATGGGCTAAATCGTTTTGCCCTAATGTTTACTGTATTTAAATTTTCGTTTATTTGAGCCCAAATTGGTGGATTTGCCCTTTTCAACTTTTTTGGTGGTCGTGCACATCCCACTTTGTCCAGGACTTTTTTCAAACCCAAAAAATTGCAAGATTATGACCTCCGATCGCTCTTCAAGGTCGCCAGAGGCTCAGTTATATGTTCATCTGGTAAAGTTGACGCTGGGAGAACAGGCCTCGAGAGTGGTTGATGAAATCCTGTCACATGGACCTTTAACTGCCCAACAACTGTCCCATTATTGCAAACTTAGCGTTGTGAAAGTGAAACAGGCTTTAGTTTCACTGATCGAATTGGAAGTGGTGACGTTCTCCAATGATCTACGTCGTTCCAGCTCCGCGAAAATGTACCATTTTGCCAGAAATGGAGTGTTAAAGATGCTGTACGCTGGCGAGATCATCTGTTGGATCAAAAAAAATTACGAGGACGAAATGTTTGCAACGATTGTGCAAACGGTTCTGTCATTGGGTCACGTTATGGTGGCCAACTTCCCGGATTGTCGTGTTCATTTCCGTCGTTTGGTGGAGGACAAATGGCTGGTACCCATCGACAGTTTACATTTCCAGAATAAATACGATATTTTGACGGAGATCTTCAAGGAACAATCGAGGATTTACAATTCCGGGTCCAGCAAAGCAGTGAGTCAGTCAAAGAGATTGGCCGATATCAAGGAGATGACCAAGGCTAAATTCATCGCTTCAGTTTTGGATAAGAAATTCCAGGATTTGTATGTGAATGGAGAGATTAACCCCAACATTCCTTTATCGTTCAACTTGAACCGGTTTTTGCAAACCCAAAGAGACCAACATCTGTTTGATCTGTGTCGTCAGCGAGTTGGAGAGTTATCCTCGAAAATTTATCAGATTATTCTGGAAAAATTGGTGAAGGACTCGAGAGATGTGTTGGATGGAGACATGGAATTGACTAAATTTATGGGATCCATCGCATCAACCAGTTTGGGCAGTGTCACTTCTGGATTGGAGCCCACTGATTTAGAGGCTGAAAGAATGGCGAAAGAGAACGATGACTACAAGAGAGGTAAAACTTTTTCTGCAACGGAGATTTTGAAAATCTTGCCACAAGACGTTTTGGAGCTCCTGGAAGATACCATTGTGGATCCCTCCAAGAAGAGATCTGCTGATTTCGACAGACCTTTGAAGAAAATCAAGCTTGAACAATTCGATGTGATGACGGGAGTTGACGAGGAGGCCAAACCACGTGAGATGGTTGATCATCACTTGAAGCTGCTTGCATCGGATCCATCGATCCCATTTTTGATGAATAACGATGGGTATTACGTTCCTCACACCAAGCTGGTCCCCATCCTGAGAGCTGCCACTTTCCAGCAGTATGTTCGTACCATTTTCGGTGGGGACGCGTTGAGATTGTTGAATTGTATCGCAGAGAGAAGGTTGATCGAGGAGAAACAAATTGCATCTTTGGTTTTAATGAGAGAGAGTGAGGTGAGAAGTTTATTGCAAAAATTGACGAAATTTCAACTTATCGAGATTCAAGAGATCCCGAAAACTCAGGACCGGTCCGCGATGAGATCGTCGTTTGCTTTCAGACACAAACAGGACTGTTCGTCAGTGCTTCTGTTGAAATCTCTTACATTTTCGCTCGCTGAATGTCTGGAGAAAATCGAAATTGTCAAATTCGACAATCGAATCTTGTTAGATAAAACGTCGAGAGAGGACGTGAAAGGTCATGAGGAGGAGATGTTGATCACTAGTGAACTGATGCAACTGCATAAGGTGACAGAGACAGAAATTCGCTATCTGGTGAGATTTGCCAGACTACGTAGTGGATTTGAATGTCTGGGGCTTTTTGAATAGTCGTGTTCGGGAGACAGCCTAGCCGCAACTGCTTACCCCAACGCGCCCCTGTATAAACTTAGCATATAATGGTAATGGAACCCAAGAGTAAGTCACCACTGTTGCGACAATCGGAAAAATTGTCGCAGGTGGTTTCCAACTTCTTCCCCAAAGCTGCTCATCTGATTGTCCAATCGAGGGCTGCCCCAACAGACCAAATGGGGAAGCTCAACAAGTGGTTCAATCTATCTTTGGATGACCACGACGTTTCCAAAGAGGATTTGAAGCTTTGGCGAGGTAAAGACCTGCTTAGCATGCCCCCCTTGATCGTCGAGGTGTATCTGGATCTGAGAGGGTTGCCATCCAACCAAACTTTGCTGCTCAAAAGTCCCAAAGGCGACACCGTTTGCAAATGTTCTAACAAGACGGAGATTGTTCTGGAACGATGGTTGCTGGAGTTTGATCTGACCACGTTTGACTCGGACGCGGTCGAATTACCAGTCATTTATAAACGTGTCATTGTTCTATTTAGAGTCTTGTTTACCTTTCTCAAATTGTTGCCCGCTTTCAAGCTTTGGGAGAGTCTACACAAATCACACGGAGCCCTACAAGTTTCTTCCAGGATCATCGATGGGTCCAAGACCATCACTTCGAAGGGAAGGATCGGATTGAGCAAGAAAATCGTCAAGACCGATTTGGATCACTTGAAAGAACGCAAGTTCGATCCCGTTCAAACCCCAGTTGGTTCCATGAGATGTTCCGTTTCTTATCGGAAAAACTGTAATTTTGTCCTGAACGATAACGAAGAGGTGTTGTCCTCTCATTTCATCAGTATGGAGGAAGCCCCCAAAAGAGAGTTACGTTTTGCTCCGAGAGATTTTTCTCCAAGAAGAACTCGTACCTCATCCGGTACTGTTCAGCCTTTTAAATTGGGGTCAATGGCCACTTCTCCGCCACCGAAGGAGAGAAAGGGTTCCAATCCAATTCCCGTGTCGGAAAGATCGAATTCTTCTGCATCCTTGGCTGCTTTGCTGAGATCTCAGCGTAATTCGTTTGGAAATAACGATAGTGGCTCGATGATGGGGCTTTCGCTGCCCAAATCGGTAGCCTCCTCATCTATTGGCTCCTATCCAAGCAGTTTGCCAGTGGGGATCCCGGATCATGTGCTGGTCTCTTCTGGGAGCAGTGGTGCTCCCAAATTTTCAACTTCGTTCGGATCGAGATTACAGCGTGGATCCACCTCAAGAAATAACAGTTTGGATGGTGGGAGAAAGACGAGAAGATCAAGCAGTGATTCATCAGCCTTCTCCGGGGTCTTTAGTGAGCCTGGAAGTGGGTTGTATGTGGATAACGATCTCGGGGACCTTATCAAGATGCTCGACAGTAAACCGGATTTGAGATTTGCGTCTCTGTCCCCGCAAAACTCTGCCGGTTCCGATCCTTTGAATCGATTCCAAGGATTGAGAAGTACCCACACAACGTTTGGTGAGAGTGTCTCTGCTTCCACATACATCCCCTTTAGGAAGACGAGTTTTGGCTCAGTTATGGGCAGCCACAGTGGCAGTTCTACACACTCCTTCCAGCCTTCCAGCTTGCAATTGAATTCGTTAAAATCCGGGAGTGCGAGTGTGGCTCCCACAATTGCTTATGCGCAACGGTCTAGTCCCGATCCAAGGTCTGGAGCTTTGGATATGGTCAAGAATTTGAGTAGTAGAAGACCTTCGTTACTAGGGGAAAAGCCCTTTTCAGCTTCTGTTCCTCTTGTGCCGCATTCTGCTGGATTGGGTCAGAAACAGGTGGCCAGCACGGGAACGAGTATCGATCCAAAACTGATGTTGGATCGTTTTGAACATGCCATCGATGACGATGACGACGAAGAATTGCATGGTAAAGATGATGAAGATGAGGAGCTATTGTTTGCGATGAGCGACATGGTTTATGCAAAGAAGAGTTAGCATGCTATGAATAACGATAATTTAATATAATAAGAAATGGTTTATTTAGATCGGTCCAGCCCAAACGTTTTTCTTGACGCCCTTGACGTTTTCAACCTTGACTTTGAAAAGAGCACCTCCCAAATCACCAGGAACAGATCCCAATTTGGATTCGTCATCCAGGTTCAAATCAGCGGTGGTCACGAAGAGTTCATCGTAATCGGGACCTCCAAAAGTGCAACAGGAGACCCGTTTCGCTGGGAAGACAAACTCCTCGATCAATTGACCTTGGATGTCGAATCTGAGGATCTTGGAGGTCGACCAAACCGCGGTGAAGATGTCTCCATTGGCAGCCATGGTGAACCCATCAGGTTCTGGAGATTCGAATTCGGGGCAGAAATCCTTGATCTTGATGTGAGGCTGTTTATTAGACAGCTTCCCCGTGGCAAAATCGTAATCAAACTTCCAAATAGTAAACGTCAAACTATCGGTCCAGTACATTTTACCTTCAAACCAGGCCAGACCATTCGGGATCGTGGCACCTTCGACCATCGTGGAGATCTCACCGGAGGGCGAAATCTTGTACAGTTTACCCACTGGGGAACAACTACCCACGGAGAAATCGTTCATGGTGCCGACCCAAAAATTGCCCTCTGGATCGACGCTTCCATCGTTGGATCTCATCGTTTTGCGGTCCTCCTCAGACGTGTGGAACAGATAGGTGTACTGGAATTGACCCGTACGGAAATTGGCGAATCCAGCACCGTCTTTGCATCCACAAATGACGATGTCGTCGTCTTTGGTGAGTCCAATGACTCCAACAGAGACGCCTAGCTCGATCACTTGGTGAGAGTCTGGTTTGTCCAGAAATACACGATGGACTTGACCAGCGATGATATCGACCCATAGAAGAGAATTATTCGACTCATTGTATGTGACTCCCTCGGTCAGGCGTCCTTTAAACGATAAAAATGGGTCTGTGACGGTGGTTTGTTTCATGATTATCGGTGCGGGAAGAAAGCCTGGGGAACTCATCGATTACCCTCGGCCGAGCTTATCTACATTGATTCATTAACGGTGTTACACTAACCCTCCATACAACTCCAATGACGTGACGATGTTTGGATCTGCCTTGGCCCCCACGACAAAATCATCCATCGTAATTTTTTCATCCAGTTCTTTATTCATCAACTTGAAAATCTTGGCCACCCGTAGTTCCGGCGTCGATTCATCCTCTGATAGCTCCACCATGGGCCCGACCATCTTGTATATGGCTTCGACAATGGCTAGCATGTCCGAATGGGACACGTTGCCATCTTTGTCCATGTCGTACATGTCGAATGACCATTGCAACTTCTCCTCCTTCGTTCCTCGTGACGCTATCGACAATGCCGTTATAAACTCTTTGAAATCCACGCTATCGTTCTTGTCGCGATCAAAGGCATCGAATGCGTACCCACTGAAATCCGTGGGGTCCCCAAAGGGGAAGAATTGCTTGTGAATCTTGACAAACTCATCTCTGGTGAGCTTCCCCGAGGGACAATCACGTTTAAACCCTTTATACCATTGTTTCAGTTCCCTCGATTGAAACTTTGTGTTCTGTTTCAGCCACGTTAGGTCCTCGTTGGACAACTTGGACGCAGCTTTACCCATGAAGACAGGTACAACTAGATGAACAAGGTAGCTATGTGATGGTGATGAGCTTATTGCGGGGGCGTGTACTACACACAACAGTGTTAATGTGATTACTATTATTAAACCTCGTTCTCCAAGAACTTGGTGACTCTCTCCATGCACCATTCGACTCCACCTGGAGCAGAACCTGGACCGATGTTGTGCAAGGCACCTGGGATGAAACCAGAGTATTCAGACCAGAACTCTGGTGGGGTGACCGATTTCCATTGCTCGAAAATGGCGTGTCTGTCCACGAAAGATGGCACGTACTCGTCAGCCTCGGAGTACAAGACACACAATTTGCGGTCGACGAGTCCAAAGGTCTTCTTGTTGTCCTCAACGGTCAAGTCACAAGAGAAGAAGTCGTCATCACCCAACTTGGTGGCAAGCGATAACCAACGGTAAGCGTTCAATGGAGCACCCAAGAAGAGGTCGGAGTATTGAGATGGCAAGACATCGAGAGGACGTCCCTCGTCCATGTATTTTTGGGCAAGAGCGTTCATCTCCTCGAGTTCTGGCCAGCCCTTACCTTGCTTCTCCAACTCCAAGTAGATAGCTTCTCTGTCAGAGATGGAAGCTTGGATGATTCCTCCCTCGATTTGCTTGGATGGTTCCGTTGGCTTCAACTTGGAAATGTATTGGATGATGTCTTGGCATCCGGTAGAGTGACCCATCAACACAACCTTCTTTCTGGAGCCTCCAGCTTCAGATCTAAGGTAGGCAACGAGTTGACTAATCTCATCAGCGTCACGAACCAAAGATCCAGTACCCCAACCAAGGTAAGAGGAGCTGAAGTGGATTTGAACAAGAGTCCAACCGATCTTGTCACAGGTCTCAGCAAGATCTGGCAAGTATGGAACGTTCATGAGACCATCAGTCAAACCAGCGATGAAAACCAAAACTTTGTCAGATTGTTTACCGGAGTTTTTGAATTCGAAAGCAGTGAGTCTGGTGGCGTACTCATGGACCCAACCCTGAACGGGCTTGGGGATAGTCATAACATAGGAAACCATTTGTGTGGTTCATTAAGGGACTCTGCTCATAATATATAGTACAGATGAAAATGCTCTACCTTCCCGATTAGGAAGGTCTGGGAAGGAAAGCCTATAGCGGACTATAACCATTTCAGGATGTTGAGCATTTCACGTCGTGTGGGACACGACTTGGTCCATGGTTAGCTCCTTGTCTGACCAAGCTTCGTGCGCCTAACCGGACCATTATCATGGAATCCGATTCCAAAACAGCCAGGTCAAAGATGGCGTAAGTGATTTAATTAATGATTTCAAAGATGAATTATACTAATTTAGATGCGATCTATGTCGGGCCAGAAGATCAAAGTGTTCAGGTGAAACGCCCTGTCAGACTTGCAGCAAGTTTAACAAGAAATGCGTCTACAGCGAGAAAAGAAGGAAAGTCACCATTTTGGAAAGTTCTCTGAGATTATTGGAGGAAAAAGCCAGAAGATATGACGCCCTCGCTGCTCAGGAACCTTCACCAGTTTCACAAGGTACTGCCCCAAATAATATCAAACCTATTGAAAGTGATGACACAGATGAGGATATCAGTACAAACGGATTGTTGGACACGAGTTCATCCGACGTTGTTGTTCGTCGGTTTGCCAAATTACAGAAGATAAGAGAGTTACCAAACTCCAATAGAAACACATATGCACCCCCGATCAAAGTTGGATATGAAGTTTTACAAAGAATCACGTTCCCATACGGGGAGAGTTTAGTGGATAAGACCTTGTTTTATTTGAGTGCACCCATCCAACCGTTCGAGTTAAAGAGAAAATTGAGTGAATACTGTTCCGTGACAGGAACTTTGACATTCCCTGAATATGAAACACCTGATGATGTTGGTTGGAAACCTCTAATTTTATCGGTGTTAGCTCTGGGAGAGTTGTATACGGGATCGGGACCAATCCCCATGTTCCATCCCGGTTATGATCTATTCTCCTTGGCTTTAAACTCTATCGATTTGATTAACATGAAACCGGATTTCAAATTGGTGGAAACTTTCAGTTGTGCTTGTTATTATTTTAGAGCCATTGACAACGAGGAGATGGCTTATTTTTTCTCGGGAATCGCTATGGAACTATGTGGCTTAATGAACATTCACAAAAGAAATGATCGATCATCACAATTACAAGCCATGATTTTTTGGAACACTTTTGCCATTAACAGAATGATTTCCCTGAAAGTGGGGAAACCAGTCACGTTAGAAAAATCGTTAGTAACCACTCCAGTACCAAACATGATTGGAGTGGCTTCAAAATTTTCATCGACACCAGTCACTGCCTATTTCGAACTTTGTAAATTGGCTGAAGATATCGTGTCCATTGTTTATCAGAAAAGAGGTGCAGATTTAGAAAAAAGAGGGTTTCTGAAATCCGTTTTGGATCTCATTCAAAAGTTGGTTGATTGGAAAGATTGTTGTCCACAGGATTTCCAACTTGCTGGAGTGGAAGGAATGAATTTGAACGCTAAAAGGTATTCATCATCCGTGTATTTGATGTATTGCTTTTTGATTCATGTTGCCACTGTACCAGTGGTGTTCAGTGTCTTGGAAAATGAAAAAATCAAAATTTCAAAATCGGCTCAAACGGTTTTAAGCAACTGTTTTAGTTCAGCATGTTTAACGGTGAACATTTTGAAAATGTTGACAAAAGATGGATTATTATCGATTTTTGGACCGATGGAGTTGGATCATTTATACGCAGCAGGTTTAACGTTTTGTATGTTTTTAGTCATTGGATCGAGCGATTTGGTCATGACTGAAAACTACGTTAAACATAGTCTTGATATAATGAAAGTCATGTGTGAACATGGCAATCAAAGAGCGGTTCAAAAATATTCGATATTATCAAAACTTTTTGAAGGTACAAGACGTCAAAAACCTTTGGATATGGATTCACAATATACTTTACCACATCCAAATAACGTTTTGGATACCTCATTTATGACATCTTTACAAGATATTGACATTTTTTCAGCTAGTGATATGCAATTTTGGGAATCGGTTTATTTAAATGATGGGAAGTTGAACGACGCAATACCAACTACGGATTTTTTGGAAGAATATCTTACAGGAACGTTACAATGAAAAAATTGATTACTTAAGTGTAGCGCGAATTTTCAAACCTAATCAGATTCTTTAATCTTAGTCTCCTCATTCGAGTCACTCTCTTTGGATTCGTCATCCTTAATACCTTGTTTGATCAAGATTTCCTCAGGAATTGGACCAGTCTTGGAGTTGTACAAAAAGATACCATTGTCCAAGGCCTTTCTTCTTTCATCTCTCTTGTAATAAATGTGACCAATAGCGAAAGTGGCAACGAGAGCAACACTAAAGACGGCACAAACGGTGAAACCCTTCTTGAATCTTGGGGCTTCCACGGTTGGCCAGATGAGTCTACCAACCCAAGCAGATGATTGAAGACCAAAGATGTAAGCAACCATCCATTCGATAGCTCTCAAAGAGTTGTTATGTCTAACGATATCGAAACACAATGGGATAATGACGGAGGATGGAGCCCAAGACCAATAGGCCAAGTAGAAAGCAGCCCATTTGGAAGATTCTGGAGTATCCCAAACAGCCAAAATGGTGTTAGAGACAAAGTTGAGGATGTAAGCCATGATAGAAATCAAGAATCTCTTACCGGTGATATCAGAACCGAAACAGGCAATGAAAATCCACACGATTCCAAGACCAGGAGCGATGGTGGTCAAGTTATTAAGTCTTCCAACATCGTATCTGTCCAACGAATCAAGCCACAGGGCAAATGAACCGTTAGTGGCATTGTTGGAGTTAAGAGAGAAGAACTCGATGGATAAGAAGAAGTAGAAATGCCACGAGGAAACCATCTCCTTCCAGACCTTCTTGTCGAAGAATTTGGTTGGGGTGTTAGCAACATCGTTACCGTTCTTTCTCATTCTTTGTCTGGCCAACAAGATTTCATCATCAGTGAGCCAGATGGAGAAACACTTGGCTGGAGTACCTGGGAAGGAGAAGAAACAGAGGATGGCCACAGCGAAAGAGATACATCCATCAATGATGAACATCCATCTCCAACCCTCGAGACCGTTGACCATGTGCAAGTTTCTGGAAGCAGCAGATTGCAACAAACCAGAGGTCAAGATTCCCAAGAATTGACCAGCGTAGAAGACACCACCTCTTCTACTAACTTCCTTTGGAAGGTAGAAAGCGGTCAAAGAGTAGTTGATGATAGGGAAGTAAGCAGCTTCGAAAGCAGCAACACAGAAACGCAAACCCTTAAGGGCGGAAACTGTCTCAACACGGTACAAAGCAATAGTGAAAACGGCCCAACCAAGCTCACAAATGGTCAACACAGGAGTAAGTGGGATACGAGGCAAAAGGTAGGCCCATGGCAACTCAAAGATGATGGAACCAACGGTGAATAAAACTTGGGTGTCGATAAGATCATTACCAACCATACCAATGTCCTCACGTAAACCAGAAACATAAGCGTTGTTCAAGTTAGCTTGATCCAAATACTTCACCCAGTAACCAACAAATGAGAAAAAACAAAGAATGATATCCAACTTGAAAACCAACATCTTCTCAGCCTTGGACATATCCTTGTCATACCATCTCCACCAAGAGTCTTTTGGTTTGTCGGAAGCGGCATAACGGTATTCGAACTCGTCAAAACACTTGTACCAAGGTCTGTTGGCCTCGTCTCTGTATTCTTTGATGATAATTTCATCCTTTGCCTTCTCCTCGAAAGGAATAGGGACGAAGTCATCTGGGTCTTCGATATGCCTCAAATGAGGAATGAACCATGGGAAATTAACCATGACTGTCTATGGAAGTAGCATACGAGGTGGGAAATTGGTCCTTTTAATACCGATTTCACCAACGGGTGGCCTATACCAGATAAGACCTGCGCATCCCAAAAAAAAAACCGGCCGGGCACCCCTCATATCAGGACTACGTAATCTATGGTCAGTTCACAAATTTGGACTATCTAAGAAATTAATGAAACCTTTTCCCATGATAAGCTCGTCATTCCTGAGAGAGCTATTTCTCCTTCTACATTCGGCAACATACTCTTTGCTCCCCACTTTGGCAATCCATTCCTCAACGACAATTTCGCTCATCTCTGTGGTAAATTCGGGATGTCCTTGGAAAGTTAGAAATCTATTTTCCATGTACAATCCCTGGATCTCACTTAATTCCGAAGAGCACCAAACGCGAGCTCCCTCTGGTACCTCAGTGACAATATTACCGTGAGCTTCCACAGCTTGTAACCCATTCTCAGCTTTAATATCGAAAATCGATGCGACTTCTTCGTCGAACACTTTGATATGGTTCAAACCTCCTTCGATTCCCTTTGGATTCTTGTCAACTTTTCCTCCCATGGCTCTGGCAACTAATTGGTGTCCAAAGCACAATCCGATAATCTTAATATCTGGGTAGTTTAGGATCACATCTCTGACAAAATCAACTAATGCCAACAACCATGGCTCATTACTGGTTGGACTTTGAGCAGCTCCAGTCAAATGAATCGCTCTAATCGTCTTGAGCTCCTCTTTTGTTGGTAAGTGGCCATAAATGGCATGGAACTTCTTCGTTGGTATGGAGAGACCACATTTTTTGTAGAAAACACTGGCAATATCACCTGGATCTCCAAATCTATAGAAGAAATCAGTCTGGTGATCACAGTTGAGGATGGCCAAATACTGAACTTGCTCTGGAACAACCATTATCTCTATGAACAAGAGAGAGAAAGCTGTGAAAGGGCCGAATAAGATTCAAAGCACGATCCTGACATGAGAGGGACCATGCGCGATCGGAACGTCTACACCGAACTCCTTCCACAAAAAGTAGTCCCCAAGCCTTACTACATGGTCTGATATCGCTATAAAGATATAAACGCGCAATTTACAAAGATAAACGGTGTAAAATATCCGATAATCAATGTTTAGATAACGATAGGGGCGTTGCTGGGCCAAGAAGCCGCATAGTGCGGCTGATGAGCCGGCTCACAGAACCCGATCGCCCCAGTTGTAGCGGTAAATAGCGCTCATTTGTAAAAACAATTGATTTTAACATGAACGGGTTATAGCGATTCCATTAAATGATCAACAGCCACCTTGAAATTGCACCAAAACGATTGTGTCAAATTGAGTTCGCTTAAGCACAATGACGCAGTTACATACTTACCAAAAATTAATCAAAATTTCGTTTTCATTACTTAAGCATCTTGCTTAACCTTGTCAGCATTCTTGATGAGTGACAAAGAGATCAAAGAGTCAATGACTTGAGCGGCAGCGACAGAAGTAATTTCAGCAGTGTCGAATGGTGGGGAAACCTCAACAACGTCACCACCAATAACGTTCAAACCTTCCAAACCGTCCAAAACGGAGAAAAGCTCTCTAGTGGACCAACCACCGACCTCGATGGTACCAGTAGCAGGAGTGAAGGCAGGGTCCATAGAGTCAACGTCAACGGAAATGTACACAGGGTCTTCAGTGTTACCAACTCTGTCCTTGATCTTCTTGATGACACCGTCAATTCCCAAAGTGTCAATGTCTCTGGCCAAGATACGGTCGAAACCACACTCGTTGTCATGCTCAGTGTCTTGTGGACCTGGGTAAGGACCTCTGATGGCAGCATGGATGGAGTTGTCGTTCAAGTAACCCTTCTCGTGGGCCCAGTGCAAGTATGTACCGTGGTTAAGAGATTGGTACTCGGTGATGTTACCACCGAAGTAGTATGGGTTCCATGTGTCCAAGTGAGAGTCGAAGTGGATCACGGTGATCTTACCGTAGTTTTCGTAAGCGGCCTTGATGGCTGGCAAAGTGATAGTGTGGTCACCACCAAGAGTGAAGACGAATGGGTTCTTGTTTGGGTTCTTTTCGGTGGTCTTGTGCTTTCTAATGGCTCTCTCAGCACGGTAGATTTGGTCCAAGGCAATTCTGTTGTCCAATGGGGTCACTGGTGGGTCACCACAGTCGACAATCTTGGCCCAGTTCTTGTATGGGTTGAAACCCTTTCTGTAAACAGAGTAAGCAGGAGCCAAACGACGAGAACCTTGTCTAATACCGGAAGGTCCGAAACGGGTTCCTGGTCTGAAAGAGGTACCAGCATCGAATGGAGCACCAACGACAGCAATATCGAACTCTTCCTCCTCGAACAAAGCTGGGTCGTAACAGTTAGCGTATGGCAAGTGAGCAAAAGTGTCAATACCACCGAATTCACCACCTCTGTACAAAACGGCAGAACCGTTAATGTCTCTGAGGTCATCTCTGTCAGGAACCTCGTACTTGTCTTGCAAAGTCATGGCGTGGAACTCGTCACCAAGAGGCAATGGAGCCTTCTTGTTTTGGTTAGCAGCAACGGACATAACATCAGCATCCTCAGCAAGGAAGCCGAACATGTGGTCGAGCAAAGACTTGTTCTCCTGAGTGTGAGCATGCTTCTCATGAACAATCTCGTCCTCGCCGAGATTGAAATTGAGTTGTAACATGCTGGCCTCTGGGATGGCAGCAGCATTGGCTTGAGCAATGGCCGAAACGATCGACACCAAGATTGGGAAAGAAAATTTCATTCTTGGCTCACCATGGGATTATGTGGTCTTATATATGGGCGGAATTGGGTATCGCAATTATGATAGGAAAGTCGGTTTTTGATTGTGGAGAGCCCGCGCAATTTGAGACACCTGCATGAACCCGCATGGAACGGTAATTGAAAAAGTGTTCCCATAGTCCATTAACATAAGAAATTATAACCGTTACCTCGGAATTATGTCATAAATTAAATCCTTGCATATAAAAATTGAAATTATTGGTAGATTTGTCGGAATTTTTGGAAAATGCGTTGGTTTGAAGACGAGACGTGCATATTCCTCGTGATTTCAAGGTCCTGCATAATCAATGAAGTAAATTCCTTGGAAATGTGCAAGCTGAGCTAGCGTGTGAGTCTTGGTTCTGTTTGTATCAAAAAGAGGTTCTTTTCGATCTCAGTCATGACTTCTATTCTCAAACCAAATCAACCGGATTATGGATCCGTTGAACCAGACGTTGAGAATGCCAATACTTATGTGATCAATGATAATGAAAACACGACTGTCACCAAAGAACTTGGAATCATCACAAAGGCGTCTTTGCCACTTATTGTTACTTTTTTCCTTCAATATTCGTTAACTGTCGTCTCCATCTTCAGTGTTGGACACCTTGGTTCGACAGAACTGGCAGCCGTTTCATTGGCTGTCATGACTTTTAACGTGACAAGTTCGATTTTCAATGGTATGGCAACTTGTCTGGATACCTTCTGCTCTCAAGCTTACGGAGCGGGTAACTACAATTATGTTGGTATTTATTTTCAAAGATGTACTGTCATGATCGGAGTTGTGAACATTCCCTTGGTTCTACTTTGGTGGAATTCTGACATGTTTTTGAAGCATATCGTCATCGATAGAGAGCTTTCATTACTTGCTCAATCTTTTTTAAGAGTTATGAGTTTCTCCACACCTGCTTATATCGTTTTTGAAACTGGTAAGAGGTTCATGCAAGCCCAAAACGTTTTCGTTGCTGGCCAATACTGTCTATTTGTCGCTGCACCATTGAATATTGCACTTAATTACTTCTTGGTTTGGGATAAAGATTATGGTATTGGATTCCTGGGAGCTCCAATTGCCACTACCATCAGTTTCTGGGTCATGTGCATCATGTTGATGGGATTCTGTTTCCTCAGTGAGTGCAAAAAATGCTGGCCCGGGTTCCAATGGAAAAAATGTTTTGAAGACTGGGGACCCATGATGGGTCTTGCCTTGAACGGTACAGCGATGTTGTTATCTGAATTTATTGCCTTTGAATGTCTCACGTTAGCTTCTGCTAGATTTGGTACAGAAACTATGGCCGCTCAATCGATTTGTTCCACTATAGCAACTCTGTGCTTCCAGATTCCATTCAGCACCTCTGTGGCTGCTTCGACCAGAATTGCCAATCTCATTGGTGGGGGGAACAGGAAAGATGCTGTTACTTCTACCAAGACTACTTATTACATTTCGCTTGTCTTAGCACTTTTCAACAGTGGTGTCTTGATGACTTTTAGAAAGAAAATCACCCACATGTTCACTGATGATGAGACAGTGATCTCTATTGGAATCTCGATTTTGACCATCTTGGCAATCAACCAACTTTACGATTGTCCAAATGTGGTTGGAGCAGGATGTCTCAGAGCTCAGGGTAGACAATACATTGGATCTAGATTAAACCTTGTGGCCTATTATATCATCGCTGTGCCACTTGCTTTCTACCTTGCATTTGGCCTGCAATGGCAAGTTAAGGGTCTTTGGATCGGCTTGGGTGTTGGAGTGTTTGCTCTAGCCGTTTCCGAATTTTATTTTGTGCTGAAAACACCATGGTTGACAGTGTTGAAGGAGGCTGCCGATAGAAATAGATTAGAGTAAATTTTTTTTTTTTGATCGCTTGTAATTGTCAACGCGCGGGATTTAACTCAAGGCCGTTGGACCAATGATGCATCAAAAAATGCACGACCTGCATTATCGCTTCAAATTTCCGAGGAAATTATCAGAGAGCCATGTCGCGATGACACTTTCACTTATTGAAAAATTTCGGCGCTGCGTATCTTATCGCGGCGGTATGTACGTTCGCATCACATCATATCTTGATAAAGAAATAGTTTAAATACTGGTTAGGTCCATCTATTTCTCACAATAGTTATGGGAAAGGTACAGGATTTTCTCAAGAAGCTCGAGGTGCCACATGGTCACCGTACTCTGTCGATTCTTAAGAATCCAGATTTGGAACCCATGCCACCTAGCAGACGTCTTTGGGGGTTTTGGGCGTATTTCGGATATTGGGCAGTTCCAAACATCTCGATCTTTACCTATTCTATCGGTGCTTCCCTGCTCAGTTTAGGGTTGAACATTCAGCACATTATGGGGGCCCTGACTATTGGTAACATCATCATTGTCACATACACAACGCTTAACTCGAAACCAGGGTCCAAATTCAAGATCGGTTACCCAGTTTGTCAACGGATGACTTTCGGAATTCTAGGGTCGGCTCTTGGAATCTTGATCAGAATTTTGTTGTCGATTGTGTATTTTGCTAGTATGTCGTGGTTGGGATGTCTCGGTATTGAGGTGATCTTGTGTTCTTGGAGTTCTAGTTACATGAACATGAGAGATACGTTCCCTGAGAGCTTGGCCATGAACACTCGTCAGTTTGTCGCTTTCCTCGTCTTTAACATCATCGAATATCTCTGTTTTTTCATCAAGCCAGAGAAGATGGGACCATTTGTCAACGCCTCCAACGTTGCTACTTTGATTGCGGAATTTGGAGTTTTCGGATGGGCCTTGAGAAGATGTTATCAATTGACTGGAGGTCCAGGAGCTATCTGGTCTCAACCAGTGGAATTACCATCCAGCGAGATTGGTTGGGCTTGGTTGCAAACCATTACCATTTTCTACGGTGCCGTGTCTCCAGCCTGTACTAACATGAGTGATTACTCTCGTTTCAGCAGAAAGAACTCCCACGTGTACTGGGGTACTGCCATTTCCATTTTCATTACGGGTACTGTGATCCCATTGATGGGTCTCACCACTGCCTCAAACACTAACGAAATCTACGGTGAACCCCTTTGGTTCCCAACGGATATCTGTTTGGCATGGATGGCCGATAACTACAGTTCCGGTGTGAGAGCTGCGTCGTTTTTCTGTGGACTCGCTTTCGCTTCATCGCAGTTGACTTTCAACGTTTTGGCCAATGGATTTGCCGGAGGTATGGATCTTTCTGGTGTGTTCCCCAAGTACATCAACATTTTCAGAGGAGCTTTCATCACTGGTTTGGTCAGTTGGGCTTGTCAACCATGGAATTTCTACAACACGGTTTCCGTTTTCAACAACGTCATGGCCTCCTTTGGAGTGGTCATGTCACCAATCATGGGTATCATCATTTGCGATTTTTACTTGGTTAGGAAATGTAACGTTCGTGTGTCTCAACTTTACACTATGGACCGCAACGGTGATTTCTGGTACACCTGGGGTGTTAATTGGAGGGCTATGTTTTGTTTTTTCGCTGCTGTTGTTCCTGGATTACCTGGTTTGGCTTACAGTGCCAATCCAGATATTAACATCCCAGCTGGACTCTTCCATTACTTCCAGAATTCGACTATCTTCTCGTTCTTCTGTCCATTCATTCTCTACTACATCATCTGCTACTTTTTCCCACCTGTTGGAGTCAACCAAAGAGATGAGATTGATCACTACAATTGTTTCACACCAGAAGAATTAGAAAAGTTGAATATGGCTCCATACGATGAGAATTTGGCCATTTTGGAAGGAATTGAGGAGAAGACGCCGGAGACCGAGGCTCTAGCAATAGAAAAAGTTTCGTCGATCGTTCAGGAGAAGGAGGTTTAAATTTAGTTTTGAATTTAGAGGTTAGAATATTTTTGAAAAAAAAAAAGGCAGTTGTAGTGCAAGACCCAGACCGGGTCCTCCGAACGGTCAGCCTCACATATTGTTTACCGATGGATGTTCCTAAAAAACGAGTCTATTCCAAAGCGGGATGTCTCGAATGTAAAAAACACAAGGTCAAGTGTAATGAGGCAAGACCGCAATGTTGGAATTGCCAAAGATTAAAGAGAACGTGTGAATATCCAGAGATTAAGGAGAAGAAGGACAGAAGAGCTAAAAGTGTCGTTTATGAAGTGCTAAATGAGGACCATAGTTACGGGATGACTCCACCAACAATTGGGCCCTATTCATTCCAGGAGACTTCGCCTTACGACCAGAAAAAATTGATCAACGCAGTGTCGGTAAGGACAGACATTAACGACTTGGTCAACATGCGGCTCGTGGAGAGTGGTGGAGTTGTGTTTGAAGATGCCCTGAGTGACTCGTCGATGTGGTCGGTACCCAGTTATGAATTTTCACACACGCCGACGAGTTTGGCTGATGTGCCTCTCCAGAAGATTGAATTGGAATCGTTCCCCATCGCTGATGATCATAAACGGTATTTGGCCTGTTTTTACAACAACTACGCTCCCATCATTCTACCTTTCACGCCGATGGTGGGTCTCAACCCTGCAAGAGACATTCTATTGACATATGCAATCACTTTTCCCTATTTGCTAAGTGCCATTTTGGCCTGTGGAGCTTTTACAGCTTATAGAGCGGAACCTAACGATGACGATGAAAAGGCTTATAGAGGATATCTTTCCAACTGTCTTAAGCAACTTTCCGTCAGTTTAGCCGATGAGATGAAGTTGTCAGAAAACGTCGATGCCTTATTGTTGACGATTTTACTATTAACGTCGTACAACGCAACGACAACGACTCATACCTGGAGACCTCATCTACGGGGAGCAAAAGACCTGCTCAACACTTATGCCCCCAAACCTGACCGGGTCAGGAACTCTATAGTGACGTCCTTTTGTAGAGCTTGGTATATATCGATCGAGTTATTGGCTGGAATGAGTGCTTCGTTGGGTGGTACATTGAAATCGCCTGAAGAAACTGGATTTTTGTTGGGGAACATTGACGTTGCCAAGTTCCATGGTGACTTGGAAGCGTTGATGATACTACGTAAGGATGGTTTCAACCTCTTGTATGGTTGTACTGAGGGAGTTTCTCAACTGATGACCATGACCATCGGCCTACTACAAAAATTGAAACCAAAGCGGACCAAAGTGGGAGATGAATGGATCATGGAAGCACCCATCGGAGTGGGATTTCATGAATTGATGCCTCTTTTTGCCAAATTGCATGCGGAATCGCTCTATTTTATCGTTTCCCCCACGGGGATAATCCCAAAGGATCATTTCATTCACCCAGATAACGATCTTTTGATCCCACCAAACTTCCAACCGATTCCATCGAACGCCATCGAGAAAATATTGGAAAACGGCAGAGTCGAATATTTCTGTTGGTATGACGTTTCTCAACAGGCATTCGTGTGTGCGGTAACTTTAACCGTTTTAACCCAGTTCTTAAAACTGCCTGCTCACTCACAAGCAGTTCAGAGTGTGGTTCAACATTTTTTCTCGTTGATGCATTTTTTAAGATCAGAAGAACAGGTGATCTCGACAAATTTGAACATGTTACATTGTCCCATGTACATATGTGCACTTTGCTGTATCGAGGAGGACGATAGGAATAAAATAAAACAATTTCTCAAACTGCTTGCGGCTACAGGCACTGATAGTGCCGATAAGATTTTGGTACGGATCAAAAGAAAATGGGCTAAGGCAGATCAAGTAAGAGCGATTTACGGACTGATAGATAAACAGGAAAAGTTGGAAAACGGGAGCGAGGATGAAGAGGATATACTTTTATATTAAGAATTTCCAACAATTGTCGTAGAGTGGGTCTGCGCCGCACGGCCCACCCCAACGGCCCCACCTTAGTACCGACAACTTTCCCCAATTTTCTTCCATGGACACTCAATTCGCTTCGAGAAGATCCGTGGTTTATTCTACAAAGGGGGTTGTTTGCTCGACTCAACCTCTCGCCAACGCTGCTGGGATCAAAATCTTGGAAAAAGGCGGTAATTGCGTCGTAAGTGGGGGTGATTTGATCTTTGACTAATTTAGGATGCCTGTGTTGCCGTTTCCGCTTGTTTGGGATTTTTGGAGCCTAGTAGTACTAGTATAGGTGGTGACTGTTTTGGTCAATTTTACAATGCTAAGGAAAAGAAGCTTTATGCCGTCAATGGGACGGGAAGGGCCGCGTCGAAATTAAGTCTCGATTACATCGAAAAGAACCATCCAGAGGATGTTTTACCCACCAAGAGATTGAGTAAATACTCCATTTTCAAAGTCAACGTCCCTGGTGTCGTGTGTGGTTGGTGTGACGTTGTTGAGAAATGGGGGTCAGGTAAAGTAACCATGGCTGATATCTTGGAGCCCGCGATTCAATTGGCGGAAAATGGGGCCCCCGTCTCCGCTATTAGTAGTGTAATCTGGCAAAGAGCAGAGGAAAAGATCCAGGATCAAAACAAAAATTTGGATCCAGCGAAATTGAAGCCATTTTGGCCAATTCCCAAAGAGGGTGATGTGATTAAAAATCCGAACTTGGCTAAAACTTTGAGACTCATTGCCGAAAAGGGGAAAGCCGGATATTACGAGGGAGAAGTGGCAGATGCAATTGTCTATCAAATCCAATCGAGAGGTGGATTGGTTAGTAAAGAGGATTTGGTTAATCATACCTCAACCTTCGTGACCCCCATCTCGATGGAATATCTCAATCATAAATTATGGGAGATCCCACCCAGTGGATCTGGTGTCATTGCTTTGTTGGCATTGGGACTGTTTAAACATTTGAATGCCACGCCTGAGCATAACAGTCCTGAGTACCTTCACATGATTATCGAGGTTTTGAAACTGGCTTTCAAAGATAGTGATGAGTACGTCAATGATCCTGAATTCTCTGGAATGGACATGCAGGATTTTCTAAAAGATTCTTATTTAAAAGAAAGGGCCAAGTTATTTGACCCAACCAAAATTCTCGATAACAAAGTTATCAGACATGGAGTCCCCAATCCGATGTTCAAGTCGGATACTGTCTATCATAATTGTACCGATTCTGATGGTAACGCATTTTCGTTCATCAATTCTCTATACACCAATTTTGGAAGTGGAATAATTGTGGATGATTATGGGTTTGTACTTCATGATAGGGGTTCCAATTTCAATCTCAACAGAGAAAGTAAAAACTGTATCGATGGTAACAAGAGATGTTATCACACAATCATTCCTGGAGCCATCACCACCGCTACAGATGATTTATACGCAGTTTACGGAATCATGGGTGGATACAATCAACCTCAAGCCCATTTACAAGTGTTTTTAAACATGATTCTTTTTGGTATGAATCCTCAAAAGGCTTTGGATGCTCCAAGAATCTCTTTGGCAGCCCATCCAAATCATATACACACCGATTATGGATTGGGAGCTGATGGTCCTGCTAGTAACGATGTCACTTTGGTACAAATTGAAGATGGTATCACTAAGGAAACCGTTGAAGCTTTGGCCAAATTGGGACATTGTGTGAAGGTGGTTTCTGGTGATGATAGATCCGCTTTTGGTAGAGGTCAAATCATCAAAAAACATAGTTCATCCCCTCTAGTCTGGGCTGGTGGAAGTGATCAAAGAGGTGATGGAGCAGCCACCGCATTTTTCTGAAACTACAATAAATAGACAAAAATAAGAGAATCAATTGAAATATCTAAAGTTAGGATCATCCGTTCCGGTGAGCTTGGAAGTGTCGACATCTTCAGCCCTAAGGTTAACACCTTGTTCACGGTTCATTCTACGGTTGTACATCTTCTGGTAAGTTCCAAATCCCATAACGAAAATCCAACAAATACCAGCAGACAAACATGTGGCGATAATGGTAGGTCTGTAAGTTGGAGCGTATTGGTTTCTGAAAGTGGCAGTGACGATGATAGGCATCAAATTACTGAGACCAACAAAGACACCAGAGTCAAAAGCTTTTGAGGACTCATCCAAATTGTTATTGTTGTGCCATGTGTGGACCAAACTTGAAGGAATGTAAGCTCCAGAACAAAGCATGAAACAACCAAAGTAACTGACGGCAATCTTATCCACGGGGACGGCAGCCAAGATGATGAGACCGATGATGGATAAAGTGAGGCCGAAGCAAATGTGGTAAGATCTCTCTCTAGTATAATCTGAATGGAAAGCGTTGCAAACCAGTACAACGACTCCAACACAGTTGGGAGCGACAGTCCATAAGTTTGTCTTGACAATAGGGAATCCGAAACGTCCGATAATTTGAGTCAAGAACAACGAGGAGGTAGACCAAGGAAGAGCGTAAGTGGATGCGATGGCAAAGTATAACCACCAGTCACGAGTCTTCATACGGTCGACACAGTTTTTCCAGGTAAATCCAGAATCAACATGACGGACGGAACTCTTAAGCTGACGAAGACGAGCCACCTCTTTGAGTTCAGGAGATAACCAACGACACTGACTTGGTGTGGATGGCAACCACCAGAATGCAAAGATGGACACTAAAACGGTAGCACCACCTTCGATAATGAAAAGATATTGCCAACCTCTAAGAACACCTTCCTCGATATGGAAAAGTCCATAGGCAAGTAAACCAGTGAAGGCAGCAGACACTAAAGCAGCTCCGATAAACAAAGAAGTTCTGAGAGCAACCTCCTCTCTCGTGTAGAATAAAGTGAGATAGAACACAACACCAGCGAAAAATCCAGCTTCAAATGCTCCCAGAAGTAATCTGGTGACAAGCATACCAGCAAAACTGGTACAACCCGCTTGGATCATGGACATAGACCCCCATCCCAACATAAGGATTGGCAGAATGAATCTAGCACCATATTTTTGGGTAGCAATGTTCCAAAGAGGATCGAGGAAAGCGTTGGGAATGGTGAACAAAAGTAACAATAGCGAATATTGTTCACCATGGAAATTCATATCGACGGCAAATCCATTCGAGTAGGCATTCGATAAGTTATTTCTGTCCATAGTATTGAAGAAATACATCAATGCCAACAATGGCAATAACTTCATATCCAACAGCCTTGTGTACTTCTTTTCGAGTATTGGATCGATCACGATCTCTTGAGAGTCCAAATCGGACCCAATCTCCGTTACACTGTGGTCGGCAGCTTTCTCTGACATTTGTAGATACATAATTCAGATCGGAGGCCTCTTATAAGTCAAGGCTGGTTATCTGCCCCATGGATGAATTGTCGAACCCACGTAATGCACTGATAGATGGGCCGATGCCTAATCAGGAAATTCCATTTTCGTTATCAGGGTCCCACCAAAAAACGCTTATCTTTTCTCCATTACGTGGCCACTCTAGTAAGTTACTTTTAGTTTCTTTTAATTATGGTTCTCATTTTCGATTGGCTGCTAAATTTGGGTTGTTGTTAGAAATTTTGAATCTATCTAAATTATAATTTTGCATCGGCAAAGGCATTGTAACCCAACAGCCATGGTGCCATTTCTTTGTCTCTCCACACAAATGCTTCTCCAGCTGGTGGGTCTTCCATTCCTAAGTGTAAATCTCTCTCTTTTTGTTCCTCGCCGTCATGGAGATGGTACAAATGTTGCTGACGGTTACCTCTAGCAACAATTCTTTCAGTACGAGTCTTTCTCTTGGCTTGATATTGAGCCATGGCTTCTTTTAATTGTTTCTTGTCACGTAAACGATCCAAGATTGTTCCTATAACGGCACCATCTTCAATGGCCATTCCAGCACCACAAGCTAAATATGGCAGAGTTGCGTGGACTGCATCACCAAGAAGACAAAACATTCCTGAGGGATGATACCAGCTTTCGATTCCCTCACGAAAACACAATTTCCATTTATCGATGGTGTCCCCCTCGACTAAATCGAGTAATTTCATGAGACGTGGATCCCAATCCTTGAAAACCTCCTTCATCTCTTCAACGGTTCCCTTACAAATGTTCATTCCATCAGGCACGGTATCTGGACACAAAAGGACAAAATTGAAAAGTTTACCCTTTTGTAGAACATAATTGACACAATGACAGTTTGGTCCAAGCCAATAATTAACTTGTGGTGTGGTTATCAAATTGCTAAGTTCTGGATGGTTCAGAATCTTGGTCGCATCCAAAACCACTCTATAAGCCAAATCACCAGTTGGAGTTGGTGGATCTGGATGACCAACCAAGATCTCACGTAATTTGGAGTTGATACCATCAGCTCCGATCAGTAAATCGCCGGTATGCTCTTTACCCAAAGTGGTGATCGCGGTAACGGTCATGTTATCGTAATCGTATTTGACCTCTTTCACTCTAGAATTAACCAATACTTCAGCTCCCAATTCTTTGGCTCTGTCGAGCATGAGACGTTGAATATCAGCTCTGTATAAATCCCAAAATGGAGCTCCCATCCTTTTACCTTGTTGATGGAAGCTCATTGTTGCCAAATGATTTCCCTTCCAACCATTCATATGACAAAGTTCTGGCATCGTTGCATATTGCTCAACGATAGCCTTCATTCCATACTCGGTCAAGATCCTAGAAGCATTTGGTAAAAGTTGGATACCTGCTCCAACTTCGGTGATCTGACGAGCACCTTCCAAGATCAAGACCTCATGATCAGCGAGTAAAATGGATATGGCAGCACTTAAGCCTCCCAATCCTGCACCAGCAACAATGACCTTCATTTGATTTTTTCTCCGGCGAGAATGGGAGCACAATTGAGTTTATACGTGTTTTGACGAATTTTGTTCTTTAAGGTTATCTTAGGTGGGTCTAACGTGGGTTCAGCACGATAAGCCCCATCTTTATACGTGGGTTAGAATATTGTTAAGTACCATCTGAGCGTCATAAATTATTCCGGAACGAATGGTTCTGAAATGCCGTATCATCTGTTGTAAAACACAAGTGGGATCAAGTTTTTTTCTGGATGATGCATTTAAAAGGAAATTCCCCATAGCGTCCCGCGCATCGGGAAGATCCGGATAATCGTAATCTGATAGATAATCCGAAGTATCCAGAGTGGATTGTTGTACCATGTATCCACCAAAATATTTCCAACAGATCAATGTAGCTATATACAGACACCAGTTGTAGTGAAGAGTTCCATCAACTTCCCAATTTTCAAGATTAATAAAACCTTCTTTAAGAAGATCAACTGCATGTTTCACAGCAGTGTCTGAAATTGATGTCCATTGTACTCTTTCGTAATTCTCTTTGGGGACCCTTTGGCCAAAAATATGATGGGCACCTGCCTGAATTTGAAGGGTGTACATGTTTGTCCATAACAAAATGTTGGCCACATGGAAAAGAGCCAAATTTGCCGTTGAATATCGAGCCAAAAATTCCTCTTGAGCAGGGTTATTCTGAGCCAACCTCATAGCTCTTGCGAAAAAATTCTCGAAGTCATGACGCCAACAATCATAAGCTCTTGCCATCAAACTTTTCCAGGCCATTGGATCAACTTCAAATCCAAGACTCGTCTGTTCCTTACGTTGCATATCCCAGGAGATGCTCATCAACCCATGTAACATTAAAACTCTTGATAACGAATTGATCAAGGGCAAATCTTCGAAGCAGTTCAAATATTGTTTGAGCGTCGGTAAGAAATAACGAGGAGTTTGTTCCAATCTTCTGAATTTAAGCCATTCCTCACTGTTGGGGGCATTCCATAAATTCAAATCGGAAGGCAGTTGTAAACCCAACTCGAAAGCAGAAAGATTTAATGATTGACCATAGATAGTAGCATGTTGTACATCCCATAAGAATGCGAAAAGTGCCAACCTCTTCTTTGATTCGATGTCAATCCATTCTCTCCAATACTTTTCAGGTTCGGCCTCCTCTTCAGGGATGTAACTGGAGCCGATGATGGATAAAAACCCAGATTTACGCAGGATTCCTATGAAGACTCCGTGAAATAAATTTGATAATTCATGTTGTCTCATTCCACCTTTGTTTCTTCCAAACACCTCTATGAGTAAAAGAGCTTGTAAATCGTTTATAGCTGGGTCTGCAGAGAAAAGAGGTGAACTATATCTCCATCCACGAATAACGTCATGAATTTCAACGGCAAACCTATGAACAGGTTTGGAGCTGTAACTTGCACCCAAAGTTAGCATGGCCAACAACAATAAGCTATCCGTTTCTGCTGGGTTAAAACTGGCACAATGAATGATCGGATAGGTGATGTTGATCTTTGTGAAATACAGCTCTAAACATTCTTGAAGGGTATCCATCTTGAAAAAATCGGTTGTAATCAATGGAGAAACTGAAGACATAAATTCACGTAATCTTTGTAAAGTTTCTTCGTCAATCTGAGGCATGATCTGTTCTTGATGATCAAGAGATTCGAAATTATATTTGTTGGCAACTTCAGAGGCCAATTTTCTCGGAGGATTGGGGAATGATAAATCATCCAAGTTCTCAAAAATCCAGGAATACTCTTTCAAAGTAACTGAAGGTTTCGCAAATTCTGATGAGAACTCAGTTGTTCCTCGATATGGGCTTCTGCCAACACTATTTTCCGAGCTGATAGACCCCGATTCCTCCTTAACTTTACGTTTCTTACTGGAAGCGATATAACCAGCTTTCGAGTCCCAGTTTTTACGACGAGTTATCAATTTACCCAGTCCGATCCCTCCGGCTTCCAGATCCCGACGATCATGTCTTTGGAGGTGACGTTCTAAATTAGCGAGAAAAACGTGGATCAACACTTACTCAACAAATCTTGTCTTGAAAATTCCGCAGAACATCTCTCACAAACGATTTTTTCCTCACGATGGTTCAACAAATGTCTCACCAAATGATTTCTTCTCTTGAAAGAGGCTCCACATTCATCATGAGGACATTTATGAGTGTTTTCTGGCATAGAGAAGTAGCCAAATTCACGGTTCCAATTGTAATCTTGAATAGCACGTGACCTTGTACTTTATCTAATCATCATGCGCCTTTTCGTCCCGATTGGTACATGCACCTATCGGATTAATTTCCGGCCTCTACGAACGAAGAATTCGTTAAATCCACATTTAACTGCTAAATAGAAGCTTTGGAAGCAATCGATCCCTCCTCCTTATCTCTTGGTTCATTCGTGACCAAATTATCGCCAAAAGCTTGAGCCGCTTGCTCCAAGGTGAAGCCCTTAGTCTCCGGGAAAAAGAAAAACACAACGACGATTTCAACGGCAATGACACAACAGTAGACAATGTAATATCTCCATTGAATGGCATCCATGGCAATAGGGTTGACCAAGCCATTGAAAATGGATGTAGCCTGGTTGAAAAATTGAACGACAAACATACCTTTGGAACGAAGGAAATATGGCAAAACTTCCGTATAGTAGGCGTAACAGACACCTTGTAAAGCTGAATCATAGGCAAGGTAATACAAGAAAATCATAGCCAATACACCTTGACCCAATCTTGGATTTTCGAAATTGGTTTGTTGATTGATTGCAGAAAGCACGGTCCAAATCACATAACAGAAGAGCATACCACACGTAGAAATTAAGAACATTGTTCTTCTCTTAGCCAGGTTGATGAAGTACAAACAGATGATACAGACACCTAAATTGTAGATGTTTATGGCAACATTGATAATCAATTGGTAACTTTGAGAAGTGATTCCGATCGATTCAAGAACTAAAACCAAATAGTAAGAGACCAAGGCATTTCCACTCCATTGTTGCATACAAGCCAAAAATGAAATGACAAACAGTCTGTGCATGTTTGCTTTTGTAGCGAAAAACTCCATGTAGGAAGTACTGGCAGCTTTCTTTTCATTATCGATGGCAATAACGATTTGAGAAATCTCGTATTCAACCAATTGAGAGTCTTGATCTCCTCCAGCATGATACTCGCATAAGATGTCTCTCGCCTCATTAAATCTTCCCTTTGATACCAAGTATCTGGGGGACTCAGGTGTCCACCAAAACATCAGTAATTGCATCAATGGGAAAAAACTTTGAAGCAAAGTGGGACCTCTCCACATCCAATTACTAAGAGTTGGAATATAGTAGCATCCAATGGTAGCCAGCGCAGCCAACAAGGATCCAGAATACCAAAGGATGTTGAAACAGGCAGTGAGAACGGGTCTTTGAGTTGGATAAGCTAATTCAGCGATGTACAATGGCCCACAAACACTACATGCCACCATACCAACACCCATAAGGAAACGACCAACGAAAAATGCTGCATAATTGTGAGCAGAAGCTTGAATAACAACAGTAATAACGACAAGAAGTGCACCAATGGCAATAGGTTTACGTCTTCCATATCTATCAGCCATTTGGTTACCCCAAAAGGATCCGATGATTCCACCGAGAGATGGAGCACAACTCAACAAGCCTAATCTCCAGCCATGCAATCCTCCGAAATAAGGACTCCATGTTGGAATGGATTGCAAACCGTTCAAGATACTTCCATCAAATCCCGAATTTGTGGAGCTCATCATAGCATAAACCAACATAAAGTTCAATTTCACGAGATGACGACGCTTATACCAAGGTCTCTCGTCTTCTGGTAAAACATCTTCGAGTTCGAGTTCGGCCAAACCTTCTTGACGGAAGGCATCTGCCACTATTTTTTCTCCGGGATTGTTGAGATCAGCGTCTTCAACGTGCTCGATGTTTTGTTTCAATGATTCAGTCATTGTTTCGAATGCTGGATTTTTACTAGTTTAAATAACCTTTGACGTATGCACGATTCGGTGGAAAATGTGGGGAACCAATGGCTTGTACCCCGGATATTTTAGGTTACATGTTTTCGGGGGGTTTCGGTAACTTCAGAAGTCTTGGCCTTTTGTTATAAATTCCAAAAAAATCGTCAGTTTCCTTTCGTTTTTATTTCTGTTTGCTTGTTTCTCATCGAGATATATTATAAATTCTGTGATCCTGATCAAGACTTGAACAGGACAAAATCTCAGATCAATTCTCAGATATTCCCAGGTTAAAATGCATCCATGCATCAAATGCAACCTCATATAATTTCTCCATTAGTTCAAGGCTCGACCCAAGAGTTTGCGCAAAGAAGAGGAGATCGCAATATACTGTTCAAAAATCAGATTCCCAATTTGTCTTTATGTGCTCCAAATAATTGACGGTGTTTTTTATTGAAAAATTGTATTACTTTTGGATGACCTTGCAATCTGATCACCAATGCTTTTGTACAATTGCGAAAGTATCTTGATTAGAT
Organism: Kuraishia borneana; assembly: GCA_030569035.1. NCBI lineage: Eukaryota > Fungi > Ascomycota > Pichiomycetes > Pichiales > Pichiaceae > Kuraishia > Kuraishia borneana. The sequence goes on from JAJMJT010000011.1 coordinate 316,469, forward strand.
AACAAGTTGATACTTCTAAGTTCCGCGATACCCCATCTTTTTATCCCGATACTGCTGATGGCGTTATCGGTAAAGATATGCCGGTCGGGGCAACGATTCTTAACTAACGTTATACTTTCGACATTCCGGTCCACGGGATCTGCGGGCCCTTCCGGATGACAGAATATTATTCGAACTTGAAATAAGTTTATGCGAATCCAAAATTTCTTTTAATTCCATCCATCGAATATAATTTCCGAATTGGGGTCGAAAAATTGGACAATATCCACAACTAGTGTGAAAATTTACCCCACATTTGAACCCTTGGCCCCGACCTCATCGACGGTAATTGAGAGAAGCACTACTGTATACTGGCCCAACAATCTTTGTCCGGATTACGGATTAATTTTGCGAGTGCAATTTTAAATTTTGTTTAATTCAAAATCAAACAATTCTACAAAATGTTCAAGAGTTGAACGTTCAAAGACACGTCAAAAAAATTGAAAAAATCGAGAATGTTGAAAAATGATTTTTTACAGAATTGTAATCGAAAACATGTTTTTTATTTCCAAAAACTTTCTGACACAAGTCACCAATATTAGAAAAGTTGGAGCTAACAAAATAAGGAGAAAGAACCTGGAAACCAAAGAAAAGTCGTTCAAGTCTTTGTCGTATCCCAATGAAGACGATCTGTCCAAATGAGGTAGTTTGTGATGCACGGCTCTATAAGCGAAAGCTTGGTGCACGTGATTTATTAACTCTTTAGGAAATAAACTCTTCGAACTCTGAAAGGGATATTATATAGCGGATATATAACGGTGTGGCCCCACCTCGATTGCTCATGAAGATCTTGTTTCTTTTATTTTTCGTGGCATTTTCAAGATCGTCATTGTTTGTCACTTTACCCGATGGTCTAATTGAACTCGACATTGATGGACAAAAATTAAATTTCACTTTAGACATTTCCGGTGAACTATCTTGGACTCCAGAATATAACCAAAGCAACTCAGGTGTGCAGAATTTTTGGGTATCTGACAATGGTGAACAATTTTTATTGAGTGAAGATGAATTTTCCTTTACAAATGTTACCTTTATTAGCGGTGTAAGAGCAGCTGGTTCAAAATTCAATTCTACTGCCAGCTTCCGAACTGGTAACGGGACCGAAGTTGATATTGATAATTTTCAATTTTTAGCTGCCAGAATCAGCACTTCTCCAATAGGATCTTTAGGGTTGAATAATATTTCAACGTTGCCCCATTGTTTTTCCTTGAGCTTGAATGGTAAAGGATCCGAGTACGCCGAAGTTTTATTTGGAGGTCAAGAATCTGATAGATTCATGGGTCCATTCATTGGTTTTGGCAAGTTCGATGTGAAATACGTTAGCGATGCATATCCGTCTTTTGAAGGATCATTGCCAATTGTACCCATTACCGGCTATAATATTGAAGAGGACGAATACGTTCCAGCCTTTTTAGCTGTTCTTGATAGTGTGAGCGAGTTCAGTTATCTGCCTGACTCAATCCTTGTACCTCTGGCAAAACACGTTGGGGCGTATTGGATTCAGAGAGGAGTAGATAGCGGATTGGTGGTACCCTGCTCGAGCACTGAACTTGAAAATTTCAATTTTTTGTTGGGGAATTTGATGATTTCTATCCCCATCGACGAGCTACTCACTCAAACCAATGACACCATAGCTGAAGAGCAAGCTTGTATTTTGACCGTCTTACCGGAGAAGATGAGGGGATTCTCAATGCTTGGATTGAATTTCTTGAGATCTGTTTATCTCTACGTCGACGAGGATTACGGTAGAGTTGCGCTTGGTCAAGCCAATCCACAGAACATGGTTGATGCTGGTGCGTCCAATAGAACTTACCCAGCCCTGACTAATACAACGGTTAACGATCATTCACAACTCTCTATGGGACCTTCCTCCGTTGGGTTTGAATCGTATACTGATTTGGGACATCATTTAACGTTTACGGTGGATCATCCCACCTCAACTAGTGTTGAAATTAAAGACGTGAAAACTACGACGTTGGGAGGCCCAAGACCAACGAGTACAGCTGGAACTGTCCGTAACACTGTGGGTCTCACCATGATTACTCTTTTGATTAATTTGTTTATATAAGCTATGTATGCACTACTGTTTTCAGGTATCCGTAAAGAGTAAGTATTTAGTTCTGCAGGTGCATGTTCACCCCCTATTTGGGGGTTTAATGCGCGCATGTGATTCCCTCCATGGACTCATTTGCATTAGACGTTTTGGGACAACAGCCTCTCTTGCGCATATACATGCAGATAAGTTTATGCTACTCTGTTACTGATCCCGATCAAGATGATAAAATTGTTGAAGTTTTACAGAAGGGCCTCGCAGCTTTATCCAAAAGTTTTCCCTGGACAGCGGGACAAATTTGCAAGAATTCGGACTCCCCTGAAAGCTCCGGTATCTTTTCCATCAAGCCGTTGAATGAAGCCCCAAAACTCGGAGTCAAAGATCTCTGTAGACATTCGATAGCTCCCACGATGGAGGAGCTTCGGTTTGCCGAGTCCCCGATGTCGATGATTGGCGAGGATTTGATTGCACCTTGTTCCACTCTTCCAACGGGACCAAACTATAATCCCAATGGTCCAGAAAGAATTCTTCTATCACAGATAAATCGGATCGAGGGGGGCCTCATCATTACGATCAATGGTCAACACTATGCCATGGATATGGTTGGTCAAGCTGCCGTGATGTCACTTCTTTCGAAAGTTTGTAACAGTAAACCCTTCACGGAAGAGGATCTGGCTACCGGAAATCTTCGTAGAGACACCTGTGTTCCACTTTTGGATGACTCTTACATCCCTGGCGATGAACTGAGATAACAAGTAATACCGACAGAGAGACCGACTGTTATGGGCTCTGCTTTTCCAGTAATGTGGACATATATCTCTTTTGATGCAAAGTCCTCAGCGGCGATAAAGAAATATGCGGAACAAAACTGTTCAACTCCGTTCATGTCCGACGATGACGCACTCGCTGCATTCATTTCAAAAGTGACCACTCGGGCTCGTTCCTCTCATCTCAAGCAGGAGGATCAAACAAAGTTGGCTCGTGCCGTTGATGTACGTAAATGTTGTGGTATTCCCGTAGAGTATCCGGGTCTCTTACAAAATATGACCTCCCACAACACCACCGTAAAAGAACTGTTGTCTGAACACTTGGGGAAGGTGGCATCTGATATACGTGCAGCTCTCCTTCCGGAAGAGTTGGAATTCCGCACTCAGGCGTTGATAACTTTTTTGCGAAGGCAGAACGACAAAGGAATTATGTCTTTCACCGCTCTGGATAATAGCAGTACTGACGTTTTATTAAGTTCATGGGCTAAAGTTTGCTGTTGAGATCTGGACTTTGGTCTAGTATTGGGAATCCCAGAGGCATTTCGGCAACCTCGATTCCCACCATTGGAGGGTATTATGTATCTTATGCCTAGAAATCCTATTGGAGAGACTAGCCTCGCCTTGGTTCTTCATGAAGACGATATTTCGAGAATGATGGAGGATCCAGAAGCTCGTAAATATGCAAGGTTTATTGGTTGAGATTCAATATTATTTCGAAATTGTAAGTTTTCAAGTGTTATTCTTTTATGCAGGTCGTGTACTTTTGATCTTTCCGATTTCACCGTACGGCATTAGCTTCGAATATTTCGACGCTGGCTGCAAGAAAAATACAAAATGGCTTAGATTTTCGGTGGGATTCGGAAGTTTGACATCGTATGTTTTTGATGTTAATAAACCAGAACGTTTCATCAAATCGCATTCAATGATTTTGTCGTTCCCGGTAGAACCTTACGTTTATGTTCCGGATATCATTTCTCTTGATCTGTCTCCTGCGTCCAAGATGTAACGTTCCTTTCCTATTTCTAATGATCAAAAGTAGACCGTATTGCCTCCGAAGATGTAAGGGTCTCTCAGAGATCCAACCAAACATGACATTTCCTGCGTGTATTTCTTTTGTTTGGACGTTTTGGGCCGTTCAGCACCTTGTTAGTTTTAGCGTGATTTCTAATGTTGCATACAATCTTGCAGGTATTTAGACATGTTTGTACCAATAAGGCATATGAAAGATCTTTAAACGGATTGGATGCCCCAATCGGGATGTGCTTTATGCAAGAGGAGTATTGTTCCGAGAAGAATGAGCCATGGCATTATGCATTGACTGTGGTATACGAATGTTTCATTGGGCCCAAACATTTGTATATTAAAGAGCGAAGGGTGCTAAAGGATCGTCTACCTACAAAGCATCGAAATGCTATTTTTGGTGTTTTTATTAGTGGGTGCTCTTGCGGAACTAACCATTCCTCTAATATGGGAAAATGGTAATTACGCTCTTGAGATTCAAGTTGGTGAGGGTGCTGATGCAATGACTCGTCGTTGTTCGTTGGATTATTTTCAAACTGATATCGCACTTTTCGAGCCAGATTGTAGGTCTAATCCAACTTCCGGAAATGATTGTCTCAGAGCCCTAATGTCGGACTCGTTTGTGTACACCGGAAACAGTGGTAATCCCATCATTTCTGGTACCGATACAATCACTGTTGGAGGAATAACGATACCAAACACTCCGCTGGATGTCACTTATAACACTCCAAGAGAAGGTTATGATTGCTATTTCGGTATCGCTTCGGGAGGAACTACGAGGCTTTCAACGACTCAGAGACCGAGCCCACTCATTGCCGCATTAGCTCAAGCTGGAGCTTTGTCTGCCAATGAAACTCTAGGAACATCTGTGTATTACGTGGGAGACCAACCTTTTTTACGGTTTGGAGATCCTGATAGAACGATGTTTGTTGGTAATCTTACAACTTTCACAAGCAGCCGTCTTAATCGGGGAACACCTCCTTTTCCAAATTCACATATAAGTTTTGACGCTTTGGGTTTTCGTCGTGTTCCTGCTGGTGGCTCAGTTGGTACTTATGTGGCATTTGATGAGGGACTTGATGGACTTCAGCTCGACTCCTATACTTTTAACACATTCAGCAGTCGACTCGGATTTGTTCTTGATAGTAGCTCTCAGTATTCTACTATAGCATGTGATTCGGAACAGATGGACGCTAACATTACCATTAGGAGTTCATCTTCGACAAGGGCTATAGGTATTGATCTAAGGCTGGGTGATTTGGTTCAACGAGATGCAGATGGCATTTGTCGGCTTCCCATCACACCAACTACTGGAAGTACTAGTTTGGCGGGTCGTTCACCTATCATGCAGCGTCTTTACTTCTATATGAATGGCACGACTCGTTCGATGGCAATATCTGTTAACCAACCCACTGTACTTCCGGGAACTGGTGACGAAGACGGTACTGGAGAAGATGAGGGAACTGGATCTGGATCTGACGAAGAAACTGGATCTGGATCTGGATCTGACGAAGGAACTGGATCTGGATCTGGATCTGACGAAGGAACTGGATCTGGATCTGACGAAGGAACTGGATCTGGCTCCGATGAGGGAACGGGATCTGGATCTGATGAAGGAACTGGTTCTGGATCTGGATCTGACGAAGGAACTGGATCTGGATCTGACGAAGGAACTGGATCTGGATCTGATGAAGGATCAGGATCTGGATCAGACGAAGGAACTGGATCTGGACCTGGATCTGGATCTGATGAAGGAACAGGATCTGGAACTGGATCTGGATCAGACGAAGGAACTGGATCTGGAACTGGATCTGGATCAGACGAAGGAACTGGATCTGGAACTGGATCTGGATCAGACGAAGGAACTGGATCTGGATCTGGATCTGGATCTGACGAAGAAACTGGATCTGGCTCTGATGACGGAACTGGATCTGGCTCCGATGACGGAACTGGATCTGGTGAAGGATCAGACGAAGGTTCTGGTTCTGGGTCCGGTGAGGGTTCTGGATCTGATGAAGGTTCTGATGAAGGTTCTGGCTCCCAAAGTGGATCTTCTACAACGCTATCAACTAATGCAACTTCTACTGGAACCACTCTCACGGGAGCCACGGGTACCACTGGCATCGCAATTAACGTAACTTCCACCGGAACCACGGCCATCCAAAGCAATACAACTACTGGAACCACACTCCCTGGAACCACTGGTCTGGCAAGTAATGAGACTTTTACAAGCTCGGGGTCCTCAACTCTGCCAAGTTCTCTTTCGAATACCCTCACAACTGGAAGCTCAATTACTGCCCCAACCTCCACAGAGACTACTCCAAACGAATCATCTACCCCAGGAACCAACCCATTTGAGATCCCAATGACCAGAAATGGAGACGAATTCTTTGTTCGTTTCCAATTGGGAACTCCTCCTCAAAGCTTCGATTCTCCTGTCAACTTTGTGAATTCCGAAACTTGGGTTGAAGATTTTGAAGGCACATCTTCAAGTTCTTATGAACCAGACGCTGACGGTTGGGGACGTGATCTTTTGACGGTTAGTGATCTTGAAGCACCAGATTTCATATTCCTTCAAAGTGATTCTACCCATTTTGGAATTGGAAATGTTGCCACTCGTCAAGTTGCTTTGAAACGTAGAGACGTTGAAGACACTTGGAGCAACTTGGCAAGACAACTTTACGAAGCCGGAGTAGTTGAGTCTCCTGTTGTTTCCGTTTACATTGGAGATTTGCAGTCCCAAGAGGCAACCATTTTAATTGGTGATATCGATACCACTAGATTCACCGGTGAATTATTGGAGACTGATTTCGTTGGAGCCGATGCCACCAGTGAAGTTCCATCCTACACAGGAACAATTCGTAGCGTTTCTCTTGGAGGCCAGGTTCTTTTGTCGGAGATTCCTGTTTCGTTGGTGCTTAACCAGCGTTCAGCTCTTCCACAAGATGTTTTGAATGTCATTATCCAAGGAATTGGAGCTACTGATGCTGGAAATGGTTTTGTTGTCAACTGTAATTCGTTGACTGGTCAAAATCTTGACTTCAACTTTGGACAAGGTGTGATTTCTGTTCCTTTGGCCAACTTTTTCGCCGAATCTGACGGACAATGTTCTCTTGCTCTTGAAGCTGGTGATTATCGTCTTGGTTATGAATTTTTGTCTGCCACCTACATGGTTATCTCTGAAACAACCGTTAGTTTGGCTCAAGCTGTTATTGGGGGATCATCTAGCACTGGATCAACTTCGGGAATGGTTAGTTCCACAACATCTTCTGGTATGAGCATGATCACTACCGTTTACCCATCTACTTCTGTTGAAACAACCGTTTCTTCTGGAGCCAATGGATTATTCCCTGTTACCAGCACTCACACTTTTATGGTTACTCAAACAATCACAACCGACTGTTCGACAGAACCATTGAAGAGTCCAGAGACAATCTCTATGACGACAAAGAGAGGAGGATTCGTGGAGACCAAATCTTTTGTTGTTTCTGAATACTTGGAGACCACTAATGGTGTTGCAGTTACTGTAACTGTAACTGTACCATGCGATACCACGACAGAATCAACAACTACAAGTTTCAGTACCAGTTCCGTCTCCAGAAGTTCGAACATTATGTCCTCTTCCGAGACTTCTGCTACCTCATCTCAAACAGTCACTATTTTAGAAGGAATGGGAGTTTCTCTTGGACATTATCCATTTGTTTCGTTACTTTTCCTCATTGCGGGTATAATCATGTGATTCCGACGATCTTCACAGTTTGCAATTCTCACTTTCAAAATTTGAAATTCCACTTTTCTCTCATAGCTATTATAGAGAACCAAATATTATTGTATTTCGAATAAAACTTTAGTAGATTGATGTTGATCAAAACACGCTTGCCAGTTATTGAGTGGAATATCTCAGCATCTATATAGATAACTGTAAATTAACTAATCATCAGATACAGGATCTTGTTTGGGTCGACTCACAGATTGTGTTGGAACCCAACATAAATTAGCTGTTCCTGCGTGGTCCTGGGATAGTCGATGGCTCATTCGGGGATATCTGTCCACATTTGGAAGTGCCTCGGTTAAAACCGTGAATGATGGGAAACCAAAAAAAAAAAAAAACATTTGCAGTATTTCGTTGAACCTTCAGTTGATGCCATAGAAAATATAGTATTGAGAAATACCAGAAGAGTCTAGAACGTAGGCAACTCAACCCGGTGTCATACTTCAAAGCCTTATTGTACGCGATGTGTTCCCATTTAGCCGGCATTAGTCTTCACCAAACGAAATTCTCATTGTAATGAAGCGTGAATGTTCAAAGACTTCAAATGAAGTGTTACAGTTGAATAATACGGTGTTGTTTCAAGGATCAATGTTATTTTTATGAACTAAACACATCTTCAAAGGTAGTAATAGTAATTCAGATGGTGATATGATAGGAAACAATTATGCAGGACCAAACCCCTTTGGGTGTAATAATGTCTTTTTTGGTGAATTATACATAACTCAAGGGATTTTTGTGCCTAGCGATGATAATCTACAGCCCAATCAAGCGTGAAGTATGCATTATTGTGCATACTGAAATTATTAAACCGAATTGCATTACATCCGAAGTTATCAGTCGGCTATTTAAAAATGAGGTGAATTCCAATTGACTCCACTTTTTGGTTCTAGATGAAAATTAACAAAATTTTATATCTTGCTTTGTCCATCGGTTCTATTCGGGCTGAATTTACTGATGGGCTTACTTGTTACGTTTATCCAGTTGTTAGGACAATCACTACAACTTATGAGATTCCCGAGCCAACTGATGGTATGACCACCATCTACAAGTCAGAAGGAGTATCGACTGTGTCTTCTTCTTCGATTGGTTCTATAACCACAACTGTAGCTCCGCTACAGGCTTCCTCCATTGGAAGTTCTTCCATTCAGTATTCTGGAGTTGGTGCTCTTGATATGCCAGTTGAAAGTGAGTCCACTACCACTGATATCGTTTCCTCAACTCAAACTCCTGACGGTGTCGCACCAATAGCTGCTCCACCTTCAAGTTCATCTGATAGGGCGATTTCATCAACTCAAGCCCCTGCTGGAGTTGCCCCAATTGTCACCACTTATCAGAATGTGTCTGACGCTACTAGCTCAACCCCAGTGCCTAATGGTATTGCTCCAGTCTCTGGCACTCTTCAGAATTTTACCAGTTCTCTCTCATTGACTAGCAGTGTCATAGAGAGTTCCAGTGTGATTAGTACTTCTAGTTCAATCTCTAGTACTAGCACAGAATCTACCACCGGCTCCGCTGGGTCCACTACCACAGAGTCGACCACCACAGAGTCGACCACCACAGCGTCCACTACCACAGCTTCCACCACCACAGCTTCCACTACCACAGAGTCGACCACCACAGCGTCCACTACCACAGCGTCCACTACCACAGCGTCCACTACCACAGAGTCCACTACCACAGCGTCTGCAACCCCCACGTTGAGTCCAGAAGATCAAGCAATGCTAGATGCGCTCAACGAAATTCGTTCCAGGTATGCTGATACAAACCCCGTAGTTTGGAACACATCGCTTGTGGATCAATTACAATTTTCCGATACCTGCAATATAAACCCTACACCAAGCAATCCCAATGGTTATTTCTACATACAAGTTCCTGGAGATACTGGTGCCGAACAGATCTCGACTCTGTACTACGGGGGTTTGACTTTGATGAACTATGAAGATCTCAATGATTATAACAATGTATATGTGGCTACTTTAGTTTGGAAGGCAGAGACTTCAATGGGTTGCAAGTCTTTATCTTGTGGGGATCAACCCTTACTTGCTTGTGCTTGTTATCCAGACTGTTACGTTGCGGGGGAAGCTACAGAGAACATTGGAGAACTGCTTCCTGTTCCTGATGACGCTATGACTGAAGAAGAACAGAGTATTCTGGATGCTATCAACAGAGTCCGTGCCAGGTACACTGACACTCCACCACTAGTCTGGAACAACTCGATCTCATTCAACACTGAATTTCGAGATGCTCAATGTAATGACGCTTACCCAGTTGGTGTCGACCCCAATGATCTCGATTTGGACACTTTTGACCTTTATCTTATGATAATGGAGGTGGACACTCCTGCTGAAGTAATCGAGGACACCTATCAACTTTATGGCCCAGGATTTGATCCTTCCAATTCGGAAGATCTAGGTACCAGGAGCCTGGCAGCATTAATTTGGCAATCCTCAACGTCTGTGAGATGTATTGCCATTGATTGCCCAGATATTTCTGGGAATATTGGGATAATTTGTGATTTCTATCCAGGGAATAATTTCGATGTCAACGATATTCAAAATAATGTTGGGGAAAACATCAATGATGAAGCTTCTTCCATATCCAACACTGCGTCCACTCGGCGACTGAGGAAGAGAGAGCTATTATCTTCGGAGCTATCAATAAATTACTTTCCAGGTATGCTGGCACATCGCCAGTAGTCTGGAACAAATCTATTCCCAACATTACTGATGTTTCAGCCGGCAGAAGCCAAGATTCCATCCATGTTGTGTTCCGATGTTGACACCACTGCTATAAGTTCTTTCTATGGTCCGGCCAATGTGGTATCGGTGACGAACTGAGTTCTTTTTCGTAGGTCTTTTGAGTAGTGGCTTTTTCAATCCCTACACTAGTTATCGAAAATTTTTGAAAGGAGCCAGCAGATATGATAATGTAAGGAGTTTCGTTATTCATATTGCTCATAAACCGAATCTAAGTCAGACGGCTTTCCGGTGCCGGTGATCCGATTATGTTCTCGAAGTCATCAAACTTTATCGCAATTTCATTTCTATATATACTAAAGGTTTCAATATTTAGACAGTGTAGAGCAAATGTAATTGAAGAAAACTGATACAAATATATTTTCATCAAAACATGATTTTGGAAGAAACTGTAATTCTCATTTTTTTCAAATTTCTAATCAAATAAAATGCCGACTCTGATCGTTACTACATAATTTGGTTACATCTTTCAACGATTAGGCAGTACTTTCGAGAACCGATCTTTTTTCAATCATTTTTCTCTTCAGTTGTTGCAGAAGAACAAAATCAATTGATTCAATAGTACAAAAATGCGTTCATAACCTCTGCACACACGACGGGCTGAACCAAGTGTAAAGCTTTGAAACGACTTTCCTCAATTGAACGAAAAGTAGATTAGATTGAAAATTATTTCAAGATTGATTTTCAATGAATATTTATATTTTATCAGTTTATTGCATAGACTAACAACAAATGTATGCATGGTGACATCGCAGCACTCACCACTGTCCTACTCCTCATTTAACCGCACCGGGTGCCACTGCATGCACACAAAAAAAGATTATCCAGTCATAATGATCAAATAGCAATGGTGAAATAATACAAACAGTATATATGAGATTTATAGGTGTATGTAAAGTCAAGAATATTTATGGTTTATAAAACAAAAAAGATCAAGGAAAGTAAAGAAACCACCGAGTAGGTTCCCAAAGTGGCACCCATTCCTTCAAATATACTCATTGATTGATAAGTCGAAATTTGGGAAGAGAATCCGGTTGGAACAGTTGAAGAAAGTTTAGAAGATTCTTGTTTTGGAGAATCAATTGTCGAGCTTGTGGTTTCACAGGGTACGGTAACCGTAACAGTGACTGCGACATTGTCGATAGTGGCCAAATATTCAGAAACCACAAACGATTCAGTTACAATTGAATCTCCACTCTTTGTGGTTAAAGCGATCGTGGATGGATTTTTGAGTGGCTCCGTGGAACAATCAGTGGTCATTGTCTCTGTCACTAAGAAAGTACGGGTGCTGGTTCCGGTGAATGTGCCATCCTCTCCTCTGGAAGTAAACGTTTCCAATGAGGTGGATGTAGACAGATATACACTGGTGATAAATGACAGGCTGGAAGAGGCTGTTGCTGCAGGAATTGCATCAATAAATGCAGTGTTCACTGAGGCTGAAGAACTTGAGCTGGAGATTGTAGTATCATTTAAATACGGAGATACCATAGTTGAGATGAAGATTCCGGTTGAAACTGCAGTATTTGCTGAGATTAGGCTTCCGACAATTGTGTTTGTCATACTAGTTGCAATTGTAGGGTCAGGCTCTGGAACATCGGTTTCAAGAGGAGGCTCAGGATCTGGAACATCGGTTTCAACAGGAGGCTCAGGATCTGGAACATTGGTTTCAAGAGGAGGCTCAGGATCTGGAACATCGGTTTCAAGAGGAGGCTCAGGATCTGGAACATCGGTTTCAAGAGGAGGCTCAGGATCAGGAACATCGGTTTCAACAGGAGGCTCAGGATCTGGAACATCAGTCTCAACAGGAGGGTCAGGGGGAGGATACGGAGGGTCCTCGTATATCATTACATTGGTTGTCATTCCAGTACCAGTTGGTGCCATCCAGTAGTACCTCATGATGGACTGACCGAAAATGAAAAATTCCTCACTTGTTGGTACGATAGGAATTCGGCAAATTCCATCATCACTCTGCTCCATTAGTCGATAAATTGGCATAAACGCACCACCGAAGACATTAAGAAGTCTATCTCCAATTTCAGCATAAAGAAGTGGTGACAAACAATCCACAATTGAGTAGTCTTCATTTTCTTGTTGGATTCCGTATTCATCAACAAGCTGCAGATATATTGCTGTGGGCAGCTCGGTTCTGTATCTTTCAGAATTAAATACAAAAGGATACTCTCTGTCAAGAATGCTAAAATAACCAAATTGTTCTGAATAGTACTTATAGTTTGGGAACGCGTCTTCGGGGCTCCAAACAATCTCACCAGGAGGTGAGCGTATTGCCCTTAAATAGTTTGGGCGTTCGGATACTGGAAAAGATCCAAAAGCAAAACGTGGAATAGTACCGTTATCCCACCAAAGTGGTGCTTGAATTGTTTGTTCACCAGTTATTTCTTCTATTCTTTCCATGAGTTGGTTAAGCCTACTAGCACCCGTGTAGCTGAACCCCACACGATTTATACCCACATAACAATCAAATCCAGGTTGAGGCTCATATGTTCCAATAGTAATCACTACATCAGGAATCTCAAGTCCTCCTAAAGTTATTGTGTCGGTACCGGTAACAGTATTTTCATCACTAGAAGTGACGATAAAACTATCAGGTATTGTATTCCTCAGACAATCAGTTGAATCGCATTCTGGATACATAAATAATATATCAATGCTGCTGAAATCCAAAGAACAAAATCTCGGTTCATTGGATCCTCCATATGTGAGTTCAATACCATAAACTCCGTCGCGGACCACAACAGGTACGTCGAGCCGAGCGAAAACGCAGACCAGAAGAAAAGCCCAGAGAAACATGCGCAAAATGTGGCAGGTCTTCCAATATTTATTATATTGGAAAAGTTGAGTGATGTTAACGCATCATCGACATTTTCCGGTACAAACTTGAAATGTGGTATCCCAATACGGAAGATGCATATGCCGTATGCACACAGCATTCTCACGTTGTTCCATTCTGACATAACAGAGTTATTTTTGGTTTCTCCCCTCGAATGAATTTGAGAAAAAAAATATCCATATTTTTTTTTCAAAACTTTGGATGGCCCTTCAAATTATGTCATCCTTAAAATATTCACGGTACGCGGAAGAGTAGCTCTACACACACGACGGGGGCTTTTAAACCTCTACACACACGACGGGGGCTTTTAA